>WNYG01000019.1:24096-509693 GCA_021396235.1 Sporothrix pallida | reverse complement strand
GGCGTGCCGGGCCGCGAACGCGGCGCCCGCCGGCGACACGCCCGCCTGGAAGATGAGCGGCGTGCGCTGCGGGCTGGGGTCGACCTGGTGCGCGCTCTCGGCGCGGAAGTACTTTCCAGAATGCGTGATGGAGCGCACCTTGCTAGGGTTGGTATACGTTTCTATGGCTGCGTCGCGCACGACGGCGCCGTCGGCCCACGAGCCCTCCCACAGCTTGTACGCCAAATCCATGTACTCCTCGGCCTTTTCGTAGCGGCTGTCGTGCGTCGGCAGTGCGTCGTAGCCGTTGGCGCGCGCCGCGGCGTCGCTCCAGCTCGTCACAATGTTCCACGCCACGCGGCCGTCCGTAATATGGTCGAGCGTCGAGAACCGCTTGGCCAGCAGAAACGGCGGCTCAAAGGTCGTGCACGCCGTGATGCCAAAGGCCAGCGTCTTGGTCACCGCCGCCATCGCCGACACGATGATAAACGGGTCGTACAGCGGCCACTGCGCGCCGGCGCGGATCGCCGGCGCATGGCTGTTTTTGTACACATTGTGCGAGCCAAAGTTGTCGGCCAAAAACAGCGCATTAAAATGGCCCTTTTCCAGCAGCTTCGCCAGGTTGATCCAGTACGGCAGCCGGCTCTTCTCCGCGCTGTGGTCCTCGGGGTTCTGCCACTGGCCGATGCTCGTGTGCCCGATGCCGTTCATGTCGAATGCGTTTAGCAGAATGCGCTTCTTCTGGCCCTGCGCAGTGTAGCCGTACTTGGCCTCGCCGCGCGCCTTTCCGCTCAGCACATCCGCCGACACGCCCTGCAGGCCAACAGGCACAGGTGCGTCGCGCGCAGTAGAGGCAACCATGTCGGTGGATCAGCGGAGATGAGGAATGAAGGAGAAAACAGAAAGATAAAACAGGCAGCGTATCTGCTGTGGTCGCCGTATAATGCAGACCCATCTTTTGTACCTTGTCTTTCGTACGTTGTGATCTTTTATACAAGAGTGGACATGTGTGTCGCGTCGGCCTCACACCCAACACCCAACGCTCATCGCGCCATCTGCCATCGCACGCGTACAGAGCATCCGTTACGCGTGGAATGGCGCAATCGCACCTGTCGGACGGTTTGTCCGCCTGCTTGGCAGTTTTGGGTTCGTTTTGGGGAGGGTGAGTGGTAAGTCGCATCAGTGGTCCGCATATTACGCAATCAACGGCGCCGATCCCGGTCGGGCTTGGCACTGACGTGACAAGGCTGATAACTCGTGGCATAGGTCCTATCATCTTTAGGGACGATGAAACTCTATATACGATGTTTGGAGATATAAAAAATGAAAAAGAAAGACAAGGATAACAGAAGGAGAAAATAACAAAAAGAGGCAAAGAAGAAAAGGGAGAAGGACGTAGAGAAGGGACGACGGAAAGAGAGAAAAACGATGACAAATAACATGGGAATGATGACAATATAAATATATATATTTATATATATAAAAAATAAAAAAAATAGATTTAAAAACCGCCTAATAGCCCCCAAACGGCCAAATAAATATACACTTGATCCGCTCCCTTGTCACGAGGTCGTATAGTTGTTTCCCCTCTATGCTTGCCACGTATCGGCTTCAGATAATCACTCTCATGTATCAGGCTCTGGAGGGTCATTCATTTCTCGATAGGCCGCGTCAAAAGGCTCGCGGACCGCATGGGAATGTGCCCATCGAGTCTTGTCGAAACGCTTGCATGTGTGGAGGACGGTGCCGCGTTCCATGTGTTGCTGCCGAGCCTCATCTCAGCCCACGTCAACACACTGATGTCGGCGTCTGGTCGGATCGGGAGCTTCAGTGGAATGACGTATTGGACGCAGGCGCTGGCGTTGGCTGGATGCGGCTACTAAAAGTGCTAAAAAACGGAAGCTGCCAGGCTGCAAAGGCAAACAGCAATGTGGGCTCGATGGGGTCTTTTTAGTAGCTCATTTTACTCCGGCCGACAATGTCTTCTCGGGCGAGACTGAGTGTTGAGGGCCCTGGTTTCTGATTATTATTTCTGGCGTCTGTTGTGTATATAAGATCTGCTGTCTTCCTGTTTTGAGATTTTTTTGACAAGATATAAGATTACAAATTTAAAAAGCAAAGAGTTAAATTGTGGAGTTAATTTGTTTACAATAAATTTTGCAGGATATTCTCTTAAATGCCTGCAAACCAAGCGACAATGTCGCCCACATTCCGATCCACGGCGTCTGGCTTGTCATAGTGCTCAAAATGCGACACTTCGTTCTTCCAAATCAGCTTCTTCTTGTCGGTTGGGATCGACTCAAAGTGCCGCTTGGCGGCCGGGGCGTTCATGCAGTTGTCGCCGTGGATGATGAGCGCGGGTGTCTGCAGCTTGGCCACGCCGGGCACCGTCGTGTACGCAAAGTGGTCAACGTCGCTCATGATCGCGTACCGGTTGTCAAACTCGTGGCGCAGCGTCCAAGGGCCGTACCACGACCACACCAGAGGACCGGGGAGACCCGCGTTGGAGCCCTCGTTGGGGTCGGCCGCCTTGGGGTCCACAAGCGGCTCGTACACCACCTCGCCCGTCTTGTCGTACTTTTTCTTGGCGGCGTGAGCGCGCGCAAGACGAGCTTGGTACAAAGCCTCACCCTGCTCGGGCGTCGGCATCGTGATGGTGCCGATATCGATATCGACGCCGGGCGACCAGGCCACACAGCCGGCACAGATCATGTAGAGGTCCGTCTCGTGGTCGCGGAAGTAGCCCGACACGGAGGCGACGCCGACGACCCGCTTGTCGTACGAGGCAATGTCGAGCGACTGTGGCCCGCCCTGGCAGATGCCGACCAGAAACAGGCGCTGGGCATCGACGTCGCCGCGTTTCTCCAAGTAGTCAAGACCAGCGATGGCGTCCTCGTTTTTCATCTTGGGGTTCTCGAGGCGGCGAGGCTGGCCCGTGCTTTCGCCAACCGTGCGGGGATCAAAGATGAGAGCGGCGTAGCCCTCGTCGGCGAGGCGAGTACCATATTGGTAAGGCGCCTGTTCCTTGACAAACGAGTAAGGACCCGTCAAGACAACGGCCGGCGGATTGACGACATTGCTTGGCTTGAAAAGGATGCCGGCAATAGTCTCGCCGTGCGAAGGGTAGGTAACCTTTTCGGTGGTGTAGCGACCGTGCACGGCGTGGGCGGGCATGTTGGCGATTAGAAAAGAGAATGTTCTGAGAACTATTTGGGCGGTGATTCTAGTCCGTGTTGTTCTGGTAGCTTGTTGTCATGGTAGGTTTGGATGGGTCTGTATATAAGATGATAGTAAAGATGAGACTGCAGCTTCGATCTTTATACATGAGGTTTTTTGATCTGCAGTCCTTTTTCTGGGGCAGCTTCATGATGTACAGACAGTGGTTGTTGAAAGTACGACGTACATCGCTAGCTACGATCTCTGTGTAAGGCAACGGAGCCAATCAGAGTGCGTCGCTCTGCCGAAAGAAGTGGACCCATCTCCGAAACGCTAACAAGGCATGCCCGAAATAAGTGGGTCTCTCTCTCCAGTGCCGTTTACGGACGTCACCGGCAGTTATATGGCTTGTACGCGGACATACCGGCCGGGGATTGCCGTTGTTGCTGACGATGGTCCTGGATATGATCTTGGAGATCTTGCTGATTTTTTTATGCTGATGCCAGCATTGTAGGTTCCGGGCTCGTCTGTACTCTGCTTATGTTAAAGGCTGTAGGGCGGCGGCGATCCATATGGGGACAGTCAAGTGAGTAGTCATGTGGTGGGGTGGGCGGTCTTTCACCTTTCGCCAATGGGTTAAAGCCAGCCCTTGGCATGAATAATCGTTTCATCGTTTTCTCTTCTACGACGAAGACGGATTCGAAACGATAAATTCGAAACGATAGATTCGAAACGATAGACAATCGCAATGTCAAAATCGCTATTGCGAGACATTGATGCGATGGCGGCCGACCGGCGCAAGAGGAAGAAACCGGTTGTATCTTGCCAAGAGTGTCATCGGAGGAAGCAGAAGGTGAGCAGTGAGAGTTTCTGCCAGGCTGATTTGGCAAATCGTCAAGGCTAATCCGACCAAGTGCGACCGTCTGCAACCATGCAACAACTGTATGAAAAGAGAAAAACCGGTAAGCTGGCCACGGAGACTGTTGAGGATACTGAGTACATTGTCATCCGAACTGACTCTTCTTGTAACAGCATATATGTGTTTACTCTCTCGCAGTCCCAGCACCAGTATCGGTTGAGAGCAGCAAGCCAGTCAACTCATCGAGTACATTGAGCACGCCATCAATATCGACATCGACATCGGCGACAGTTGATTGTACACGCAACATCTCGGCATCCCTCGGTTATTCCGAACACAGCAAAACCGGCACGCTTGGACTGATCCATCGGGCCGGTGGCCTTGATGCCCTTCCCCAGAATACAGATTATCGCGATGGCCGGGACATGAACGCGGCCGAACGCTACATAGCCCTCATTCGTCAACTACCGTCACAAAGTCACATCAAAAGGCTGGTGCAGTTCTTCTTCACAGATCTGGAGTGGTATTACGGTGTCATCGACGAAAATGTATTCCAGAGAGACCTTCTAGTGTGGAATAATGTTCCATACACCGCATTACGCCGTGGCCCTCGCCATCTCCCACCGGAAACCCGTGCCTTTCCGGCCCTGCTCTTTCACGTGCTTTCCCACGCCCTCCTATTTCTCCCAACAAGACTCGTCTCGGCTCTCGCAGATATCACATATGCCCCTGGCATGACATTTGCCGATCTCGCCACAGAGTACAGCGAGGCGGGCGAGGCTGTGGTGTCGCTGCTTCGAAACAACGGCGATGCTACAGTGGCTCAAGTGCAGGCCGGGCTGCTTCGAGCGTCTTTTCTCAAGAGTACTGCGTCAGTTGTACAAGCATGGCGCAAGATTGGCGAAGCGATTCGGGACGGCCAGGAGCTTGGCATGGCTTCTGTGCTGGACAGCTTGGCCGACAATCCCGTCGACAGCATGGACGTGTCCACCTTGGACGAAACAGAGAGGCGTGCCAGGCTGTGGCTGATGCTTCACCTGTGGGACGGCCATATGGGCGTCGTCTT
Organism: Sporothrix pallida; assembly: GCA_021396235.1. NCBI lineage: Eukaryota > Fungi > Ascomycota > Sordariomycetes > Ophiostomatales > Ophiostomataceae > Sporothrix > Sporothrix pallida. The sequence continues at coordinate 504,633 of WNYG01000019.1, read as the reverse complement.
GGGGCGGCCCATGGTCACACGACTCCAGAGCTGCGACTGGGTAGCCTTGTTCTTGGCGATCGACCAAAGACGAGAGACGCTTGAGACGCTTCAGGGCCAAATCTGGAGCACGGAGTCTCCCGATTCAACAGCCCGCAGACCAACACCGTTTGGTATGTTTCTCATTGGCTACAAAGTAGCCTACAAATACCTCCAGGATATACAAGACCTTGCCAGGATGGCCACCGATAATTCCAGGAAGCAGCACGCCTTGGATCGTGTCGACGAAATCGATGCTTCCGTCACACAAGGGCTTCAAATTCTGCCAACATGGGCTAAAGATGGCTCTGGCGACCAAACATTGACGGCATCTGAAACCGAAACCTGGCTCCCAGCCGCTCGCGAAACTCTGTTCACAGAAGTCAATTTTGTCGTCTTGGCTGTGCATCGCCCTTTTGTCTTTCAATCACAACGGAGCCGCGATAGAGCACGACAGGCTGCGCTACATATCCTCGCCGCACAGACCCGGTTGTTTGGCATGTACGAGCCACGCGAATATTTTCCCTTCAACTTCATCTTTGCTACATTTGACGCTTTAGTATTGCTAGCGACACTCTACATCCTGTTTCCGAGCGACACGCAAAGTTCATACGAGTCGAAAGAGCTAGAGCTAGAGCTAGAGCTAGAGCTGTTTGCCAGTATGGAATGGGGCCTGTCACGATTGGAAGCCATGAGGACGAGTGGCTGCAACAGGCTGGCTGCTTGTGCATTCGACACTGTTCAAGCACTATACACAAAAATGCAGACTCGGCGAAAGAAGAGACCAAGGGACGAGGACGGCACCCATGTTGCTGCAAAATTTCCAAGGACAGAGTCAGAAGCAGCGGTCGCTAGCTCGAACACATCGCTTACAGATGACTGTTGCACAATACTCTCGTCCGATGAAGGATGGGGAGGAGACTGGACTGGCCTTCAAGAACTCGGGGACCTGCCTTTCGACTTGTTTTCGAACGAGATGATACAAGGTGATTTCGCAACCATCGCCAACATGCCACCTCCCCAGCCTCTGCACGACTTGGTCACCCAAGCTGGGCTTTACGGTGATATACAGTGATATACAGTGATATACAGTGATATACAGTGATATACAGTGATATACAGTGATATACAGTGGTCTAGGAATAATGATGTATCACTTGGACTTTGATTTGATTTTTATACTTGAGAATACGCAGTGTTATTTGAAACCGAATGACCGGATGCACCATACAGCGCCGCAGTTGTTTGAGCTTGCGACGTCGTCCAGGGCTGGCGGGAAAAATTCGGACAGGCGCATTCGTGCACGCATCGATGCCTTTGTCAAAGAAGGCTTCCAGCCGCTGCTCTGACAAGTTATTCAAGGGACCATGCTGATACTTACCGTCCGATGCAGACATGTTGAACTTTCTCTACGATCCCGAGACAAGCCGCATCACCGCACTGGTCGACTGGAGCTTCAGTCATGTGGCGTCGTTGCCAGGCGAGTTCTTTTACTCGTTTCCGGGCCTGCTCCACATTGTAACGCCCCAGGACCCGGCATCGACGCACTCTCGGACCTTGTACTGGTTTATCCAGTATCTGAGCCAGGATAAATTGAACTGTAAATCGACAAAACTTGAAATGTTTTTTTTTTAAAAAAAGACGACTTAAGAAACCCAAAAATGCTGGTTCAAACGAGCCACACGCAAACAAGCAGCGTTGTGAGAGTAGTTGTGATGTGGGAGACGCGTGCTGTGTGCAAACCAAAAAGAAGGCATTTTGAGGAGGGGAGGAAAAGACAAGAAGTGGGTGGTCAGACAGTCGAGAGAGATGAAGACAGACGAAGAATACCCTGCAGATAGTACGACAGAGACAGAACACAGTAAACATGCAAGATTGGCAAAACAACAGCCCAGCGAAGCTACTCCTCATCAACCCCTGCATTGACAAAAATGACTGGCTGCGAAAGGACCAAAGTGGCTGCATGGATTGGATGATATGAGAGGACGAGAGAGGAAAGAAGTGAAAAATGGTGGGTCTGTTGGCCTGTTCCAGGCCTCTTAGTGGCCTTCTGGAGGTGGCCGCGGCCCGCTGTCAATCCTCTTTACGGCAGTGCTTTGAGTGCATTCCAGTGGACAAGTGCAGTGTCCAGAACGCGCTAGCCTCGATTGGGCAAAAGTAAACAACACCACGACCGACTTACATGGGAGTTTGAGTGCAAAGAACGAAAGAACCACTTTAACTCAATAAAGCCTGACGCGGTCACTTACACGAGCAACGACAGGCGAGAGCTTCTTGTTGGAGACTGCCCCTCGTTTTTTGGTCTTTTGTCTTTTCTGAACACAGCACCATCTCGTCTCCATCAAGGCGCGTCGAGTGGACCTCTTTTCTGGAGACTGTCCATTGTCTGGTTTGTTTACTTTTTGTTTTGAGGGACAGACATCTCGTCTTTTCGACTTACTGTTTCCTGTCTTCTTCATTCACCATCTCTTCCTCTTTCTGTCTTCCCCTCCTGTACTACATAAACGCGTCTTCCTTCCTCACGTGCATCACTCCTTCCCCCCCTCTTCCCTTCTCTCTTTCCTTCCTCAACAACGTCACCCATCGCTCCTTCCCCATCATCACATCACCACCCCTCACTATGGACCTCCCTATTGCCCTCCGCCGGACGCGTCGCAGCACGTCTTCGTCGTCGCTGTCGGCTGCCTTCCGTGATGCGGCCAGCACGGCCAGAGACGACATGCCGACGCCGCCATTGACGCCGTCCGCGTCGTCGCCATCCTCTGCAGACTCGGGCCCATCAACACCCTCTTCCAGACAGACACCCTCTCGTCGCGGCCTGTCGACAAGAAAGCGCGACCCAAAGGCAAAGTCGAAACGCGTCCGCTTCTCTGATCCGGGTTTGACGGCAACGCCGTCGTCTCCCTCTGCCTGCAACTGCTCGTCTGGCCTGACGCCGTTTATCCGCCGCACATCTCTGCAGACCGGTCTGCCCGTCAGCGGCGACGTCTCGTTCCTGCCGTTGCGGCAAGTCCTGGACGGGCGTGTCCAGCGCCGGCTAAGGCGCAACGGCCTCAGCGAAGAGATGAACAATGTCTTTGCCGAAAAAAAGGAGCGGCGGAAGCGGGCAGAAGAGGCCGAGAAGGAGCTGGCGCGACTGCGGGCTGAAGTGGCAGCCAAAGACCAGCTTATCCAGAGGCTGCACTCCGCAAACACTGACAATGTCACCGTCGACGACGTCGACGTCGGCGACGACACCATCATCCAGGACAATGAGCGCGTCATGGCTCTTCAGCGGGAAGTCAACATGCTTAGACAGCAGTTGCACCGTGGCAAAGAGGATGACGACATTGAGGGCCCTTCTGTGGACGCCCGTCCCAACTGGACAATGGCCGCCCGCGATCCGTTTGCCTCGACCATGAGCATCGATTATGCTCGAGACAACGACAACGACGACGACATGACCGAAGTCATGTCCGATGGTGGCGATGCCCGCCACTACCCTTCGCCGCATGTCATTGACGTCGACGGCGCCGACATTTTCCGCTTTGACGGCCACGACGGCGGTTTTGGCGACGCCACTATGGCCGAGCTTCAGTCGAGCACCCCAAGCAGAAAGAGGACTGTCGTCCACAAGCACAACAACGACTTCGACAGCCAAAGGACCATCTCGTTTGCACAGTCGTCCTTCCCCACCCCGCCGGCCACGAGTCCGCTGGCGTGGAACGACGATGCCGATGTGGGTGTTTCAACGAGACCGACGACCCCGACGCCGGACAGGGCAGCGGCAACGACGGCCACACCCGTCACGCCCAGCATGCACTTCTTCTCAACCCGCCGCGTCATCGTCTCGCCCGTCTCGTCGCCACTCCCGACGCCCTCGGCTGTCAGAATGGTCGACACGGAGGTCCAGGCTGCCCTCGTCGACCCAGAGACGGAGCGTCTCCAGGCACAAGTGGCCACTCTACTCAGAGACCTAGCCGACAAGACGGCCGCTCTGGAAGTTTTGACAGAAGGACTCCAAGCGTTGTCACCCAGTGAAGACACCGACCGCCCTGTCGACGCCTCTGATATCGTCGCCCGCCTCGCCACCGCCTTCCGCACCGCCCGCCTCGAGCTCGAGTACCTGGCGCCGGGCGAGATTGAACTGCCCTTGGCGGCCCCCGCCGCTGCTGTTTTGGATCTACTGCTGTCCAAACTGCGCGACCTCGCCCAGCAGGTCATCGCCGCCGACGCCCAGATTGACGAGTACCACGCGCTCGAGGGGGATTTGCGGCAGCAGCTGGGTGCCCGCGTGCAGGCCATGGACGAGCTCGTCAAGGAGGGCGCCGACAAGGACGCCACCATTGCTGCCCAGCAAACGGCCATTGCTTCCCACGAGTCAACCATTGCCGACTTAAAAGTGGGCGCGGATCGCTTCAAGGGCGCGCTCGCCAGCTATGCCCGCGACGTCCAGGAGCTAGAGGCGCTGGTGAACAAGCTGGAAGCCTCTCTAAAGGAGAAGGAGGCCACCATCACGGAAAAGGACGCAAGTCTGTCCACCAAGGAAAAGTCTCTGGAGGAAACGCGGGCTAAGCTGGTCGAACTCCGCCGGCTGTCGCGCTCGACGGCTGCCACGCACGGCCAGGCCCTCGCTCTTCGTGACGCCCGCGTCCACGAGCTCCGCGGCGAGATCGAGGAGCGGGATGCAGCCTTGAGAGCGACGCAGCGGCGAGGCCACGAGTCGGCGCGGCAGTTGAGGGAGGACAATGCCCTACTAAAAGAAAAGCTGGAGGCCGAGACCCAGCGCGCAACAGCGGCCAAGGCCGCCGTGGCGACGCTGCAGACCCTGCTGGATGGGCCGTCCACAAACAGCGAGGGAGCGGCAGCGACCGAGACCAGAAAAGAAAAGCGAATGTCGCTGGGACGGCGGCTGTTTGGGAAGCGAACAAGTGGAGGGAGTGACGGCTTTTCATCGGTGTCTTCAGCTTCTTCAGCGTCCACAGACAGCACGGCCGTTGAGACGACCGAAGCAACACCGCGGTCGACAAAGAAGCGCAGACGCTACGACAGCGGTCTGGGCTTCTTGGACGAGGAGGCAGAGGCTGTGTAATCTTTGTGTGAATGTGTACCTACATTGTACAGCACGGTCTGGAGTTTGGAGTTGGATCTAATGTCTCTCATTGTAATAGTCTCTCGTTATATTTCTTTTGTCATATCATCAATCATCAATCATGTCACTCTCATGTTCATCCGATAATGTCATACAACATGTCTTGATTGCTATAGAAAGGCGCCCACTGTATGGTACCCTATATCATTCTCATTCTCACCCTCCCCTAGTACACAAACACAAACTCGTCGTTCTCCAGGTCCGTCAGGTTCTCAAACGCCCGGTCGCCCGTCGGCGCGCCGTTCTCGCCCATCTCGCCCTGGTTCGCCATCTCCTGCATCATCCGGTCCGCGTCCGCCGCCGAGAACAGCGAAATATCGATGATGGTCGCACTCTTGCCGGCCGCCACGCGCCGCGCCGCGTGCGAGTTGTTGAGGCGCTTGAGGTAGGCCATGGTCAGCAGCGACAGCACAATCAGCACGACGTACAGCGCCAGGTTGCTGCGCAGGCCGCGCTTGTACAGCGGCGCCTCGTTGGTCTGGTACAGCTGCGGGCCGACGACGTTGCCGACGCACTGGCCGATGGTAAAAATGGCCGTCGTGCACTTGCGCTTGGTGTCGCCGGCCGTGTTCTGGGCGGACCACGAGTAGATGATGGGGGTGATGCCGGGATAGACCGAAATCAAATAGTAGCCCACCAGCAGGGCGGCACGGTGGTCGCTGTCGTGGGGCACGGCCATGAGGACGGCGCAGCCGGCAATGGGCGGGAGGCACAGCAGACACAGGACAGGGCCCTTTTTACGGATGTACGTCGCCAGCCAGGCGCCGCCGACGGTCGCGACGAGCTGCACGAAGCCAAAGGGAATGTTGAACAGAATCGTGTCAAACGAGTCGAAGCCAAACGACTTGACAATCAGCGGGCCAAACGTCGAGATGCCGCCCGAGGGGATGCTGATCGAGAAGATGAGCGCCGTCCAGCACCACGTCTTGATGTCCAGCAGCGCCTCCTTGACGTGGTCCCACCGCCACTCGCGCGACATGACGCCCATCTGGTTCATCCGCAGCCGCTCGACCGCCATCACCTTGTCGCCGTCGTCCAAAAACTTGGCCTCGACGGGCGAGTCCGGCATGAACACAAACATGACAAACGAAAAGGCCACCGTGATCACGCCAAAAAACAAGAAAATAATCTGGTAGGAGTGCAACGCCTGCGAATGGATGTGGCCCAGGCCGTACGTGATGAGCGAACCAAACATGTTGGTGATGCCGTTCATCGCGTACCAGTAGCTGACGCGCACCGTCTGCTCGCGCCGACGCCACCACATCTGGGTGACGGCGATAAAGCAGGGAGCGACACACGCCTCGAACAGGCCCAGGAAGAACCGCGAGGCGATCAGACCATTAAAGTTGTGCGCCGCCGTCATCGCCGCCAGCGTCGCGCCCCACAGAAGAACGGCCGTCGAGATGAGCTTGCCGACAGGGACCGTGACCAGCAGCCATGCCACGACGGGCTGGGCCACCAGCTGGGCCAGGTACACAATCGAGCCGAGCCATGAGTACTGCGTGCCCACCAGGTGCGTGTCCGTGATCAGGCCAAACACTGACGCATACGACAGTGTCGCCTTGTCGAGCGCCTGGAGGAAGTAGACCACAAGAATAATCGGGAGAATGACCAAGTCAATCTTGCGCAAGATCCGCTTGTTGTCTTCCGGCGTCACAATCACACGGTCGCCGCCGCTCGCGTCGCCAATCTTGCGGAGCAGTTCTGCTGCTGCATCGCGCTTGTGTGCACCCGTCCCCTCAATGGGCGGCGCCGGCTCGATGCCGAACGAGTTGGCCGGCGCCGGGGCAGGCACAGCCGTCTCCTTCATCTCGTACGACGGCGGGGCCGCCGTGTTCTCCACGGCCTCGATGCCGGGCTTCTGCTGAGCGTCGGCCATAGAAGGGGTGGTTGTTGATGTGTGTTGGTGTTAGCCGGTGGTAGTGAGGTTGGCGATGAGTAAGAAACGATCGATGATGGGTAAACCAGAAAATAAAACAAGAAGAGAAGAGAAGAAAAGAAGATGATAACAGAGATCGACGAGAATGTTACAAAAATGTCCAGAGGAGACCTCACAAATTTGTACAAACAACAAAATGGTCGGCAACGTCAACTTGGCACACACCTCGCGGAATGATGGATGGGATCATGGACTGAAAACAGTAAGACTGAAAACTGAGACCACGAGAAAGAGGAGAAGGAACATGCATCATGGAGGTCACAGACCACCATCAACGACAAACAAGTTGCCCACACACGAGAAATAAACTGACAAAAGAGACAAAGTCAATTTCTCCAAAAGATCTTCCGTCGACCGTGGAACAATGCAGCCCGAGATGGAGATGGCCTGTGAGACTGAAGACTGAAGACTGGAGACTGGGGACTGGGGACTGGAGACTGGGGGCCGGGGGGACGAAAGAAACGGCCATAGAAACTAGAGGCTTGACCACTTGGCAATGGCTTGATTCCAGAAGAGCCAAGGGTGAGGCGGCGACGACATGGCGAGGCGAGGCAAGGCGAAAAGACGAGGCATCGACCGACAAACCTGTAGTAGCAATACACTACGCGGTGTGTACAAAGCTGGGGACTAGCTGGACTGGGGACTCCTCACTCTCCACATGCACCGTCCGGGGATATTGTCAAACTACGACATATGGCCGGGGGAACACGCTTTGGCAGTGCATGGAGAGATCGCGTGAGTACGACATGCGTGAATAGAGCTGTACACCCATTCAAGCTGTCCTTGACAAACTAGGAAAAGAAAACAGAATTCAAGCACTTGTCTTGCCCATCGTACATGCAAGACAACCAAAGAGGGAATGCCAGACGAGCAAGTGCACATTGGCGGGCCACACTGATAAGAAAGAGTTGGCAGAGGTAGACAACAGAATGTGAAAATCAGTGTCAAAATGTACTTCTACAAGTGCATGCACTTGTGCATCTTGCTAGCGTGCAGTCCTTACACCAACTTATTCATAGCGGTTTGCACTGTGTTAGTACTTGCATGTGGCATCCTTGAGTACCTTCGACTCATGACTTGCAGATGCAAAAAGTGTGTCAGTGACGGCAAGATACTTGGCTCGAACGGTGCAGATGGTAGCAGTTGTAGTTGACCACAATGTTGCAGTTGCTTGATGGCTGCCGTTGGAGTGGTTGCAAAACTGCCACTCACACCACTGCAGCACTACACCCACCAGCACTTGTTTGGCGGCCGGCAAAAAGCTTAAGAGGCAAAGAGATGTGGACGAAAGAGGTTGGTAGGTGATGAATTGACCTTCCCACGACAACAAACTGTCGCGTTCTCCGTACACAAGTGGAAAATATCGCGCAAAAGACAAAGACAGTGTTGAACATAAAAGCCGACTAATACGCTGACAAGGGGGGAAGGAGGGTGGACTGTGGGGAAAGGAGATGGAGGGGACAAGAAAAACGACGGCAAAGAAAAAGGGGACCAGTTGGGGAAAATGGGAAGGCAAGAGACGAAAGACGGAGAAAATGGAGGATATGGAGCACAGATACTGGAGTAAACCACGGAGAAACGGGGAGACAAAAAGACGGCGTGAGAATACGAAAAAGAGTAAACGAGAGAAGAGCAACAAAAGAAGCAGACTGAACAAAGCCCATGGGGTAGAGCTGGGGCAAAGCCGGGGCAGGGCGGGTGTCTTCTGGAGGTGAAGTCAGCCGAGGAAGCACCAGGATAGATCGCAGAACCTGGAGGTTGGGGACATCTCACAGTGAGAACAATCAACTGGGAACAGCTGGGAATACCGTCGCGGTCGAGACCGTGCGTTCGACCATCAACTTGGTCTCGATTATCGACTTGATCATCATGCACGTCGGTCAGGTCGGTGTTTTCGACCGAGAATTGTGAGAAGGAAAGAGAAAAGGCGTGAAAAAACGCGGCTGTCCAGATCAGGCAAGGAATTAAAAGAACGAAACGGTGAGCATGCAGAGCCTCGACAGAACGGTCCTTTTGGACTTGGTATTGTGATCACCCACCGATTTGGGTCTGGTCCGATTTTGTAGTGCGTTGCAACGGTGGCCTGACACGGGGACGGAGAGACCAAGGAACCAGAATTGGAGGTGCTCGTGAGGGGAACAGGCAGGGGTGTCGGCCGGCAGTTGAACATCATGCGCTGGGTAAACTTCGGCTGTGCTTTTGTCGATGTGAATGTGAAAGAAAGAATTTGTGTAAAATCTTCGCAGTGAAAGAAAAGGGGCATAAAAGGGGCAGCGTTGTGAAAACGGGCCTCAAGATTTCCATAAAAGGAATGAACAACGTCGAAGAGAGAAGAAACGGAAGCCACGATGATGGTGAACCGTAACGGGAAGTCGCGATTCTCACACCGAAAGCACCGAGATATTCTCACGGCCAAGACGCCAGAACGCCAGGAGAACTCGAGAAAATGAAGAAAAATAGAAAACAAGTACAAAACATAAATTGATGGCCAGCTACAGATCTCACGATGACTTCCGGCCGAAGCTAAGGATCGCGGGTTTGAAAAAGGCCACCAATGTGAAGCTGTCAACCGCGTGGTTTCCCGATATTTCTGGGTCTTTTTGCGTTTCTTTGGGTCCTTTTGTGGTCATCCGGGGCTGTCCAAGGGTGACATGATCTCAGACTGACATGGAAATGCCTGGGCACGAGCATGCGTCTTTACTTGATTCTCGCAAGTGGCGTCGGTGAGGTGGTGAGAATGTCGTGTTGTTCATTGATATGAAGAACTCCCAAGACTTAGGAGTACGGAGGCGCCTATATTTTCCGTGTTAGGCGTTTCCGTTGCTTTCCCGCAGGCGCTAATGCCTAAAAGACGGCAGGAGCACCAAAAAATACAGGGGCTCGAGGGGCTACGGCCGTTCTGGAACAGTGCGTCTCCAGCTGATGCTCCATCCTCGACTGGAAAGTGCCGACTGGTTGCTTAAAGCCCACTAAAACCCGCCAAAACCCGCTGGACAAGGGTGCCGCTAGCGCCCAAAGGGGTCTAATTAGGTGGTGCCGCGACACGATATGGAATCCTGAGCGCATTGAAAAAGGCAAAGAAGACGACGACGTCGCCACTCGTAAGATTCTTGTAATACACGCAAACAGATGAAGCGAGATGAATATGATAATGAGGCGTTCTCGATGCACAGTACTGTAGATAAAACATTTCGTTGGCGGGAATAACGCTTTGCCAATAACCCGAGGTAGGATATATGGCACTGAAAGGAGCTGGGAAAGACCAGGACGGAGAAGACATCCCAGTAGACCAGAATCAAGACCGGAATCAATGGACGGGGAGAATGAACGGTACTGCAACTCCAAGCGGGCACATCCTGTCCCAATGATCTTGAGATCGGACTCGTCTCCAAGGCTCTAAGTTCTGACATCTGACGACTGGCCGCCAAAACAACCACAACAGGCAGGTGAAGTTGGCCGTATTTCAATAAAGTATGAGCATGTTACAGCGGAGACATTGAATACTTGGCTTCAAAACGGTGAGAGCGAGACCGAATACAGTATTCTCCAGCGCTTTCACTGTGTCCACTGGAGTCCAGTTCTCCACGCCCAGCAACCCCTCAAAATTCAGCGCCCCACGTGGGGAGCTCCAGCCAACCATTGCTCGCCATCGAGCCTAAACGGGCCTATCCAATGACCTCTTTCCTGTTTGGGTAATCCACGAATTGTGTACTTGGATCCCCAGAGAAAAGGGGAAAGAGAGCAACTCATTCTGACGCTCAACTCTCCAACAAAGTACGGAGTATTATGTATTGCGTTTATTTTCAAATCGAATGACACACGAAAAACGAATTGGCCAACGAGAGGTGCCTCTTTCTGCGAACTACCGTTACTCCTTTCTCCAACAAGATTCAGTAGAACAGGCACGAGTTGGAGAGTGTCTTGCAAGTCGTTCAAAATGAGAAGACTGTCAAACTGCTGCATCTGCCTACTTCATCGTGACTTCTTCTCTCCTCCTCCTCCACAGATTGCCCCTCGTTCTCCTCATATTGTCACTTGACTTTCATTCTCCAGTCCCACTGGGTTTCTCCTTATTTTCTTACACAATTTCTCGGACAAAATGACCAAGTACAAATCAGCAAACAGCACTACAAACAACACTACTCACACTAACACGCACCATCCCGCGGGATGGTCAAATATGAGCATCCCTGGACCTCGTTGTCTCCAGCCATAATTCGCATACTTCGTTGTTTCTTTTGCTATTCTCACAATTGTGTCCCTCTTGTCTCCTTTTTGGCTCCGCTTGCGGACCTTGGCGGCCATATGACCTCCGTGCATACAGGTCGCTCCTCCCTCCAGCTGTACTCCAAGTGTGCGTTCATGCATCGTACCTTCCCCTCATGATTTACACCCACTCCGTACCTTCCTCCAAGTACCTCCGCTCGCCGGCCTCCGTACATGCTGCCATTTGTTCGTACAATATGCACACCTATGAACCTCTACGTAAAGAACTCTCTTAAACAATTATTGTATTAACGTAACAGTATTGTATTTCTCCTGGCTGGCTTTGTATTTCCCCTTTTTCTCCTTTGTTGGCGTTCTTAGTCGCTCGGTCTCGCTGCATCTCGCCCCGTCTTGGTGATGCGCCGCGCCCGTCATCGGTCCACACGAGCTACCTAGCTTTAGCTGTAGACAACTTTTTTATGTTTGGTTTTGGTGCTGTCACGCCGACTCTCGTCACGTCTTTTCTTATTGTTTTTTTATTTTTGTATTCTTTTCATTGTTCGTAGCTTCATCGAAGACGCTCTTTCCCATAAAATCGTCTTTGACTCCTTCCATTTCTGTCACGGTCATTGCTGTCTCGCTCCTTCCTCTCGTCTCTTTCCCCTCATTCTCTCCACCCGCCTCTCCTTTTTGTTTCTCCTCTCTCCCCTCCTCTCGACATCTTCACATTCACAATGTTGCATCAGTTTGAAAGCACACCCCAGCAGTATGCTCTCCAGGAGCAGGCTGCTGCCGCCACTCCCTCAGTAGCCCTACGCTCGACCGAAGCCGTCAACGGCAACCACTTCGACTTTACCTTTGAGGCCGTCCGCCCAGGCGTCTTCCGCACGACATTTACCTCCCCGAGCCATCCTCTGCCGCCGTTTCCCAGCGCCAAGCGCGTTGAGGCTTCGTCTTCACAAGAAACTCCCAAGACTTCGGTCGATGCCGCGGCCAAGACGTTCTCGGTCGTCTCCGGCGATGTCACGGCCACCGTCGACTGGTCCGGCGCGCCCGTCGTGTCCCTGAAGCGCGAGGGCGTGGCCAAGCCGCTGTACAAGGACATGGACTACCGCTCGTACGTCGTGGACGGCACCGGCGTTGCCCACTACTCAAACTACAAGAAGGACGACCTGTATGTCGGACTCGGCGAGAAGGCCGGCCCCATGAACCTGGCCGGCCGCGGCTTCCAGATCACGGCCAGCGACACGTTTGGCTACGACGCCCTGCGCACCGACCCGCTCTACAAGCACATTCCTTTGTTGTTGCACGTCAGCCGCCCGACGCCCGCGCAGCCCCAGGGCCAGTGTGTCGGCCTGTTCTCGACGTCGCACGCGCGCGGCACCTGGAACGTCGGCTCCGAGATCGACGGCATGTGGGGCCACTTCAAGGTCTACCGCCAGGCCTATGGCGGTCTCGAGCAGTATCTGCTGGTCGGCAACAGCGTCGCCGAGGTCGTGCGGCTGTACGCCGACGTCGTCGGCTACCCGCTGCTGACGCCGCGCTACATGATGGGCTACGTCAGCGGCGGCATGAAGTACACCATGGAGGACGAGCCGCGGGCCGCCGACGTGATTCTTGATTTTATCGACAAGTGCGAGAAGCACGACATTCCCGTCTCGGCCTTTCAGATGAGCTCGGGCTACACCATTGCCGAGCAGCCGCCCAAGACGCGCAACGTCTTTACGTGGAACTACCACCGGTTCCCGGACCCGCGCGCCTTCACGGCCGAGTGCCACAAGCGCGGCGTGCGTCTGCTAGCCAACATCAAGCCGTACGTGCTGGCCAACCACCCGGCCTACCCCGGCCTCAAGGCCGCCAACGCCTTCTTCAAAGACCCGTCAGCCTCGAAAGAAAAGGGCGACGGTCTTCAGACGGGCATTGCCCGCCTGTGGAGTGCCGGTGGCGGCGAGAGCGGCGAAGGCAGCCACATTGACTTCACCAGCAAGGCCGGTTTCCAGTGGTGGTATGACGGTTGCAAGGCGCTCAAGTCGGTCGGCATCGACGCCATGTGGAACGACAACAACGAGTACAACATTTTCAGCGACGACTGGGAGTGTGCCCTCGAGACGGTGCCGACCCCGGAGAACGTCAAGAGCGCCCAGGTCGGTCTGTGGGGTCGTTCCATGCACACGGAGCTCATGGGCAAGAGCTCGCACGACGCCTGTGTCGAAGCCGTACCCGATGAGCGCCCGCTGGTCCTCACTCGGTCGGCTACAGCCGGTACCATGCGCTATGCCTGTACTTCGTGGAGTGGCGACAATGTCACCAGCTGGGACGGCATGCGTGGCGCCAATGCCATTTCTCTGAATGCCGGTGTTTCGCTCCTCCAGTGCTACGGCCACGACATTGGCGGTTTCGAGGGCCCCCAGCCGACCCCCGAGCACCTGGTGCGCTGGGTCCAGATCGGCATCCACCAGCCGCGCTTCGCCATCAACTGCTACAAGACGTCCGAGGACGACAACCTCGTCGGTGGCGTCATTGAGCCCTGGATGCACCCCACGGCCACGCCTCTTGTGCGCGCCGCCATCAAGCGCCGCTACGAGCTCGTGCCCTACACCTACTCGGGCGCCCTGCAGTCGCACCTGACGGCCCTGCCCTCGATGCGCTGGATCGGCTGGGGCTACGAGAGCGACCCCGAGGTCTGGACCACGCCTCTTCTGTCGGGCGACACCCAGTTCTGGTTCGGCGATGCGCTCGTGGTCGGCGGCGACGGCATCTACGCGCCCGGCTCGTCCGAGGCCCGCGTTTATTTGCCAAAGGGCGAGGCGACGGCCGCCGGCTTCCTCAATGTCAATGCGCCCTACGAGTGGCTCGCCGCCGGCCAGTGGCACACTGTGAGCAGCGCCTGGCACGCGTCCATTCCTGTCGTTGCCCGCTGCGGCAGCGCCATCCCCGTCGGCCGCAACCTGCCCACCACCTCCCGCAAGGAGGGCCGCCACGCCGAGGCCGAGCAGGCCGAGTTCCCCAACATTGCGCTCGACGACTGGCGGGGTGTCGAGGTCTACCCGGCGCCGACCACGGTCGAGGGTGCCTCCAAATCCAAGACCTCTGTCGTCACCTGGCTCGAGGACGACGGTATCTCGGCCGAGGGCCGCTCGCCCATCTACGAGATCACCCTGACGTACACGCCGTCGGCCGATGCCGTTGAAGTGTCGGCTACAGCCGCCGTCAAGGTCGCCGCCACCGCCCAGGGTGACGATGTCCCCAGCTCGTGGGCCCCGCTGTGGCTGTCGAGCGGTCTCGACGTCATCCTGCCCGTGGGCGACGAGCGCGTCGTCAAGGCGGCTGGCGGCCAGGCCGCCGAGGACAAGGGCCGCGACACCAAGGGCCGTCGCGTATACCACATTTCGGTCAAGGCTTAGTAGGCTTAGGGAAGGGACAGCATGCATGGTTTCAAAAGTTAGACATGAATAATAATAGATTTGGTTATGTACAAAATGTGTGTGTGTGATATATACAGTGATATTAGTGAAAAGAGATGCCTTTACAAGGCGTACACGGCCAGAACGGCCACGCCGCCGATACCCAACAGAGCCATTGTCGCTCGTGTGCCGGCCGTTGGTGCCGCCCCGGCCGCTGGTGTGCTTTTGCTGCCGTCGGTCGTTTTGGCGGCCGAGCCGGACGTCGTTGCCGTCTGTGCTTCGCCCAGCAGGCCTGCAATTTCCGTCGAGACGGCCGACAAGACAGTCGACGCCGCCGTTGTTGCTTGTGCGCAGATGCCGGGCGCCAGCGACTTGACGGCGCTCAAGTCGCTGCTATTGCAGTTGTTGTTCCCCAGCAAGATGCACGCGCCCAGCTGGGCCGCCAATGCAGAGGCGCCGTTCCCCGCGGCGCTCCGGCAGACACACGTCAGGTCTATGGCAGCACAGCCCAGGTCGGTCGAGGCTTTGGCCAGGCAGGCGAGGGCGCAGGACGGGACCTGGGCGATAAGGTCGGGGAGAGATGTTGCGGTGCTTGGAGACGACGATGTCGTCGATGCCGCAGATATTAATGCTGTCGATGGTGATGCTGACTGAATGAATGCCGTGTTTGAAGCTGCTGATGCCATTGATGCCAATGAGGCGAAGAGAAGTGGTATTGAGGGTTGCATCTTAGAATGTAAGAGAGGGGAATATGGAGATGAAAGTCAGAGGCGATAAGCCTCAGTAAGATGTCGAGGATGGTGTAATTAAGAGATGTGTAAGTCGTGGTCCCAAACGATATGATTAATCAAAAGAATATGAATCGAAGACGTTCTATATGTGAATTGTTGAAGCTTGATGCTGGTGATGAATGTCGAAACTGGGTATATGAAATGCTGTATATGAAGAAAGGCCGGCTCTAATATGAGAAGACGAAGTCGTCGAAGAAAGAGATCGTGGGAATATTAAAAGATAAGAGTATTAAAATGTGTGAAGAGTGAAAAATAGCCTTGCTTGTTGTGGAAAGACAAGGTGATGTAGCACAATATCAATAAATTGAAAAAGAAAAAAAAATGAATCAAGAATCGATATCAATAGATCGAAAAAAAGAGAGCCGAAACGACGAATCCAGGAACAATCAAGAGCAAGACGTACGTCAGCCGCAAAGCACGTCTTGCAGTTTTGTGTTTTGTAGCGTCGTCTTCCGTCTTTGTCTTTGTGTGTCGTCGAGAGGAGAAAGCGGAAAAGCAACGAATAAGAGGGCTGTACACAAGTCGACGGACAAGCCACACAGGCTGACAAGGCGTAGTGATGCAAGAGCGAGGCCAGATAAGGCAATGTTGCGATGGGGGGGTAAAGAATTAACACCGAGACCCCAATGAAGTCAAAGAGGTAAATGGCTTAAGAGCAAAAGAGGTTAAGAGCTAAAGTGCCGCGAGCTGAAAATAGATGCAAGCTCAGCCTCGCTGTTCAAAATCGCGAGAGTCGACGGAGGTGAGAGGCAAGATTGAGAGTGAGATGAAAGGTAAGAAACAAGAGAAAAGGTGATTGAAAAGACGAGAAAAGAAGAGATGACGAGATAAAGGTTTTGTTAAAAATGAGGGACGTCCAATCCGGCGGAATTCAATCAGTTTTTCCTCTTTGGTGCTTTATCTTTATTCTTTTTGCCTTTTCCCTTTTTCCTCTCTCGCTCTTTCTTACGGCGATATCCCAGCGATTTCACGCCCCTCACTCAGTTGCCTCAGCTCCCTCATACAGAATCTCACTCTCACACACCCTCTCACTTTCGTCGCCGCCCGCTGCATTTTCATACCAATGAACGGGACGGGATCTTCCGCCGGGCTGCCTCGTGCAGAAAACAGGAAATAGAAGCACTTGAGGCACTCTAGATAAAGCAAGCTTGGCTACGATGCAACAGCATTTCTTGATTTCGTGAACTTCTCTTCGCAAGGGATTTTTTTTACCCTCCTCTTTCTCTTCTCGTCCTCCGTTCCCCCAGAACGTCAATGTGAGCGTGCGTCATGTCCACGGCGCAGTCGATCGAGATCGCGCCACTTAAAACAAGCCTTGAAGTCGCTTTTCCCGTTTTATCTTTATTTGTCGTTACTTTACTCGATTCTGTTCCGTTTTTCGTTCCTCTTTTCTTATCCCCCGATTTTTCTGAAACGACAACGCATTGTCCGCCGGGATCCGTCATTACGTATGCAAGGCATTTTTTACCTATTCTAGACCTTTTCGCCCTTTTCGTCCTTTTCTCAACTTTTGATCCTTTCAGCCTTTCTCAAGTCGTTTGCCAATTGCGCAAGCACAGCGTTTCAAGAAGGACGACCACACAAAAGACCACACAAAAATAAACACAGGAAACAAAGGATCACCAACACGGACATCCGGCATAGGAACATTCTCCCTTTTTTGCACACATCCTCTTACAGATAACCTCGGTCCTTTTTTACTCCTTCTGGACACGAGCACATCAAACATATGCTCCGAGAAGCGATGAACGACAGAAAGAACACCAACGCCAGGATTCGATTGATTTTGTGCAGCCATCAAACTCCTGCCAACACTCTCACTACCACCGCTTGTACACCTCCCGTGATATATTGACGACCGTATAGAACCACCGGCTGCACTCGGACAGGTGCACAATGTACGCGCCCACGCGGCGCCAGTGCACGCCTCGCAACGCCAGCGCTGCCTTCACAAATAAATCTGAACTCGCTCCGATCGCCAGCAATCCGGCGCCGGCAACCATCATTGTCGTGCGGGCTGTTGTCGACAGCGTGGGAGCATCAAAGACGAGCCATCTGTGGGTTAGATGAGGTCATGAAATGATGTATTGTCGAGAAGATCACCTACTTTGAAGGCTGTCCGAGGCCAACACCGATCAAAGCGCCAAGAGAAATTGCGTCGTCTGAAGAGGCCATCCTAACAAGCAAGAGTCGACAAACTATGAGGGATGCACTCAATGGAGGTGTTCATCGTCCCTCCCTCTCGAAATTCAAACCCAACAAGAGCCTCAGAGCCCAAGAGCCTCAGAGCCCCAGAGCCTCAAACATCACTCCAGGCAGCAGCCTACACCGCCTTCGTCTCATTTTGGTGATACTGCAGCTGTTAATTGCAGAAACGCACCCTGACACCTTCTGACAGCCACTTTGACGCGTCTCGTCCATCCTGACCCCCGCCAGTTTGGTTTCTCGGTTCTCAAAGCCCAATCCTGCATATTCATCCCCCTGCAATGCACTGCCCATCCAGATCTCCTTTTTCTGTGGTAGCCCCGCCGCATCTCATTCTGTTCTGCAAGCACTATGGCACTTTTTGTTTTCATTCTCAGGAAACACACGGCAAAACATCCGACGCGTCGTCACACCACATCGTGACTCGAGCTGGGAAGTGAAGTTGAATCTCGTGTTTGTTGACTTCTGTCAAACTTAAATCGTACTGTAAACGCACTGTATGGATACTGTACGGCGACGGCCTCCCAGGTCGCCACTGTCTATCCTGACGTAAAGGCGCGTGACTAGCAAACTCTGTGGCTCGCTTTGTGGCTGGATTAGTAATTTGTGATGACTAACCAATCAGATGTCCCCACCATCTCAACGAGAAGCAACAAAGAAAGTGACAGAAGTCTCCACCCCTTTCCCCTCATTGGCTACAGCGCCCACTCTAGCATAGCAACCGCGTTGTTTGCCTACAGGCGGCCCTGTTGCTATGACGCATGAGCAAAAGACCAGCCAAAACGAGGGGCAAAAGAGCCTAGGAGAGCGAGGGGAACCACCTGCCAAATTAAAATAAATAAAGAGGGAAGGTGCCGACACGAAAGTGCTCTCTGCTCGTGTGAAAGAGGAAAGAACCACCCACTCTCGTCCCCACACAAGCAAAGTAAATAAGGGAAGGAGAGAGGAGACAAGCAGAAGAAAAAAAATAGATTATTGTGATTGTAAAAATAAAATAAACAATAAAAAATTGGACGAAAAAAGGGCTTCGCGCAAACAGGCTTTGCTGTCCTTTTTTGCTCTTCGCTTTCTTTTTCCATCCCATCATCCGCTCAAAGGACTGGCATTCAAGACACGGCGCGTGTTCCCCTCCAAAAACCAAGACAAGATAGGCCTTGTCCGTCGTCATTGTCCCGCCATTCGCTCCTTCCTCTCCTTTGTGGCAGAAAACCCCCTACCAACGGCCAGCCTTATTCTTCACGCACAACGTCAAAGTGCAAACCCGCATTCCTTCACATCTCCATTTTACATCTCATCTTCACCCCCTCTCTGCGGTAAACGTCGACACATTTTGACATATCGCCACCCCGCTCTCGAATCGCACCTCACCGCTTTCGCTCCCGCTTTCCACGACATCTCTCCTTCCTGCCTTCGTGTCCGCACCGTAGCGGGCATCTTCCAGCATGTTTGTGCTCCGGAATGGTAAGTCGATGCTTCCTTTTCAGTCTATCCTCAGTCCCTCCAGTCTTCCTCAACCTGCTAACACTATCTCTCCAGCCGCCAAACTCCTCTTCGGCTCGGGCAGCCAAGAGTCGATGATCGAACTGCCCCAGGGCCAGCTCTACCTCGTCCGCCCCTTGTCGCCCAAGGGCTACTCCGAACTTTTGTTTAAAGACGCCGCCGCCCGCATCCGCCGCACCGCCCAAGAATTCCAGTACCAGCTCGTCGTCCAGCGCGTCTACGAAGAGGGCGAGGCCGAGCTGCTCGCCGACGAAGAAGGGGAGGATGCCGAGACCGACCCGCTGGCCGCCGAGCGCGACGAGAAGACCTTTTTGCTGGACGAAGCCCTGGAGTTTCGGGTCGAGAAGCGCGACCAGGACAGTGCCGAGCATGTCCTTTGCTGGCGCGATCTGACGGGCGACGCCGGCGACGTCTACGAGTTTGTCTGCGACCGCAGCACCACGCACGCCGGCCTCGTCCACCAGTTTGAGGACGTTGCCAAGAAGTGCCAGTACGAGCGCAAGTACCGCAAGCCCCACACGACGGCCACCGACGCGGATCTGCTGCAGTTTGAGTTTGCCGGCAAGCTGATCCCGCCAGCCAGCCCGCTGCACAGCCCCTCGCTCGCACGTTCGATTGCCTCGACAGACTCCATGCTGGCCGGCGCCGGTGTCGGCACAACCGTCATCGACACGCCGACCAAGCCAAAGACACAAACGAAAAAGTCCGTGCCGGCAGCAACGCCCGCAGCACCACCGACCGACGACGCAGCCGCTGAAGAGGCACCCGCCACAACAGCATCCGCCGGCACGGCTGCGGCCGCGCTCAAGTCCAAGGTGGGCGAGGCCCCCGAGGCCAAGGAGATCCTGGCCGCCGAGCTCGCCGAGCTGCACTTTTTTGACTTCCCCTCGGGCTCGTTTGTGCTGCAGGACGCTTCTGTCACAGCCATTGTCAGCGAGACCGGCAACTGGCAGTACTGGCTGCAGGTCGCCAGCAAGGACCGCGACTGGCTGGGCGTGCCCGTCGTCGCCGACATCAACCCCGTCTTCAACTTTGAGTTCCTCAGCTTCATCTTCAACCAGTTCACCGCCGACGGCACTGCCTACTCATGGCTGCTGCGGTTCAAGGACCAGGCCACGCTCGAGCGCTTCCAGGAGGGTCTCCTGCGTGCCCTGTGGGAGCAGCTGAACGAGGTCAAGTGGTCAAAGATCAAGGAGAAGGAGCGCGACTACGTCGCCGACGCCTTTGCCGATCTGGCCATGACCGACGTGCTGGAAGATGAAGAGGAGGAGGAAGAAGAGGAAGAGTCGCACACAGAAGAGGAGGAAGAGGACGAGGACGACAACCGGCCAAGGAGCGAGCACTACGACAGCGACGAAGAGGCCGACGACGTGGACTATCAGCCCCGCGACAAGGCCACCAACAAATCGCTTGCCGTCGGCTACAAGCACGACCGCTCCTTTGTTGTGCGCGGCTCACAGATTGGCGTCTTCAAGCACACGCCCCAGAACCAGCTCGAGTTCTCTACCAACATCTCCAAGATCGAGACCCCCGGCGGTAAGCTGTTCAGCCCCAAAAAGGTCATGCTGCACAACGAGGATCGTAACATGATCCTGCAAAACGACACCGACCCCAACAAGCTGTACCGCATGGATCTCGAGTACGGTAAAGTTGTCGACGAGTGGAACGTGCACGAAGATATCCCCGTCGTCACCTTTGCGCCCGAGAACAAGTTTGCCCAGATGACCCACGAGCCCACCTTCCTCGGTGTCTCCCACAACGCCCTGTACCGCGTCGACCCGCGTCTCGCCGGCTCCAAGCTCGTCGACTCGGAGCTCAAGCAGTACGTCTCCAAAAACGACTTCTCGGCGCTCGCCACCACCGGCAAGGGCCACATTGCCGTCGCCTCCAACAAGGGCGACATCCGCCTGTTTGACCGCCTCGGTATCAACGCCAAGACGCACATCCCCGCCCTCGGCGAGCCGATTCTGGGCCTGGACGTCTCGGCCGACGGCCGCTGGATCTTGGGCACCTGCCGCACGTACCTGCTGCTCATCGACGCGCTCCAGTCGAGCGGCAAGAACGAGGGCCGCCTCGGCTTCGAGAAACCGTTTGCCGCCGACAGCAAGCCCCAGCCGCGCCGTCTCGCCCTGACCCCCGAGCACGTCGCCCAGTTTGCCCACGAAACGGGCAAGGGCGTCACCTTCACGCCGGCCAAGTTCAACACGGGCGAGGGCGCCGAGGAGACGAGCATCATCACGGCCACGGGTCCCTACGTCATTGAGTGGAGCCTCAAGAAGGTGCTGCGCGGCAGCAAGGCCCCCTATATGATCAAGCGCTACCGTGACGACGTCAAGGCCGACGATTTCCAGTACGGCACCGACAAGAACATTATCATGGCCCTGCCCCACGAGGTCAACATGGTCGATAACAAGTCACTCAAGCGGCCCACGCGCGAAAGCATTGCCGGCGCCGCCCTGGCCGGCGCGCGGCGGAGCGGCGGCAACCGCATCTCGGGCGTCAACAGCGGGCGGTACAAGCTCGGTAAGGACGATGTTGTGAACTCGCCGTATTAAGGTGCCGTTGTGATGCGAGGGTTTTCTAGGAGTTCCGGATGCTTTATGGTCTTGCTTGTTTTTTTTTTCTTTTGTATTATTTTATTTCTTCGTTCTGGCACGTCACGTTTTGAGTCGTTTCTATCGCCTCTTTTGTCTCTTCTGCCTACGGATCTCGTTACGACGATCTCTGCTTACCATGTTTTGTCTTCACTTCGTGTCCGATGATTCGGATCCTCTTTGTCCTTTTCTGCATCTGCAGTTTTCTGCTTTTATTCGTTGATACCTCAAGTTTCCTAAACAATAAAAAAATATTAAAAAAATACTGCTTGTCATGATTTATTTGCCAGTTCCCCGGTAGGAAGGTAGATAGACGTATGTATCAATAGAAAATGTGTAAATAACAGACAACTATTAGGGTGATCATGTGAATGAACTCGTATATTGAAGCTTGGGTGAAGCCAGAGTGGTGTATGCCATAATGGCGACATGAGACTATGTGATTGAAATGAATTGACAATAGCAATAACAAATGAAAGAGTAAAAAAATGTCCAATAAGTAAAGTAGCTATATCCGCGTGCAAACGCCCGTAGTTTGTCGTGTTTCCGTCCTTCGCTTGTGTTTTTGTAATAAGAGATTTATCCTCCAACGAAGCAAAGCAAGTAGAAGCAAAGAAATCAAAAGCAGAAAACAAAAATCATAAAATTAAACGACCAAAGAAACCCAGTTCGCCCGTCCCAGAATGTCCCATATTCATTTTATCGCTCCCGTCACCATCACTGCTCGTTGGTCTTGGCGGCCCGCAGCTCCGACACAAAGCTCTGGCCCCACCACTGGCTCGTGTACTGGTAGACGTACCGCCGCAGCTTCTGGAAGTTGCCGTCGCGCTGCTCGGCCGGCATGGTGACGGCCGTGTGGATCGCCTTGGCCACGTCCTCGGTGTTCCACGGGTTGATGATGAGCGAGCCGTTGAGGCTCTGCGCGGCGCCCGCAAACTCGGACAGGATCAGCACGCCGTGGCGGTCGTTTTGGGCGGCGACGTACTCGTACGAGACCAGGTTCATGCCGTCGCGCGTCGACGTCACCAGGCACACGTCCGACACGGCATACAGCGCCGTCATCTCCTCAAAGCTCACGCTGTGATACAGCCAGTGGATGGGCATGTACTCGACGGTGCCAAACTTGCCGTTGATGCGGCCGACCAGCTCGTTGGTCTCCTTCCACAGATCGCGGTACTCGTCGACGTCCTGCCGCGAGGGCACGGCGACCTGCACGAGCACGATCTTGCCGACCCACTCGGGGTGTTCTGTCAAGAACAGCTCAAAGGAGTGCAGCTTCTGCGGCATGCCCTTGATGTAGTCGAGGCGGTCGACGCCCACCACGACGCTGACGCCGGCAAACTTCTTTTCGAGCTGCTTGATGCGGTCGAGCACCTTGGGGTTGTGGAAGGCGTCGTCAAACTTGGTGACGTCGATGCCAATGGGGAAGGCACCGACGGTAATGAAGCGGCCGTTGAACTCGGCGCCGTTGGGCAGCGTGTTGACGCCCAGAATGCGCGAGCAGCTGCTGAGGAAATGGCGCGCATAGTCGTACGTGTGGAAGCCGACAAGGTCGCACGACAGCAGGCTCTTGAGGATGCCCTCGCGCACGGGCACCGGCAGAATGCGGAACATCTCCGACGAGGGGAAGGGCGTGTGCAAGAAGAAGCCGATGCGGACGTTCTTGCGCTCGGGGCCCAGCTCCTCGCGCAGCATCTGCGGCAGCACAAAGTGGTGGTAATCGTGGACCCATACAATGTCGCCGTCCTGCACGTTCTGGGCCATGGTCTGCGCAAACTCGCGGTTGACGCGGTTGTAGGCGACCCACGAGAGTTCGTCAAACGTCACGTCGGACGGGTGGTAGTGCAGCAGCGGCCACAGGATCGAATTGGAGAAGCCGTTGTAGTGGCGGTCCATGTCGTCCTTGCTCAGAAAGACGGGCACGGCAGAAAAGTCCTTGGCCAGCGTGTCGATCATGGGCTGGCGTTCCTGCTCAGGCACCTCGAGGCCGGGCCAGCCGTACCAGGTGAAGTTGATCTGCTTAGCCATGCCCGAGATGCCCGTCACCAGGCCGCCGGAGCTCATGGAGAAGTCGTACTTGCCATCGTCCTGGCGCTTGACCGTGAGCGGCAGCCGGTTGGACACGAGGATCAGGTTGGCCTTGTTGCCGTCGTCGGGCTTCTTGGAGGTGTCCATGGCGGATTTTGTGGTGGTCGTGGTTGTAGATGACGTTGAAGGTTTTGGTGGTTTTGGTTCAGGTACCGTTTCTGCTGGTCCAAGAACGGCGTCGTCAAGCTCAATCGGCTCAGGTACGTCTCCTTGGTCGGCCGTCAGAGAACCGGTGCGAAGTCGAGATCGCGGAGGCTGCGCGGGAGAAGAGGAAGAGGCAATGTCGTCTTGCTGAGTATCTTCGTCGTCGGTTCGTGGATGCTTTGGGGGCATCGATGTCAAAGACCCAAGCAAAGGCCGCCGTAGTGGGCTGCTTAGGCTCTTTATAAAGTGGCACTGGCCAAAGCCGCAAAAAAACAGGTCTGGGTCAGCAACGGCTAAAAAAAAAGTGCTGAAAAACTGCTCCGTAAGTCCACTCGCAGAGCTCCAGAACAAAACCAGCCAAGCCAAGCTTGCTATTGGGTAGCTCGGGGCGATTTGGGGCGGTTTGGGTGTTATTGGCTTCCGTTTTGGCGGGGCAAAGAGGCGTGTAAGACACTTTTCTTCTGCTTTCTTCTGCTTGTCTCTGCTTTCTTTGCTCTCGTTTTGGTCTTTTTGCGTGCCTTGTTGCGTGCAGAAAAGTCGCACTAGGCCACTCTTCTCCCGGTGCTATGCATAAAAGGAGCTCTGTTGGGCTGTGGGCTGGGGGTTGCTGCAGATCATTGTGCGGGCATCAGATGCACGCCGGGACGGAAGAGAACGACACGATGTTGCAATCTCACGATTGTGGGAATTTATGAGGTCTTTTTTTACGGATTTGAGACGAGATTTACCCCTTTTCCTTCTACTGCTTTGGGATGCGAGAATTGCGCATGTAACGAGGCCAACAGAAGGCAGGAGCAAAGGGATGACGGGCTTTGTATTTTTGCATTTTACGGGCAGGAACGGTTGGGCGGGGCAAAGGGCCGAAGAGAAGGAGCAGAATGAGCGAGACGCAGAAGCAGAAGCAGCCACAGGAAAAGGCAAAAAAGAACGCTGCAGAGTGGGAAAGAGCGCGGCCCCACTAACGACGTAATGTGTTTTCTTTCCACGCAACACAAGGGCACACAAGCGTCCGGGTGCGGCAAGAGCTCATCATCGTTCCTGCCCATTCGATCGTTGAAAATAAAGTCGATTTCAACAACGGAAGGCGCACTAGACTCACTGACGCGCTTGACAAGACAAGTGTCAACAACCTGTCACTGAGTTTGGCAGGTGTCCATTTGTTACAGTAAGATACGTGCCTTCTCTTTTCTCTTCTCACGGCGAACAGTCGGCATGTCTTGGCCAAATAATAATACCCCATTGCTCCACACCCTCTCGTGACGAGCGCGGCCAGGACTGAGCTGTAAAAATCGCTCCTTTTCACGATGTTCCCTTCCGTGCCGGGTATACTTTTACTTTTGTCTTTTCTTTTCTTTTCAGTATATTCTCTGTGCCGCCCAATGCCACGATAAAATCTCGGACGCGCCTCTTCGGCCCTGTTCCATCGCGCCTTCTCTCCCCGGCGATTTGCTCGCGATCACTCTTTCCCGGCTCTGCTTGCCGCCAGTCCAGACCCAACATCGTTCCTTCCCCATGGTTTCTTATCGTAGTCTGGTCGATGCCTAGGCTCGGGCCATGCCTTCCTATTTCTATTCAATGCAGGGGAAACAGTTACAGAGTAAGGGGCGCAACATTGTCCTTCCCCAGTCGAATCTCACGATGTAGAGCTCAATAAATAGCTCACAGCAGTCGACTTTGACTAAATATGTTTATCCCAGATATGTTCAGGCCAGACTTGAATTACTTCAGGATAACAACGTAAAAGTAAAAAAGGCTTCCTACTTGTTCCTTTAATTTTTAAAATATTCTTTGCCTGCTGTGATTTTTTATTTTATTTTAAAGATAAAAATCAAATAATCTGAAGAATAAGACTCGCAAATAGCCGAATATCAGAATCAAACATGTCACTTTTTTCACACTTGCTTCCCGCACATGAGCCCACGATTTCTATCCAATCCAGTCTGCACATGGGCTCTGAAAGCAAGTGGCTTCGGGTGGCCGCTTTTGGGTCGTCATCGACTCAGCGCGAGACATATGCTTTGTTTTGAAACGCACGTGACTATCCACGTGGAGGTACCAGAATATTACATAAGCTTATCGCGTTGGCGGCGCGATCCTGGCTAAGAGCATTTTGGCCCAAACAAACCTTGAGCTTTGGAGCTTCACCAAACAGCTCGGCCTTGTGCATTTATTTCGCTTTTCAGGGTTCGATTGCCAACGTCCGCCCACAACCATCTTTACGCACCTGGACGACGCGAATAGCTTCATTCGAGCGGCCACAACGACCATATTGCTTTTCTGTATTCATATACGACCCATTACGCCCATAGCCGCATTCACGACCGCATCCAAACATTTCCTCATTTTCCTTTCACCTCTACGAACGCCGATAATTCGTGACATTCACGCCTTCGATCTCAATTTCTCCCACGATGGCGGTCTTTGGCCAGCGTGTGCGGCAGACGCCGCACAATGTGCAGTGCCTGTGCGTTTAGACGCCCCTTTGTTTATGCTTGACAGACCCTGTTTCTAACCTGTGTTTTCGCTCTTTAGATACGACCTCGATCGA
Organism: Sporothrix pallida; assembly: GCA_021396235.1. NCBI lineage: Eukaryota > Fungi > Ascomycota > Sordariomycetes > Ophiostomatales > Ophiostomataceae > Sporothrix > Sporothrix pallida. The sequence goes on along the minus strand of WNYG01000019.1, from coordinate 478,065 downwards.
CGCGTCTACTGTGTCAAGACGTACCCGGTTCTCTCGCCCCAGGGCGCGAACATTGTCATCTACGGTCACGAAAATGGTGTCTCGGTTGTCTGGCGCGGCGGCCGCCGTCTCAAGGACACACGCAAGCCCGACCCGAAGCCAGCAAACCACAGCAACAACAATGCCAATGCCGACTCGGTGATGATTCTCGACTCAGACGAAGATGAGGATGCGGCAGCTGCTTCATCAGCGACCTCGGAGGCCAACTTTGTCGACAAGCCCGTGTTCGAGGACGCGCCGGCAGACACGAATGTGGGCGGTTTTGCCGAGGTCGTGCAGACGCTGGACTTGGCCCTCAACCAGGCCGTTCTCAGTATTGCCGTCCTGCCGATTGCACCCTGTGCAGCCAAGGAGGCCGAGCCGGCCCTGCTGCAAGAAAAGATGGTGTTTGCCATTACGTGCCGTGCGACAGCCGACGTGTACGTGATCACACTGCCCCTGACACCGCCCTCCAACGAGAGCAAGAACCGGCCGCAGCTGCGGACAAACCTGTTGGCAGGCAACCTGGGCCGTGGCGCGTTTGGCGATTCTCTCATCTCGCTTGGCGGCCAGAACCGGCGCGGCGAAGGCGTAGCAATCACGCTTGCCAAGCAAAAGGTAGCATCTGCGCCTGCCGCACCAGGCTCGCGTTCTGCATCGGCAGCCGCTCAGCCAACACCGGTCATTGTGGCCGTCCACTCGCGTGAAGCATCGGGCACGTTGCGTCTGTGGGATGTTACGGTGGGCACCAAACGTTCAGGTTCAGAACGGCCTATTGAGCCCTTCCAGACCGAGTATCTGCCGAGCCCGCTCAACGGCGTGGCTTTCAACCCTACGCACCCTACACAACTCCTGGCCGTGGACCCTCAGCGTGCTGTCCGCATCTACGACTACACCATTCCTGCTATTCCGTCAGACGACATGACCGAAGGCCCCTTCCCACCGCAGGGCTCGTGGCTGCTTTCCCTGTACCCACCCTTTGCTCGTGGCGCGCTCACACAGACGGCCAGAAAGCCGATTGTGGCCGCGTCCTGGATCGCCCACGGCCACGCCATCCTTGCCCTTCTGGCAGACGGCCAGTGGGGTGTGTGGGACATTGACCGGTCGAGCTCGGGCAGCAGTACCAGCGGAAGCGGTGTGTTTGGGTCGGCAACATCTGGCATCCGCGGTGCTGCCCTAACCAACTTTAGCATCTCGGGACAGATCGAAGGCACAACGCCTCTGCGGAACCCTGCCACCAGTTCTCGCAAGTCGACCGAAGGCGACTTTGTGCCCATGACGCCCCACACGCGCCGGGATACATTGGCAGCGTCGTTTGCCGGCGGTGTTGAGCGACTCGTGGCAACCCCCGGTGGCGTCGAGGTTGTGCAGCAGCGCTCGCTCCGTGGCACGGCTGCTGGCAAGGAGACCGCCGTTCTCTGGCTGGGCGGCATCGACTACACGGTGGCTGTCATCCCCGATGTGTCTCGCTTCTGGGACTCGCAGCTCCGGCGGACATCTGGTGGCGGTGGTGGCCTATTCAGCGGCACTCGACCAACTCGCATGGTCCGGATACACGATCTCGGCGCCAGTCTGCAGGGTGAGCGGTGCTGCGGTGCCGTTGCCGTTTCATGGCCCTCTCAGTTTGTCTCGACCGGTAGAGCCGATGAGGACGATGATGAGGAAGATGCCGAAGAAGGAGGCATCAACGGCGGCCAGTCGATCGAGGTTCTCGTCCAGGGCGAGACCCGGTTGGTGGCTACGCGCGAGAGCGGCGAGGACGCCTATGCTGGCGGCCTGACAACGCGCCTGCTGGCAGCCTCGGCGCGCCGGCGGAACGTCGGTGATACCGTGACTAGCGCCATTGTCGTCGAGCCGCGCACGCGCAAGCCGGGCACCGTCAAGTTTGACCTGGACGCCAACCAGCTGCAGCAGATCCAGCAGAAGAGTCTGCTGCGAGGCAAACTGCCGCCCTCGGCCACCGGTGCTGGTGCAACGCCCCGCCGTGCTCCTCTGACGCGTTCTCTTTTCGAGGAGCCGTCCAAGGGTGCTTCCGACGACGTGGCCGCCACGCCGCAGAGACACCGCTCCCTCTTTGACGAGAACGAGGTCACCCTGACCCAGAGCATGATGCGCCCGCCGCCGCGCAATATTAACGTCAAGCCCGACCTTACGTTTGCGGGCGGCCTCGAGGACGCAGCCAACGCGCCCGACGACGAAGAGGCGGCGCAGGACCGCAACGTCGAGGAGGAGATGCTGGACATTATGGAGATTGACCGGGCGCTCGAGTCGATGGAGGGCCGGCACGGCGGCGGCGGCGGTATCGGCGGCGGAGCGCGCAATGTCTTTTTCGAGGGCGCCTAGGCACGACGCCCTCGTCTAATCTGCATGCGTGGTGGCGGTTTTGAAGACAAGTGGGGTAATGAGGACAATGGGGACAACGGGTACGACGAGTACGAAGAGGATCTATAGGACGACGTCGATGGCTCGATCGAATACCCGGCCGAGGACGGTTCAGAGGAGGAAGACAGTTCAGAGGAGGAAAAGGATAAGGGAGAGGAGAAGAAAGAGGAAGTGCCTGCCGAAGAGCTTATAGATGGGGAACCAATGTACGGAAACTTGGAAGAGGGGGTGCAAGACGAGAATGTTCTGGACGACGACCTGCTTGACGACGACCGTGCGGACGGGCGCCGGGGGACGATAGGCCGCCTGGATTCCGATAACGAACGGACAGGCCAGCGATCGGCCTCGCCTGACTCGCCTGCCCTGGCGTAGTGGCCAACCAGCCAGCAGGAACTCCGGCCCGGCAACAACTACATCATCAACACGGATTTTCTACCCTGTTTCAAAAAGCCATCTGCCACTACCGCCTTGGAGAACCAGGTCATCATCCAGAGCATCAAGGACGATGTCGACAATCTGGAAGCTCGCCGTGCAGAGGCACGCGCCATCCGCGAAAGGTGCCACCGTGATTTCCTCTTTGCCGATGTTGTGAGGGACATGAAACGGAAGGGCCTCGTGCGCAAGCTAGACAACATTGCCATGCCCGGCGAAGATATCCAGCCTTTCCCGCGCGCCCCGCCCATGGCCCGGACGCACAATCCTGGCTGGATCCTGCGTGGTCGTACGCGCAACTTTGCCCAAACCCGCGCGGCCGCCGCCAACAGCTTCTACCCCAAAAACCGAGCGCTGCACAACAACTTGGTTCTGTCCCGGAACCTCCGTCGACACGGCCGTGCTTTTGTCGGCCACCTGGCTCAGTGGAACGCCTAGAAGACAGCCCGGGAACAAGCTGCCGAACAAGCTCGCCAGCAGGCCATTGCGGAAGAGGAGGCCGCCCTCGAAAAGGAGGAGAGAGAAACGACCGAACTCGAGTGTGACTGTGCCGAGTGCGAACGCTCTCGCTCTCGCCCTTGCCCTCGCGTTGCCCTTGATGCGTCCGACATTGATCTGAGCCTAAACGAGCTTTGGCAGGACATGAGCAGATCCCTTGGCGTGTCTCTCGGCGACCAAGATGGCGGTCATGAAGCCGACCCCAAGGACGCGAATGACAACGGCAACGACAGTAGCTACAGTCGTGGTAGTGACAATGGAAGCAACAGCCTCGACCACTTCGTCGTCGGTGGCCAGAAGAAGAACAGCGACAAGGACGACACTGAGTGTCTCCAATCTCTCCCTCGCGATGTTGTTGATGCTCATGGCATACCCTTGAGTCTAAAGCGGCTCTGGAGAAACACCCGAAAGTCCGACAATATCTACGACAACGATTACGAAACCGGCAGTGAAGACGACGACAGTGGCTACGACTGTGAGAGTGAGAGTGGTGTTGACTGTTATCCTGTCGAGCCCCTCCGCGATCTCTGTGTCCATCGCCGGAAGCGTCTGTGTCAAAGGTCCTAGCCACGGGAGAAGGCTCTTTCTCTCCACCCTCCTGTCTTTCCCATCTTGATCCCCTTCTTCCTGTCTTCGACCTGTGCCATCAGTCTTCCTTTTTTTCTTCTTCCTTTTCCTGTCTTCTGCTCTTTTTGTTTTATTCTGCACAGTATTGATACCGAGTTTATTACAGAACTACTACTAGCTCATTAGCTACGGATATAAAAAGCGACCATTTGTTTTTGCCCGAGGTGCAGCCTCGTCTTCTCGTGATATCACATTCTTTTTTCCCTTCCTCTTCCCTCACATCCGCACGGCATGGTGGAGCACAAGGCTTTAAACTTGTCCATCCTTGTTCCAGGCTCTGTATTCCGAGCGGTATATCAAACACAACCCGGGGCAAGATTTCATTACAAAGGGACGAGGTCTGTGATGAGAGGGAGGCCGGTCGCCGGTATTCCGGTGTTCGTCACCTCCCCCCTCACTACCTCACCATGTCCTTTCCGCCCGGGCGACGCGCTTTGAAAGCAGACTGCTTCCTCCTCCTGCTCTCGTAGTAGAGAAGAGGTTGTTAGACCCTGCAATTATTAAACTCATTTTTGACCAAATGGCCTCCCCGTCAATCCTTTCCTTCCATGGAGACGGGGCGACAGCGCGTCGATACATTCGTTTCCCTACTGTATATAAAACTCGTAGATACTGAGTATTTCGTCCTTCGTAATCACGAACTCGCGCGTATGTTAAGCGCGACTTGCCCGCAGACTGGCCCGCTTGGCATGTGTTTTGTGCCCCATCTTGACTCCATGTTGACAAGGCGGTCTAGACGCTGACTTGTCGGGTACCTCAGGCATCAAATATTTCATGTTAAGCACGGCGTGCGTGCAAATCGGATTGGCCGGAGTCGGCTCCTCTGTTCGTATCCTTTCCGCGGTCCGCGTTTTTACTCGTCTCTGTGTGTGTATTTTTGCCTTGTGTCTTGGTGCAGTGGTGCCTGACTTGACTATGACTTTTCCTGACGTCCTGCAGGTCTTGGTCTGGGTCTTGGTTCAACAAGTAAAAAAAGTCTGCACAGTACTTGTCCACGTCGGTTCCTGCATATGTATATGCAGCTACAGCTGCAGGTTCGACACAACTGGCTGTTGTTCTTTTCTGTTCGTCCCGTGTTTAAATGAACGTGGCAAGACGCGCTTGGTGTTTTTATGGTTTTCGGTGTCGTCGTTTCTTTTTGTCGTCTGAACTTTCAGTCAACTGACTCCTTGCTTGTTGACAATTTTGATACTGCAGGTTTGTCTCCATCAAACTCGAGTTAACAACTATCGCGTCACGACAGTGGCAGTCGAGGATTCAACCAGTGCAACATCGATTCAGCACTCCGATACTGCCATACGTAAGAACCTATCCAATCCTGCCGGAGACAAAACGAAAAGGGCTGTAAGGGCTGCAAACGTAATACGGCCACATCTTGCTCCATTGAAATACGAGGTAAGTCGATTTGTACTGTATGCGAGGCCCTCGACATGTCGACTGCCAACAGCGCCAACACAATGCCCAGAACTCACTCGCGTTCTAGAGCTCACGGCCACGCTCGGGACAATACTTGCTGAGAAGGAAGAGAAGAAAAATCAGTCAAGTCCAAGAAAAGTGCCAGAAGAAAGTCATCGGTGCCCGCCGCCGCCCACAAAAAAAGACGGGGAAGCTAATGCACGGTGAGTGGGCGGGCTCGGCGGGCGAGACAAGAGGCAAAGGCTTCAAGAAAAAAAGGAAAGCTCGGGCGTGGAGCCTCTCGTGCGTCTCGTCCAATGTCCTGCTCTTGCTTTGCTTTTCGACTTGGTCCTTGTCTTGAACTTTGATTTCTGTCTCTCGTCTCCTTTCTGCGTGTCTCGCCGATGCCTGTCTCGACTTTCGAGTCAACAAAGCTAATAGCTGGTAGCTGATAGAAGTGTGTTTGGATACATAAGATGTACGGAGTACCTGCCGATAGTACGCCCGACTAGGATGCGGCCCGGTTTTCTGGTACTTTTCAATGTCGTCTTTTCGGGAAGCGTGAGCGTGTTTATTGGATTTTTCTGCTCTTGGTGCATCCATCCCTCGAGCTATCCCGACTTTTAAGAGATAAAAATAAACACCGGCCCCGACTGGCTCTTGCTTTCGTCTCCTTTTAGTCCCTTTCCTTCTTCTGGGGGGCTTTCTGGGCCTTCTCCACGGGCAAGACAACGCAAGGCGGATTTTTCAGCTCTTGGACATGCATCTTATCCAAGATGAAGAGATTTCATCTCAAGTGCAAATACGGAGTAGTCAATAGTCAATAAGGTACTCCCTATTTTTATGATTTTGTTCCTTGATTCCAGCTTGTCATCGGATGGTAGAGAAGACGGAATAAAAACCTTGCGGCAACAAGTTTTTTGACGCGTGCCCTATTTCCTTTGCGGTCCACCTTCCATGAGACGTCAGCCATCTTCCCGGGAATGACTCTTGATAATGACAACGGCCACGCTTGAGAGAGACAGAGACAGATAAACACAACGCAGGCATCAAAAGGAGCCACTGCCGGAAGTCAAGAATAGAAATCGCGAATTCAACAAACAACAAGAGATACATCAAAGACTTCGAGATCAGTTAAGATCAGGTAAATACTTGTCTCACGTGCTTTTGGCCAAGACCGACCCAACGGCAGAAGGCAACGTGTGTGGAACCCTCCTTTTGCCCTGCTTGTCAGCATTTCGAGGGTTTTTTGTGGTCTTTTTCGAAGCGTCTGGAACGGCCAACAAGAATGCTGGTAAAAAGTGCCACTCAAATAAAATCAATAATCAGAGGACTCGCACAGTCTGACAGCAAAAAGGCTCCAGCATCTTGCGTGGAGTTGCGTGTTGGGTGGTTCGTGCGCTGGCAAAATGGAGTCGGCAAGTGTGAGGGAGGTGCAAACTTTGAATACTTTTGGTGCTCTCAGTAATACAGTGCGTTCCCAGTGGACAATGTCACTCGTATTTCTCAACGGAAGGATCGCGGGTACCTATTTCGGGCCACAAGACACAATCTTGGGAAAATGAGGCTGTTGGCGATGGAACGACACGACGTGTACGGAGGTGAACGTGTTTTTCTTGGACCCTTCTTGGGTATTGACACTTTGACACTTACCTGCAAAGTATCTTGCAAACACACTGCAGCTTGGACGTTACTGTCGCGTCGAGAAGCAGGTTTTTTCTGTTCATGCTTCATGCTGTCTCTGCGGCATGTCGTAGATCGATCTTTAGCAAGGCACACTTGCGCTTTGCTCTTGCAGGGAGAACACGCTCAACAAAGTGGCACATTCCATGCGAGAGAGATACAACATCCAAAGAGTCGAGGGAGGAGTCACAAAAAAACGCGTCTCCCTCGCATCACATCACCGAGAACTTTAAACCCCCAGATCGGATCGCAAGGGGGGGTTGGGATTGGGGGATTTGTGTGCATCCTCTTGCAAGTCAAGGAAATCTCGAAACAAAACGCACGACGCACGAACCGATGTGCGTCTCCTCGGTCTCTTTTTGTCTGCATTTGTGAGCCGTCCGAACCACCAACCAGGTCAAAGTCGAGTTGCACAGCCTTTGACAGGTTCGGCTGAACAGTGAAAGACGAGAGCGATGGGCAATGCAGGGCCCATCTCCATGTTTCATCTGGTGGCGGCACAAGAAAGGAGGGAACAAAAACGCTTGCGTATGAAAGATATCAAAGGCACCTCAAGGCACATGATGAGTAACAGCATGTACTAGATGCGCCGTGCAGAAGCAAACTGAAAATGCCGAAAAGAGGCATCCAAGACAAGGTCCAGGGAGAAAGGTAGAGAAAGGAGGGGAAGAACGGCACAAAACAACGCATCGACCGTCGATAGTCGATGTTAGTCGAGACTGTGGCTTCGTTTCTTGTCGTTATTGGTTTCTCATGCTTGCCTCTTGTCACTCAACCCCTCCCTACCATCGCCGCTATCACCGCCATCATGCCTGCAACAAGAGCGAAGATTCTTTCAGGGCCTGTCCTGCATGTGCCTGCTTGTTTCTTGGAAGATAATGTTTCGTTTTCAACCAGGGGACAGGGACCGAGACAGGGGATGCCAACAAAGAAACAGTTGAACAAAAGGAAGAGGAAAAAAGGGGACCGGCACCAAAAGAGGCCCTGAACCACCGAGCCAACGTGCGCTACAGCAGCCTTTTTTGTTTGGGGCGCCGGCTGGCGTAAGAGGCTGTGCTGTGAAGCCCCTGCAATGCAATTTTTCTCCTTCTCTTCTCCCTCTCTTTTGTTCGCGAACCATCTGCGAGTAACCGACACAGACGGTGCCTCGGCTGCGAGTTGGCACTGTCCTTGAGTTTTTCCTCTTGCCCTGACTCGTCTCTTCGTCTTCGTCTTTTTCATTCATGAGAATCCCCTCATTGTTGAGGAGATCGGTCGCCCGTCTCTCTTCATCTTGCCCATCCGTTCTTCATTCAGTCTGGCTGTTCTCCCTAGATTCCGAGCATCATTTTGGTGGCCATCACGACCGGCCAAGAGCCAAGCCAGTCAAGGGAAACAGAGTCAATGAAGTTGAGAAGGAAAGCGTCTTCATCAAAACTGTTGGTCACCAAAAGAACCGCTTCCCAGCAAACGACAAAACGGCTTTGCCTAAAAACATGCCTGCCCACTATTCATCTCGGATCGCCGCTCGTCTTTCCCGTTCTTTTGTGTCTTTTGTATCTTCCCTTGTCTTTTTGGTCATGCGGTACCTGTTCCTCAGTGTTCCTGTGCTGATCTCGTGGGAAGCGACCCAGTCGATCCACAGTCTTGGCTGTCAAGGGCCGTGCAAGCAAACTGTGCCGATACGGTGCGCGTTGAGAGGAACTGGGGTTTGAAAGTGGTGGAATTCCAAAACCAGCGTGCGTGGAAAAAAAAGAACGCGCGGTTGCAATCTCTTCATCTCTCATCTTTGATGGTGTCGATGGTATCTCGGTTCCTTTGGGTATTTTGAATCTTTTTCGCCTTCGATTTCCGGCCGGCCTTCGTTCTTTTTCGCCGCCCTTCGTGCCTCTGCTGCCACCATCATCATCAAAGATTGACATCTCGACGCTCGTTGTTTGTCGTTCTCTTCATCAGCATAGCCGCCCTCATCTCGGTTGATTGTCTCTGATAAAACGATTTCCGTCTTGTCCGTGTCGTCCGTGGCACAGGCCGAGCTCATAACCGAGTGTTGAACTTGTTCAGCGAACACAGCACTCTCGTGTGCTGAAGACTCTCTCTGTGTGTGTGCCTGTGTCTCTGTAATTCTTCCAACGTCTTGTCTCTTCTCTTCTTGTTCTTTTCACCGTTTCCCGCACCGTGCAAAACGATCGACAATGCCTCCATCTCCCGCCCCTGATACCCCGAAACTGGGCTTGGCCAGGCACCCTGGCTCGCTGTCGCTCTCTGTATCTTTTGGGTGTCGTTGTGCTGGTGCTGTTTCCTGCGAGTGCTGGACTTCTGTTATCTGGCTGGCCGAGTGCTGTGTTGTTTTGATTGAAAGCGCGCCTCCCTGCTGACAAAAAAAATTGCGCACCAAAAGTTAAAAGGGCATAATCTTAGCAAAATATGAAATCTGGTTAGAATTTGAGCATTCTATCAACCGATTCATCCTCTTCCACTTCTTATTTTATATTTTTTGAATTTTATCAATTTAATTATGGCTTCTTTTTGGCCATTTTGTCGATGTTGTTGTTGTAGTTATTTGAGAAATATTGGGCGCGTTGGGTGTGTACAGGGGATTTTAGTGCGAACTTTTTTTTGTCAGCCTGGAGCGCGCGTTCTCTCACCATGCACCCACCCACCAATACAGAAAAAAGGGGGGATGTTCGCTGTTCTTTCCCTCTTCTCGCTAGCGCATACGAGCTCCCAGCCAACCACAGAGCTGGATCAGCGACAGAGCTCCACAACAATAGCCTCTGATTGGCTCGTACCCCTACATTAGCGCCTCCAGTGACTTAGACCAGAACGGGATGCCCCTGGTGTCGTCTCTCCAGTCTGGCACCAAGTCTGACAAGCTTCTTTCCGTTCCTGGTGGCTGAGCAATGTACCTTCCACAGCACAATCTGCCGCTGCGGTACCTTCCAATTTGCATAAAACAGCTATTGTGCAGGGACAGCGCGTGCATGTGCGTGCGTACCTGCATCACGCCCGAGTGCGACCTGATAGCGCCAGGTACCGCGTCCTCTGGTCCTCTCTCGCCGTCGCCCAGTCGCTCCTTCTCTCTAAACAACCATCGTATCGGTCGCTGCTTCTTCTGTTGGCGATATCCACACCTGCAATTTCCCAGGCCTCTCAGTTCTCATTGTCGTCGCTATTCCATCGCCCATGGTGCAAACAGTCCCCTGTATCTCGAAAGTATCCCCGTACTCCGTGTGAACACTGTTTTTGTGTCCTTTTTCTTTCGTTTCTCTCTTTCCCTCGACACGCCAGACATGCTCGCTTTTCCCGCCTGCCAGTCAGGAATGAAGGCTGCGTACTGGCGACCCACACCGTAACACGCCCAGAGTCGCACCTTCCCCAGTAGTCATCCACACCTTATCCACAGCCCAGAACGCTTCCCATCTCGTCCTTTCCCTCGTGTTAGGGACCAGCCCAGGAGGCAGGAGCGAAGCACAAGCCAGCCAGGAAAGAAGGAAAGAACCCAGAAACACAGCAAAGCCCAGCAAGCCCAGCGTGCCCAGCGTGCCTGGAACCGTCCCCCTCGCTCTTTCCACCCCTGGCCTGGCTGTGTGGTGCCTGCCCAGCCCTCCTGCACCCCTACCAACAAATTCTTCCTCGCCCAATTTTCTTCGTAATCTCCTGTTTTCTCGCTCTTTCCCCTTCCACACACCCACCACCACCCCTGCTCCCCACCCGCCGCCCGTTCCTTCCCCTTTCCCTCTTTCCCTCATTCTCTCTCACACTCTCTCTTTCCCTCCTCTCTCGTCTTTTCCCTCCCTTCCCCTTTTCTCTCATTCTTTCCATCGTCCAACCTTCGAAAACCTTCACTCACCCAACACCATCGCCATTTGTTTTCGGACAAGCCACTCGTTTAACCTCCCTTTCGTCTCTCCTTTTTTGATCACGCTCTTTTTTTTCTCTTCTTTTTCGATTTCTGTTTTTCTTTTCGGTCTTCCTTTTCGTCTCTTCTTTCTTCGATCCCGCTTTACGATCCCGCGTCTCTCTTTCCCGGTTTCTCAGTTTCGAATCGACGACTCGATTTATCCCGACGACAAACATACCCAACGCGTCTGTATCTCTCGCGCGGCACGTCCATCGACGATCATCGAAACGAAACAACAATAGAGAAGGACAAAGCAATCGGCTCGGTTCTTCAATGTCGGCACATCTGTAAACAATCGAAGCGACAAGAAACGGTCTCGACGACATACCAGAAAAACAGTCTCTCGACATCAGGAGACAATCAAAAACAACAAAACAAATACACACCCCATAGATCTCGAAAGTCGATCGTGGCAGGACCAACGCATCGGCAACCCTTTGTCCATTCGCATCCCGCCATCGAAATCGGAACCGTGACGAACACTCATCGACTCGAGTCCACTCGCTGTTTCGACGCGTCATTAGAGAATCGAATCATCAAAACCCCCAACCCACACACACAATCATGAAGTTCACCACATTACTCGGCGTCACTGCCGCCGGCTTCGCGGCCTCAGTCTCTGCTGCTGCTGCCACAACAACCAAGATGGGTGTCGAGCAGCCGTCATCGACCCCGATCTACATGCAGCCGGTCGTCCAGGGCTGCTTCTCATCTTCAGGCGATCTCGTCTTCAACTCTAGTCAGGCCTTCAACTCGCGTGGCCGGTGTGGTCAGGAGATCTGCCAGGCCATGGGCAAGAACGTCGCCGCATCCACCGAAGGCAAGAAGTGCTACTGCGGTGACAGCTACCCGCCCAACAGCACCCTCGTCGACGACAAGTACTGCAACGCGCCGTGCACGGGTTTCGGCCAGGACGCTTGCGGTGGCACCGGCTACTGGACCGTCTACAACACGGGTCTCGAGCTGTACGATGTTCCCTATGCCAACGACTCGTCTTCATCCACTTCCTCCTCTTCGTCGACTGCCACGACCGCCTCGACGACTGTGGTTGGCGGCCAGACGGTGTTTGTGACGCAGACCAACGACTCTGACTCCACCAAGAAGTCGAGCACCAACACGGCCGGCATTGCAGCTGGTGCCGTTGTCGGTGTCGTTGTTGTGGCCGCTGCTGTTGGCGGTGGCTTCTTCATTATCCGCCGCCGCCGCAACCGCGCAATCGAGGAAGAGCACCGCCGCAACGCTGCTGTCAACGCCTTCTTCAGCGGTGGCAGCGGCAAGGCACCCAGCACGACGGGCAGCCACAGCATCTCGGACTCGCGGCTAGACCCCGTCATGTCGCAGCGCCGCTTGAGCGATGGCAGCATTGCCGACAACGAAGACTACTCCAGAAGGATCCTCCGAGTGCGTAACCCGACTGGCGATGACTACTATGAGTAAAAATCAGACCAGGCAAAGGGTGCATCTGGCAATCACGTCAAGCCATCAATGCTTGAGCCAGCATGTTTCAACATCCATCCAACAATATCTCCGGGTTACGACTACGCACGAACTTTTGTTTGTTCTTTCTACTTCCTTGTCTTCCATCGGCATACTCGGCGTTCTGGGTTTTCTTCGTTTCTTTTCTCTCTCACTCGACTACCGACTTACCCTTGGGTCTTATGATGATTCCATCCGGCGGCTTTCGATCTCGATCTTAAAATCACCACCACTACAACCACACCTATCTTATCCGAGGCAAAAACATTTTTCGGCAGCCTCGTCCATTCCCTTGTCGCGACTTTTGCATTTCACTATAACCAACTCCCTTTTATACACTCCTTTTTATATCTGGTCAAGGCCAACCCCTCGCGGTTTCTGGCTTTTGACTTTTGTGGGCTGCCGATGGGTCGATGTGTTGATATTCTATATTTCTGGCGGGCGTTCTATTTACTCTTTTTATTTCCTTTCTTATCTTTTTTTCCTATTTCCTTATTCTCCTATTGTATCTCTCCTTTTCCTATCTCTCTCTCTCTTGATCTTTTTTTTATATTCTCTCTTGTGTGTTTCGAAGGTTTATTGATATTCGAATCCCTTTTTATTTTTTGACATTTTTGGTCTTTGTTCCGTCTCTTGTTCTTTCCGACAAAGACAGATTTGGTTCTTGTATTGGTCGATAGGAAGAAGAGATATAACGCAGCACAGAAAATAAACAACCCCCACAAATATTACCTATTAAAATCTTAATCTATGGTCCAGATGCAGTCGTGCAGTGCTGCTGTGATACCAGTGATGGTCTTGCTAACAAGGTCATTCAATCATCATCAACCATGTCGAGAAGCATGCATGCATCGTTTCCTTTCCATGCCTGCATCATCCCCGTGAACTTGATCTATCTACGGAACAGTTCTATATACTATACTGTCCTACTCCGCTCCGTCCTTGTCGTCATCGGCATCTCTTGTCGATGGCCATCTCTGCCGTCATCGTCCATCAACCAACTCTCCGGCCCATCCACACCCCCCATCCCCATAATACAACAGGCCCCTCACGTTTCTCTCTGCTATTAAACAGCACCAGTATCTCTACCCTGCGTTTGCGAGCATCCGACAGTGGCAATGGCCATCGACAAATTGACAGCAGATGTAGCCCAATAAACCCCGGTATACCATACAGTCACAGGCATGTCCGTAGCTACAACACAATAGCCATGAACAGGGCTGCTCCAACACTTTGAGCTCAAAGGTTGTCTTGACAGTTGTAATGTCGGCCAACGATGGGCAGTAGCACGGCTTGTCCCTGTAATATGGTATGGTTATCCATGGAGTCTAGTCAATGACCACGACCCCAACCTGCAACCTATCGTGACCACGAAAAATATTGTGCCCGCCAGTACAATGAGTAACCGGTACATGTATGGCGGCTGATGACTGCCAGTCAATGTTGGATTCCTGTTGGCGATGTGCTTCCCTGTTCAGGAAAAGGAAACCAACAGACATCCTCTCGTGATGAACAGCAGCTAGCACCGGCACTTGCTTCTACCCCTTTTCCATCGTTCTGTTCGTACCGGCCAGAATAAGTGATATCCAACAAGCATCACCCGTGTGCAACAATGCTCTTTGGAACGCACAGTGAGACCTGGAGCGGCCTCAGAGCCAGGAGCACCACCAAGCCGGCACTCAGCACCAACATGGTAGCGATACACGGTAGTTCTCCCTACCACAAGTGCCCCTTCCGGAGTTACAGGTTTAGTATATCCACAGCCTGTGTATCTCGACGACTATCATGAACTGAAATGCCATTCGTTGCAATACGATGCTTTTTATTGTAGTGGTAGGTTTGGTACTATTCCCCAACATCTGGAGATGTGTCCTTCCCTGCTTACCACGGCCGACGAGGACAACACTTTGTCAGTCTCCCGCCACCATCCCGTGGCTGGGCTGCCGTTCTCACCATCAAAGTTGACGGCCAGATGAAAAAAAGAAGTCGCGAGCTACATCCACGTTGTTTGGCCCGGGAACTGGGGACGAGTCCATCAAGAAGGAATCCACAAGCCTGTGTTTGAGGCGCAAGACCACCAACATCATCATATACTGTCCAAGACCTTGGCAAACAGTGTTGCCCGGACGGCCAAGACTCTCTCGTAAAAGACGATGTACGCCCAATACAAAACGTACAATGTAAAGCTTACCATCGTCATGTCGACTGTCGACAGTGGCTGTGTCATGATGTTGATTATGCAAAGAGCTGGTGATGGTATTTATCAAGGCTCGTGACAGAAGATACCAGTTCGCCACATCTATGGAGCTTCACGATAGATGGACTTGCAAACGTGATGCCCAAACTCGACCATACGAGCTGTCCGTCGATAGCATCCAGTTTAAATCGCTTCGATATGTCCATTCCCTCCAAGCTCCCCGCGTGTCTGGGAAGGAGGCGTTCTGTAGGCCGTCGATCTGGTCGTGGATCCTGGGCTAGCATTGGTGACAGCTCCAGTTTCGACATCTGTCGTGACGTTGAGAGACGCCAAAGCTCTCACTGACGGAGCAGGCTAGCCCCCGACATCGACGTCGACGACACCATCGCCAGGGTCGCCGATGTGCCATCAGGGTAGGGCCAATACAGACTATTCCCCAGAGCTACCTCTCTCTGGGGATAGCTTTCAATAGTTTTGTGATCAACACGATCATGCTGGCGTGTCTTGGGACGCATTGTTCGTCTTGTTCTCCTCATTCTCCAAAAAAACGGGGGTTCGCCACCTGGTCATATGGCAGTCGACGATAGTTTGGCAAGTGAGGGGAAGCTGTCTTTGACCACCATCATGACCGCGTGGTCATGCCGCCTTGGCCGCCTTGCACCTTTCAGGACGGAACGTCCCCGGTAGGCTGGTCGGCGGGTAGTCTGAAGGGCTTGTTACTGGTGTCCGTGGCTGTGTAGACACCGTTATCTTCGATATTGGCTGCATGGTTTGTTTCTTTATTCTTTGTTCCAATTTTGCATTATTTTAGTAGCATATTTTGTTCATTTTTATTTTCACGAAAGTTTTTTTAATCAAAAAATCAAAAAACAAATAAAAAAGCCAAAAATATCGCCATAATTATTTTAAATACATTTCTTTATATGTCGCCGAAGATATGGAGTCGCATAGCTTGGGATCGATCGATAGAAAGCTCACGAGCAGGTTGAGAACAAAGAAACGTGAGAACGTCTACGTCGAGTTTTCGCCTCCCACAGGCCCATCTGGGCTCGTGAAGTGGAGACGATGCCCAGGACAGAAAGCCAAGACAAACTGACCTGGCCAGATCCAGTCCAGGCTGGCCCCCAAACACTCAGAGCACACAGACTTGTCGCTTTTACTTTCTTCTTCTGCCCAGCCCAGCCTACCAAACACACAAAATCCCCCCAAAAATGACGCCGTTGCGGATCCCCGAAGCACACCTAACCAGACACATGGGAGACAGAGGGGAATCTAGCGATGTGAGGGATGTGATAGTGAGGGGGCGGAACTGTCTCCTGGTGTTGTGGGAGGTCCAACTCGGGCACCTCTTTGCTCGGCCGCCGTCGCTCTTGGCTGTCGTTGTTGCTCGCCGATACTGAGTATACTCAAGCACCTTCACACTCACGACTCCACTCTACCTTGGACTTTTGGGGGGGGGGGGGGGCTCCGGGCCATGGCCAAGTCTGGTTTACGGCCGTGTCCAAGAAGTTGCAATAAATCCGGGCATGCACGCGGCGACTACGTTTCTTCTCTACAGGCCTTACGAGTACTTTGTATCTCGACTATTGATCGAGATGTCCAAGAAAAAAGGGCAGACCCGGGGTTCTCCAGTCTATTTGGGGGATGATTTGAAAAAAGCGTGGCAAACCGTACTTGTAACAAGGAAAAGGACAAAAGAACGCAGCGGACCGGTGCCGGGTTCCAAAAAAGACCCCTCAGTCCCTTTCAATACAAGAAAAAAGACAAGGAAAGACAAGGAAAAAAGAGACGGTCCCGTCAGTGCCAGCTGAGCTCGTATTGAAAGCAAAAGCTTGAAAAAGAGGGCCGTCTTAGTAAAAAAAGAGGACCGTCTTAGTAACACTTTTTCTTTCAACGGCGAAGCGCGGGCTCCGTGGACCGACTTTTTCTCTTTTTTTTTCCACATCGCTCAGGAGTATTTGTGTACAAGGAAAAAAAAAGCGGGCGGGACGGTGTTGATTCATTGGCCGGGGAAGCAAAGAGGGAAAAGTGAAAAATAGAGAGGCAAAGGATGGAGGGCAAGGGCGGAGAGCAAAGTCACAAAGTCACGAAGCAAAGGACACTTGTTCATGGCTGACCATGGCTCCTGTTGATGGTCCGTGTTGAAGTAATTTTTCTCTTCAGATGCACTTACAAAGTGACGATGCATGGCAGTGGGCGGTGTGGAGACGAGGAGAAAAAAGTGCGAGAAAAAACATCCAAAAGCCTCTAGAATAGCCTACAGAAAACAGAAAATCTAGACGGGACCCAGAATGTGAGAAGTGGTCCCGAGCGGGCTTTGGGAAGCAACCCGAGAGGACAACGTACGGAGGAGCGGTCCCCAGATGGCGTCGTATGGGCGGTGGGGGACCAACGTGGGCAGTGGATTCGTGAGTTTGGTGGATGCGGTGCGCTTACTGTTTGGTAGGAGGTGGGCTGTGTGCATCGCCAAGGGCTGTCCAGGCCATGCAAAAATTGCGTAAAGACGGAGACATTTACGATGTTGGGGTGACGAAGGACGAGAAAGAAGACGAATGGGAAACAAGAGAAAGACAAGTCCAGGCCGAGGATACATTGCAGACAACACGAAACATAAAACATGAGATATTGCAGATTGACGGCGGGCAAAGACGGGTGTTGACAATTGACAAGCCCGTTCGGCGTGGGGTTCGATACCGAGAAGCAGAGGCAGAAAGACACTGGACATGATGGACGACATGTCCGTTGATAATTGGAAATGGAAATGCCTCGCCTGCCTAAACCACAACGGGCGAGACGCCGTAGACCTGCAGCGTGCAGCGTGCATATCGATTTTTTCTTTGTTTCTTGTCCTGTGCAAGATACATTTTCGGTTTGTTCGCAGTGTTTTGCTGTGTACTGTGTCTGTCGCTCCCCACTTCCTTGTCCTCGGTGAGGGACCCATGCCCATGGCCTGCAGATCGCGTCTGCACTTATGCAATGCAGGTGCATATGAAGAAAAAAGAGAGAGAAGAGAGAAAAAGAAAGAGAAAAAAAACACACAGCACACAGTAGTTGAAACATCAAACTCGTAGCTAGGCAAGTAAGAACGAGGGATATCCAGGCCCTCCTGCAGCTTGGGATCCGCGATCCAATGAAATGCGAAGCGGTGAGATACCGGAAAGGACTAGCCACATTTCCAAGAGTTGGTGATGGGCCGAGGTTTGGTTAAGTTCAGCCCGACTTGTCTTCTGGTTCACTCTCATCCTGTGAGCCTGTCACATCTCTTGTTGAAAAATCACATTTTTACATTGGAAATGCGACGCTCCTGCATGTTTTTGCTGCATCTCCTCGAGAAAAGCCACTTTTGCAATCCCATTTTCTTGGGTCTTGGGTTCGTTAGGGGCGTTTTTGGTGTGCACGTCGTGCATCGTGCAGCACGAGCAGGGATTCTCTTGCCGGGTAAAGTGAGGGAAAAGAAGAGAAGAAGAGAAGAAGAGGAGAGAAGGCAGAAGATATCTTGTGTTTTACTTGTGCATACTCCATGCACCTGCAGCTCATGAACGATGGAAGCGCCCGGCAGGTTAATGGCGCGGAATGGGAACAGAACGAGGATGGATGTGCGGAAGAATGAGGCGAGAAAATAAAGAGAGAGAGGGAAAAAGAGAAAAAAAAGACGATATGATGCAAGATGCAAGGGGTCTGCACTTGTTGAGTAAACGAGGTCAATGTTGAGCCTCAGTATTTCACAGAGAATGTAGAATGCAGACTCCCCTGGAATGACTGAAGAATTAGTCACGGAGCTGGCCCTGCACAGTCTCTTTGTATTGGGCATAAACAAGCGAGGGAGAAGGTGGACAGCAAGTGTGTCCCGAGATATTAAGAAAAGACAGGAAAGGCAAACGAAACAAAAGTACGGCATTTCAGCCAGTATTGCAACATTACAGATAAAAAGACATGATAACGAGGAGAGTATCGAGGAAAGAGTAAAGTCACAGGAGATACAATGGCCCGGAGGTAACCATGAAAATGTAAGAACAAAGAAAGATGAGAGACGGCCAGAGGAAGAGGAAAGACGACACAAGTCGACAAAGTGACAGTGACAGTGACCTTGACAAAGTGACAAAAAGAAATACACCACGTGCCGAGCGTCGATGATTCACGGAAAGCCGGACAGGGCGTTTGCCTCTTTGGTTATCACGGCGGCCTGCATGCCTTTGGGGGAGGGGAGGGGAGTGGGTTGTCTCGTTGTGTCCGTCTCCCTGTCTGCATGTTTCGTCAAAAGACGCATATCTCTGGCTTTCCCATGTTCCTTCCCCCTCTATGGTCGTATTCTCTTCATGCAGATACTCTTTCTTTCTTTTCTTTTCTATTATTTTCTCCTTTCTTCTTCCCTACCCCCTCCTTGGCTTTTGGACCAACGGCATCAACCTGGGCGACAAGCTTCGCCTTGCTGCCAACAACAACGGAAGTACCCTGACTTGTAAGTTTGTGTCCACTGACCAGAGAACTCGTACCGTACAGGAGCACAGGAGCACATACGGAGTACGGAGTACAGCATCGGTTGCACAAGATAGCTTAGCGAGAGCACAGGGATGCAATTGTGTCCAACCCGGAAGAACAAGAAAAAGAACAAGAAAAAGAAACATGCACTGCCGTGGAGATTGATGTCGCTTTCGCTTTTCGTTTTTCTTCTTCTTCCCTTTCGCTTTGCAATTGCCTCGGGCCATTCATCATGGAGAGCTCGTAGAACCCGCAGATTGTCTCTGATTCTTTTTGTTCTTTTCCGGCTTCTGTCTCACGTCCTCTCCGGAGGCGAGAGGGGAGCAGCAGGAATCTCTTTCATCTCCAGTAGTGCTGTCTTGCCCCGGAGCTGTTCGAGACATTCGATGCTGGATGAGCTGAGAAGTCCAGGAAATAGGCCGAGGAGCCAACAAGAACGAGCAGCTTTGAATAAGGGACGACAAGACCGAACCAACAGACATCGACACCCAGTATTCAGTAAACGACCGGCCAAGTGCCAACAGACCGAGCAGTTCTCCCACCCACCGGATTTACTGGAACAACTGCAACATTGCAGCACCGTACCTCCGTTGTCTGTCCAGTAGAAATGCATAAGGGACACACAAAAGACACAAAGAAATGGCAGTTGACCTCGCAGACTTGCCCGATCGGGTTCTTTTGGGGCACGATTCGGGACGAAGATCCCTCCAACAGGCTCAAAGAGAGAGAGGTCCAACAAGTCACCCCCAAACTTGACGAGCTCCAGCAGCCAAGGGAGAAAAGGAAAGAGGCCGGCGCCAATGAATGTCTCTCCTCCCGTAAAAGACCCAGAATAAGACGTAAGTCAGATGCAAGTCCACCCAAGTCCAGGCTGTCCAGGCTCTCACTCTCCTTGGATTGAGAGCTAAGAGCCGGCTTTTGCCAAGACAAAGAAAAGAGACACTCTAGACACTCGACGGAGCATCTCGCAAGAGCCCCCAAATTTGGTCACAGTCCAGTGACCAGTGGCCAGTGGCCAGTGGCCAGTGAGGCCAGAGAGGCGAATAGGTGACGAAAGAAAGAAGAAAGAGAAAGGGACCGATTTTGTTGGGGGCAGTGTTCGACCAGACGGTCTTGTGAAAGAGCCAACTGCTAGCCTCTGATAGTCAAGGGGCGAACGGGCAATAGACCAAACGAGCAAAAAGAAAACATCAGGGCCAGCTGACAGTTATTGGCGATAGAGCATTCGTAGGGCAGGCGCCAGGGCAGTGATGCGATCAAAAGAGGAAGTTGCACTTTCCACAGGAAAGAACAGGCGAGACGAACAACGAATGACAGCAGAGTGGAGGGACCTCCGAAGGTGAGCCCGTTGTCGTCTCGCTGAAAGGCCAATCACAGCTAGATACGCTCACGGCATGTCGATACTTGTTTCTCGCCGTGGCCGTAAGTACTCGTGCGGGCTCTCCAGGATATCTTGATCCTGTGCGACACGAAATATCGAGTCTTTCCAAATGTATCAAAGATTGCGCAATTCTTCAATGCACATCCATTCTTTTGCAACATTCCTGTTCGACCGTTGTGTCTTTGTTTGGCTCATTCTCCAAAATATGTAAGATATATTGGAGATTGGGTCTTGTACACTGCTACATTCCTCCTGCCAGACTACTAAAATTGTCACTATGAGACTACTCACGACCTATCGCCTCCGCCGTTGACATCCGTCGGAAAATAAACAGGCGCGACTGCTATTTTTCGCCCCCGAGCCCCAGTTTGTTCTCCATCGCTCCTTCTGTTACGACGTCAGAGGTTTAGTTGGCTCGGTAGGCAGGAGGCAGCACATCAGAAAGAAGAACAGAACATCTCCAGTCGCTCCTTCCCGCAGGCGTCCATCGACGCCGTTTGGGCACTAAAATTCGTAGTTCTCAGAGGAGAAAAGAGGAAAGAAAAACTCGGTTCGCGGTCGCTCTTTCCCCGGCACCGACGATGTAACTGCCCGACAAGTCAGGCCAAGTCAGGCCACAAGCGACGACGTGCCTGAACCCCTTTTTCGTCCTGACTTTGGCTTCGGCATCTGTTCTGTTCTGTTGTTGTTCATCATCAATTTTGTATTTTGTCGCTCTTCCTGCACGCTCATCTTGCATCCTCTCATACGATCATTTCCGGCCCCCTCCCGCCTTTGCTCTCCAGTTTCGCGCTTCTTGTTTCCCTTTTTGTTATCACAGTCGTGTCGGTCTTGTCGCTCGTTACCCGGCCTAGACTGTTTATGGGAGAGATTGAAAGGCCGAGAGGAGACCCTTTTGACCCTCCTTTTTGCCTTTTTGTGCGGAGTAATTGCGACGTCGAGTACTCCAAGACCCCAAAGAATTTCCAAAGAAAGCAAAGGCAGAACACCAAGGCTCGCCCCCAATCCTTCACTGGCACCACCCAAGCATTCTTCTTGAGACACGCTGCCTTTCGCCTTTTTACGAAGACCCAAGCAGCTAGAGATCTCGGCCAGTCATCTTCACCCATTGCAATTGGCTCCTAACCGCATTCTGACATTTTTCTCGTCTTTTTTGCGCATGCCTCGCCCTGCCTCTCGCCCTCTCACTGACTGTCGGCCTTCTCGTCTCGCTCGATTGCCGTTCTCCGTCCACAGCGAGTGCAGTCACGTTTTACGTTTGTCCGTTTTATCCTCGCTTTGCATTTGATCATCTCCCACTCTGTTTTTATTCTCTCACTCTTTTGACCTTGTCTTATTGTCTTCTCTACCTTGTCATCAACCCTGTCGCTTCTTGCGATTCTGTCGTAATCGGGCGCCCACCGGATCTCTGTCGAGTCTTTGACACTGGCTCGCTGGTCCATATTTTTATTTTTATGACATATTTTCTCATTTTTTTTTTCGAGTTCGGCCGTTTTGCCGTTTTGTCTGGGGACTTCTCGACTGACCTGTTCTCCGGTCTTTCAATCTGTCACATTACGCACCATTCTCTTTTCCCTGCTCTTTTTCTCTTGTCTCTTTTGTTCCCTTTTGTCTTTCCTCTTTATCCTTGCAACTTTCTTATTCCACCTTCTTCGTCACCCCTCGTCCCCGACGACGTGCTTTGCTCATCGGCTCATCTACGCTTCGCGTCCACTTTCCTCGACTTGGTTGGACTTGCATCCTTACCAAGTACCCTGAGCCTGACTTGACGCAAGCCGGGAATACTCGACTTCGAAACAAACTCCAATCTCCATTCCCCAATCCCCAAGCCCCAAGTACTTGTACTTTTACTTTCTCTTTATTCCGCACCCACGCTCCCACGCCCCTCCACACTTTTTTCACACTTGCGCGCAACCTGCATACGCCGCCGCTCCTCTTCTCCTTAACACTGCTCACTGCACATTCCTTGCAAGCACTCCTCACACACCCCTTTGTTTCCCTAACAGGAATCCGCCCGATACAAACGTCAATAACACCACACCTGCATATTAGCTTGCATATCTTTTTTTAATCCTTTTTTTTTATCATTACCGCCCGCCTCCCGCATTCAGCAAGGTCCCGGCCTCCATCTCCTGGCCTCTCTCTGGTCTTTCCTGTCTGTCTCTGGTCTTGGTCCCGCCGTCGCCTGGTCGTGGTATCCGGTGGTCTGTGTCTGTGGACTTGGTCTGTGTTCGGTGGTCCCTCTTTCTCTCCTTCTCTTCCTCTTTTGTTGCTCGTGCACTGCAACGCGCGCTCGATTCCGTCCTTGGCTTTTCTATCCGTCCCTTTTTTCCCCTTCTCTTTCACCCGTTTCTTTTTCTCCTTTTTCTTTTGTCTTTCGTATCCCCAAATCCTGGTCTCGCCTTCGGCTTGGGGGCTGGCGCTTGTAGCTTGTATCTTTTTGTGTCCGTTGCATCTTTCTCCTTTCAAGCACACGGAGGTACTCCATACTTTGAGACTTGTTCCGCTTTGTCGCTCAAGCTCGCCGCCGACGTCGCGCTCCACCTCTTTTTCTTTCTCTTGGCTGCCTACTCTGTCAAGCTCCTTCTACAACACTTTTCTCTGACCTTGCGCCTTCGCCCACTTCGCCTTCGCCCACCTCGCCTATTTCGTATCTTACTTCTCCCACCTCACCTCACCTCTCACTTTCTTTCTTTTTGTACCTTCTCTTTTTCCGTTCTTGGCAAAAAAACTTCCAACATCTCGGGCTTTTTCTTCTTATTTCTTTTGTCGCGGGCGACCTCACAACCACCTCACATCTTCGCCGACCTCGCAACCCTTTTGCGACCTTGCGAACTCGCGACTCTCTCCCTTGCCGCCTTGCCGTTTTTCGCTTGCATCGCATCGCGATCCGATCGAACTCTCTCATCTGGGGAACCCTTGACACCCGGCTACCTCTTGTTTTCTCGGCCGGCGTCAACGCGCGCACTCTCTATAGCTGTATTTCGGCCGCGACGACAACACCGACGACAACCGCCGCACCCCGCCGGTCCGATTCCAGATACACCACAGCTACCAGATGCTTTCTAATGTCCAGAGGTTGCCGGCCGCCGTCGGTCGGCTGAGTGTCCGGGCATAGACATTGATTGATCTTGCGAGAAATCCAAAGCGAACTCTTGCCAGCTCCCGCCCTTTTGTCTTGGGAGCTCATCCTACCTTTCGGCCCCCTCGGGCCACGTCCCACTCGATTTGCGCCTGTGCGCGCACACCTTACTTTCCGCCCTTTCTTCTCACCTGACTTCTTCAATCTTCACCACCTTCTCGCACCATCTCTCTCTCATAATGGACGCCGTCAAGTTCGTGCCGCCCGGCGGCCACCGCGCCTGCCTCAGCTGCTCCGCCGCGAAAGCAAAGTGTGTGTTTTCCGACGACGCCGAGGCCGGCGACGGCTTCATTGACGGCCTCGACTTTATCAACAGCACAAGCAATGACCTTGCTGGCAACTCACATTCTGCCTCCTCGGCCGCGCCCGGCCAGGAAGGCACGCCCGCCGTTCCCCGATGCCAGCGATGCGAGCGCCTCAACCGGGACTGCCTCCTGCCCACGCGCCCGCGCAAAAAGCGGCGTGTCGGATCCATAAAGTCAGTCCAGACGCCCGCGCGACCCTTTCTTCCCACCTTACCCGTAAATACTAACCCCAGTTGTAGACCCGGCACAAGTCGGTCGACCTTTTCGGTGGCGCCACAAACAGCGTCGCCCCACGGCAAGGGTACGTCATCGCGAGCCTCCAGCAACACCTTCGCATCAGGCTCGCCAGCAAGGCCG
Organism: Sporothrix pallida; assembly: GCA_021396235.1. NCBI lineage: Eukaryota > Fungi > Ascomycota > Sordariomycetes > Ophiostomatales > Ophiostomataceae > Sporothrix > Sporothrix pallida. The sequence goes on along the minus strand of WNYG01000019.1, from coordinate 453,810 downwards.
TCCGCGCAGGCGGCCGGCTCGGACCAGGCCTCAGCGTTCCCCGCCAGCCGGATACCTTCGATCTCCAAGCTGCCAACGCCGGGCGGCCCAGCAAGCGGCGCAAACTACAGGGGGCCCGGCAGCAGTCAGCCGCAACAAAAGCGCGCGCCGTCAGGCGCACCACATCCGGCGATGCAGCAACAACCCTTGCCTGGTCACCCAGCACCCCACCTAATGCAGCAGCAGCACCTCCAACAACAACAGCATCTTCACCAGCAATACGCAAATGGCGTCACACCTCCCGCCAGCGTCAAGGCCGCGCCCTCCTCCGCATCCTCCGCACACGGCATGCCGACGCACCCAATACACATACCATCAGCACCTGTCGTGCCGCCCCCACCGCCAGCGTTTTCTCTTCCACCACCGCCACCCGTCGGATCACCACCTTCCGTCGACCCGAACAATATGCACTCGTATGCTGGCAGCAGCTCGTCCGCCACAGTCATTCCGCCAGGCGGCTTGGGCGGAAGTTCAGGAGCCACGCCGTCCGTTGCGAGCCCGACTTCGACCGCTGGTTTCTCCGCGCCACCAGAACCGCCTGTGGCAGCCGCACCGGTCCAGAATGTGAACCAGATACTGATCGACTCCGTATTCAATATGGAGGAGCGCGAGGCCGAAGAGCTGCTCCGCCTGTATCGGGACGCCTTCAGCAAGTTCAACCCTTACATGGAGCCGCCCCCGCCCGACATGAAAGTGTCCCAGCTTCAGTCTGAAAAGCCGCTCGTCTGGCTCAGTATCGTCTTTGTGACGTGCTACCACGACTTTGAGCGCCAGAACCGTCTGGCCCGCGCCATCATTTACTACATCACAGACAAGTTGTTCTTGAACAACAACAAGGCACTGCATCTGCTGCAGGGCCTGCTGATCTTTGTCAACTGGTTCATCACGCAAAACTTTATCCTGCCGCAGTACACCAACCTGATGCACATCACCATGGCCCTGATCAACGACCTGGGCCTCAACAAGCTCGAGTTCTCCAAGACGAACCACCGCTCGCCGCTCGACCGTTACGTCTCCAAGACCATGCACGGCCCTACCATGATCGCCCCTGATGAGGGCCACACCCTAGAAGAGCGCCGTGCGCTGGCCGGCGGCTTCATCATGTCGCACGCCATGTCCGACGGCATTATCATGCTGACGCCGCTGCACTACACATTGCAGCTCGAAGAGACCTGCCGGTTCTTTGAGACAGCGTATCACGAAAAGACCAACTCGTCTGCGCCCGTCACGGCCGTTGTGGCTGCCGACTACCAACTGGCCATTACCGTCCGCCTCTACTACCTCATTGGCCGGGTCCTCCAGGTGCAGCGCGACGCCGAGCTCTGCGGCGGCCGCTATGCCGTTCCTGTGCGCACGCACATTGAGACCTTTAGCGCCGACCTCGCCAACATCTGGAGTGGCCTGCCTCGCGAGATGCAGACAGATTGTAGGTGCCTCCTCCTGCGGCGTATTCGTTTTCTTCATTGCTAACCCTGTTCCCTGTTCAGTCAAGGTCCAACTTGCCTACTATTCGGCCAAGATCTACATCTACGAGCTCAGCCTGTCGGCCAACTCGGGGGCCTACAAGGCACACAGCACGCCCAGCCGCGACTCGGACGACGGCAGTGCGCCGATCGAAAACGACATGCAGATTCAGTGCTACATTGCGGCCAAGTCGTTCTTTGATGTGTATCTGACGCTGCCCCTCAGCTTGTACCACCAATTCCCCGGCACGCTCATGACGCAGCTGGTGCACGCGGATCTGACGCTGGCCAAACTGACGGCCTACTTCCGCGGCAACACCAAGCCGGTGGGCGTGCCCGAGGGCGTGACGCTGCCGGCCTTTACGGACGTCATTGAAGGCGTGGCCAGCCGGTTCCAGCGCGTGCGCACAGTCCCGCACCCGCTCGGCTACACGATGCGCAACATCATCTTTGATGCGTTTGCCGTGCGGCTGCGGTCGTTCAAGGTGCTGGATCTCGCAGGCCGCAAGAAGAAGAAGCTGGACAAGAAGAAGGCGGCGGTCGCCAACAACAACAATAATAATAATGCTCACCAGCCGCCACGCAACCCCGGCATCGGCCGCGGCACCACCGTCCAGTCGTCGATGCGCACGCCGCCCACGTCGAATGCCGTCCTGTCGATCAGCAACCTCATCGGCAGCGTCCCCGAAGCTATGAACACGGAGCCCGACAGCGGGTCCGAGTCGACCGGCGGCGGCAACAACGGAAACCCCAACAATCCCTACCCGACGGTCGAAATGGATCTGGAGGTCGACAACGTCAATCTCCACGGCGACCTGCCCGACCGCAGCCGGCCCTTTACGGTCGACGAGGAGCCCATGATGAACAACGACGACATGGACATGATGGAGCTCACGGGGTCGGACGAGGAGGACCAGGCCGAGTGGTGGGCGTGGTTTGGCGATTTCCAGTCGTCGCTGTTTGGCCTGCCCAAGGTGCCGAGCACGGCGGCGGGGAGCGTCAGCGGCGCGAGCGTGACGGGCGGGAGTGTTGTCAGCGGGGCTAGCGGCGTGAGCATGGGTAGTGTGGGCAGTGCCAGCGGGCTTGTGCCCGGCCCACCTGGCAGTGTCAGCATGGGCAGCATGGGCGGTCCCGGCAGTGTCGCGGGTGTCAGCATGTCTGGCACCGAGGACAGCTACAGCCATACGGGCCCGCTGCCCGGCCACGGCCAGTTCCGGCGGCGCAAGGGACCCAGCAGTGTGGGCAGCATTGACAGCCTGTTGAACAATAACGACCAAGAGCCGAACCTCAACAGCTATATTCAAGCTCGGCAGAGGTAGAGTGGAGAGTGGAGCAATCTACGGAGGTGTGAATGTGGCTCAAACAGGACGCAGACACACACACTACACACAAGTTTAATTCCCATTGGAAGTGGCCAATGGAAGACATGGTGGGAGTATATATATTTTTTGGAATCTTGGTACCTTTTTGGGTATTTTTTTTTGTTGCTTTGTTACTTATTGGGAAACGGGAAGCGTCTTTTGTATATAAAAAGCGTCTGCTTATCAAAGTCTTGTACATTTTGTCATTTTGTCATTTTGCACACACTCCTTTTGCTATTTCTGCCTTTTCTGGTGTATTGGATATCCTGGCGATATAAACAAGACCTGTCTTCTACCTTCAGATGCAGCAATGCCTCAAAAGACAGGTCGAACAGAAACCAAGAATTGAAGAAGATTTGTCTTTTTGGGCACCAACACTTTTGTGCGACTCATTAGAGCCAACAGCCCTGCTCTATCTCCATCTGCAAGTCTCCGCAGCTCGCCAATCTTGTCTTCTTTTACTTTTTTTTTTTGTGGCGCACTCCTTCGACACATCACATGATGCTGTTTTGATTGCCGGATTGCGCAAGAGGCCGGTCCTCTCACAAGGCAAGGGTCTAGAGCCGAGCTGGGGGTCCCGGGAACCACAACTCGTATCTCGAATCTCCAATGGCGGAGGGCGAAATGTGGGGTTCATCAGCGAAAGCGCACCCAATATTGACCGACCTCCGGGGCCACCAGCAAAGGCGGAACGGAGAACTCTCTTTTCTGCCGTCACCATGATCTTGCGGCTTTCATCTAGTTATTGGGGAATTGGTATTGTTGAAGCACCAGGGCCTTCACTGTGTATTACATCAAGGCCAGTGTTGCCCCAGTTTGAAGTGTCTGGGCCAATCATATTACAGGAAGCAACAACATCGAGGACAGCACAAAAGGAAAGAAGAGGTGAAGAATAAAACAAAGCAAGAGGACTTGTAAAAGAAAAGGCAAGATGATAGTAGCAAAATGACTGATAACGAAGAAGAGCTTGAGTAGTTAGCCTCCATATCTACATTATGTAATGTTAGTCACTTATAAGTGGCCGGTACATTGGACAAGTATCAGACTACACACTTGTAGTAGTCACTTAAACTACTTGCTTGTATTTTTATCTGTCTAAGTCCTTACACATCCGACCATTCCGTTTTTTATTTCATCTCTTCTTCATCTTATTTCTTTTCGTCGTCCTTCCACCTTTATCCCGTCATCACTCCATCTCTTCTCCACGATGCCTCCCAGTCCCAGCCCGATCCTCGCGGATCTCGACATCGAGCATCTGGCCAGCCAGGACCTGCTGCGGGATGGTCCTACGCGCGGCTTCGTAAAGCTGCACCGCAGCCTTCTTCCCGGAGATGTGTCTATGAGCACACCTGAAGATTCAGCACCAGACTACGTCGTCCTGCCGACGCACTTTGAGTCGCTGGAAACACTCCTTTTCCTCGGATTTGGCCCCGAGCGCGCCAAAGCAATCTTCGACGACTACGAGGACTGGCCGGAGGACAGCCCGATCGACGTGCCCTTTGAAGAGTTTGTCTTGGGCCATGCTGTCCCACCAAACACAGAGGATGCCTACGCCGACGACGACGACGATAAATGGGCCGAGTGCCTCAAGTCCTGCGGCATGTCCACAGCGCTTGCCGAGTCCATGATGGACCCGGACCCGCGGCTTCGGATGATTCGCGACACGCAGTCGTGCCTGTACTGGGTGCACGACACGGTTCGGATGAAAATGGAGGGTCTCTTGCAAATACAGAGAGCTTCGTCTAAGCGCGCCAAACAGGGCCGCCACCGTCCTCATCTTCATCTGAAGTCAAAGCCACAGCCGCCGCAACATCGGCACCACCCGGAGGACTTGTGGACACGGACGACCGCCGCACAGCTTGCCAAGACCGAGGGCTCTGACAAGCTCGTCTTGTTCAAGGCTGTGGACAGCGTGCGCCTCGTCGACTTTTGGCCGTCCGAACACAACATCCGCATCGGACGCCTTCTCAGCCACCCTCCCACGACCTTTGGGGGAACAACATCCATGATCTACTTTTCGGCCGACCCGCGCGTGGCCGAGTCCTGCGCGGCCTATGCCAAGCGCCGGGCGGGCGCTTTTCCCGTTTCCATGTCTATTCTGTGCGTCATCATCGACAAGGCCGCGGTTGAGCGATTGTTTGCCGACGACGGCAAAAGGGCGTACAACCTGTTCTACCCGGACCCCCACTGGCGCCAGCTGGTCTGCTTTTCCCGGGTGAGCCCCCAAGGCCGGCCCCCCGAACCACTGCGCAAGTACCGCAATGCCCTCCTCCTGGTCGGCCACACGCCCAAGGCCGCCCGGACCGCAAGACGTGGCGACCGTGCTTTCCAGGACCAGGGCCAAGTGACGGAGGCGGAGACAGAGCCCTGGGAGGATGTCGGCGAAGAGAGCCTGCTGCGCGTCCCAGCCGATGGCTCTGATACTGAAAATGATAACGATGATATCGCCATCCAGTATGTGTTTTCGGGATCAGACGAGGGCCAGGACTTTCTCGTGGAGAACGCCACATTCGAGTCTTATGTGGTGGCGGACACGGGTTGTTTACACGGGCTTTCTGGCCATGAAAGTAAAGCATAGCATAGCAGGCGTTAGCTCAAACAAAAGATCTGATTTTGTTTCCTCATAAAATAGGACAAAAGATACGAAGACAACCTGATAGCCTGACTGTAAGCGTGATGGGCGTTATACGTGCTATAAATGATAAGTGCTGTAAGTGACAAGTGCTATGTGATGGGTGTTATAAGTGATATGTGCTACAAAAGCTGAAAAGAATGACAGGTTGTTGGTGTTTACATAGGTGCAGTGGCTCTGGATGTAACTACTCGGAGCCATCACGCGGCCTTGGGCGGCTGCGGGCTGTTAGTCTTTTTGTCGGCGGCTTACAGTCTCTAATCTCTGTCGCATATCACATTGTATGCAATCTGGACAGCCCTGGCAGCCTGACAGCCCTGACAGCAGCCCTGATTTTGATTGCAAAGTGCATAATCCAGGGACAGTGATACATTGTCGATTGTGCACATTTGTCATTTCTGTAATTTATCTTCATTTCCCCGAACGAGGCCCGATTTATCGCGTGGCCTGCCACGATGCAGAAACGTATGTCGGGCTCAATTGTCGGGTTCGGGACAGGGCACGGCAGGCATGAGCACGTTGTAGGGTTGTAATTCGTAAGGCCCAGTTTGGCGCTGATGTCCACCACTGATCTTGGGGATTGGCCGGGTTGCCCCTCTTTTCCGCGCGCATCGTCTGCAGTTTAGTGCCCGGCCATGTCACCGCGAGGCCAGATCGAAGCCCTATTCACTGTCTACTGTTTATCGCTCCTGGGAACTAAAAAGAGGGGATCAGGGAGGAGTGGAGGACGAGGATGAGCGAGAAAGCGAGAAAGCGACAAGCTGAGAACCACTGAGAGCCAACCAAATTGGGCGTGTGAGGGAAACAAGCGCACACGACGACAGAGAGGTGTGGACATGAGAGGGTTGCGTACTTTTCCCGGTAAGAGGGGAAGCGACACACAGACGAGTGATTTTGAGGGGAGAATCGAGATTGAAAGAAAGCGTTGATGATTCTCTTTCTTTCGATCATGTTCATTTATTCCTTTCATTTCTGAGCAGCGCTCTTTGTTACAAACGCTCGATTATGTTCATTTATTCCTTTCATTTCTGAACAGCAGTCTTTGTTCACAGGCCTACAAACGCGCATGCCTAGATTAGCAACAATAGCAACAACGACCCGTTTGCCCCACAGCAGGCCTATTGACAGTTGCCTCTCTGGCACCATTCACGTTGCGTGTACTGTATATGTAGTGTGTGTGACCCAACGTCAGCCCTTTCTCAACTCTCGACCTCAACAATTTCGTCTTCGTCGGCCTCACTTTCTTCTGACATCTTTCCTTTCAGACAACAAACTTCGACATACTTACGACATATTTCGGCAAACAGTTACTCTTCTTTCCCTATTTCGCACATCTTTCGAACAACCACCTTCAACGCCTCCTCACCTTATCAAACCGCCACCTGCCAATCTCCCGATCTCCGATTTATCCACCACGACCTTGGTATCTTACTCACCTGACAACGCAACCTGCCTTTGTTTGCACCTGCCTCCCTCAACCCTCAACTGGCAAATGACCGACTCGTCACGTCCGCCGCCCGACCCGGCAACGGAAGTAGCGATACACTCGCAAACGCAAACGACAGTCACAGCAATAGCGACGACAGAAGCGACAGTCTTTCCTTCACCAGCACCATCGCTCTCCAACCACGAAATCACAATGACTTCGTCAGAGATACCAGACCCGGCGCTTTCAGCCGGGCATCCAAACACGACAGCAAGCACCACAGCCTCGACTACATCCAAGCGGAAACGCGACAACGACGACGAGGGCAGAGACGACGCGCAGTCCACACAACAGCAACAGCAACAGGCCCTCCGCCCACTGCTTCCCCGCACGACAACCATTGCTTTTCACGCCGCGCCGCATCGCCAACCAGCTGCAGCTGCATCCAGCTCTCCACCCTCTGCCACAACACCGCGCTTCTCGTTTATCGCGCCGAAGCCGCCGTCGTCGGATGTAACGTCTCCTTCTACCCAGCCCAGCCTCTCGTTCGCCTCGTTTGTCGCCGGTAGCGGCGTCGCCGCCGACCTCGCAGCCCAGGAGGCCGGCGCCAGCAGCCCGCGGACACACGTGGCGCACCGATTCGGGAGCTTGGCCATTGCAGGCGGCAAGGAGGAGTACTTTGGGGAGACCGGCGCAGCCGGTCAAAGTGAACCAAAGACGGACTCGGAGCCAGCACTTCCCCTCCGCAAGCGCATGAAGAGGGATGACGAGCCAGAGGTGACGACAACTGGCACGGAGCCGACTTCGTCGCCTCCGACCTCCTCGCCCGACCGCATCATCACCGACCCCCTCCGCGCCTCCCTCACCTGGCAAGACGACGAGATCACGGTGTACGACCCCAACGACGCCGACGACGACGGCACCGGCGTCAACGGCATCGGCTTCAAGCCCACGCCCGCCATGGCTTTGGCGCGCGCCCTCAAGCGCCGCCAGCAGCTGGCCGCGTATCGCAAGCGGGAAGAGCGCGAGGCGCGGGCGCGGCGGAGTCTGCAGCGGACACGGGGGAACCAGGCGGCCAGGTCGGCGGCGTCGGCGGCGTCGAGCTCCGAAGGAGCGTCGGCGTCGTCGTCGTCGTCGCAGTCATCTGGCTCCGAAGGGGTGTCACTCTCACAACCACTGGACCCCAGCACGCCCCGCTCGTTTGCAGCCGCCTCGCTCTCGTCGCCCACGACCACGCCCTCGCCCTCGGTCCGCCGCGTGCGCTTCCTCGAGACTGGCCCCGTCACGATCCGCTTCAAGGAGCCCGACGCCGTGCCCAGTCCGACGTCGATCCTGTCGACGTAGGCCCTCGGTCCTCTTTTCTCTTTTCTCTTTGTCTTTGTTTCTCTGTTTCTTTCGCTCATTTTACATTTCCTTTCTTTTGTTGGTTTGGCGTTGAGGTCTGGTAAGGCTGTATATGCCTTGGTTTTTGGTTTCTGGTTTTTACGTTTTCCCTTTGTTTTTCTCTCAACGTTATTTCCACGTTTGGTTACATAACGACACGACGTCTTATGATTATGCACCTGTCTATGCTGCCTGCTTTTTGTACGTACATACTCACTGAGTTGTTACCCACAATCCTCTACGTTTAGTCCTTCTACTTTATTTTTATTCCCTTGGTATCAAAGGCCCCACGAATACAATACACTTATGACCATATATACCCTTGTAGACTCTTTGAGTTGATTTGTGATTTTTTTGCTCGTATCGTATATATCGTACATCGTAATCCCGTGAACGACAGCCCGCCGCCTACCAAAACTTGTACCATCGTTTCGCCGCTTTTGCCTCTGCTTCCAGTCGTGCCTTTTCCTCGAGCGCTGCCGCCGCCGCCGCCCGCTGCTTGGCCTTTTCCCGCTGCCGTATCTCCGCCTGCTTCCGGTCGTACACCTCCACCACCCGCTTCATCTTGGCCACCTCCGCTCGCCGCGACGCCTGGCACACCTCGAATGCCACGATGCCGCCCGCCACAAACGCGCCCACCGCCCAGTTCGCCGCCTTGGGTATGCTCCCGCCTAGAATGTACCGCAGCCCGCCAATCGCCGCGCCGCCGCCGATGCCCGTCAGAAAACCCTGGCGCGCGCACGGGACCTGGTAGACGGTCAAGAAGTCGCTGGCCTTGATGGACTTGACGGCGTCCGTGACCGAGGCCTTTGGTGGGGGGGCAGGAGGTGTCTGGCCAGGCTGGCCGGGGGTTGTTGACTGTTGTGGTGTCGGTTGTGACTCTGTCTGTGACTTTTGCAGGTCCTCCTTTGTCGGCGCCTTGTCAAAGTGCTGTGCGCCCCAGGTGGCCGTCTGGGCCGTTGTCGGCTGCGGCGGCGCCGGTGTTGCGTCGCCGGCCATGGCTGTGTGGGAGGAGGAGAGGAGTGGGAGGAGAAGAGAGGACAATAGTCGGAGATGTGAAGTTGTCTCTCAGCGGGTGATGTTCTGTTGGTATGCGCTTGTTGCGACGTATGATTGATCTCGTCGTCTCCTCGGAATCGAGTCGTCTGATTTCTTAAAGTCGTGCAAAATTGAAGAAAATGCCCCACTCTGTGAACTTCGACGTCAGAAGCAAAGCCGAACAGTCAATTGGAGAGTCTTCCACAGAAAAGTGAGGGGAGCACTTGGTTGGTCTGTGCGTGGAGAATCCACTATTTTCGAGCCCTGCACTTGTCCTCTGTCTTTTTAGGTCTCTGGATCTTTGCTGACCGCCGAGACCACTTTAACGGGCCGTGGCCGACGCGTTTTTCGCTCAGGGGGAGCTGGCCGCTGTCTGACAAATTTACAGCGCCGGCTGGTCGCTAATTTAAAACACCTGTCGCTGTCTCCCTTCTCATTTAGCGCGCGACACGTTAAAAACGCGTCTCTCGCTACAGGCGGGACACTTCGACGCGTCTCATCTCAATGCTTCCTTCCCTGGTCAGCCCTCTACGCGCAAAGGCGAAAACGGGGAAGGTGCCGCCCACAATACTGTTCCGTAGAGAGAAACATCGACCAATGCCTCTTTCCCTTTGTAATGCTCTGTAGCTTTTGGCGTCGATTGTTCCTTCCCGTCTTTTTTGTCTACCATTTTTGGCGTGTTCTGTTTTCCCTCCTTTTCCAGACTGCCTCTTCCCAGCTCTACATTCCCCTTCAAGACATCACGATACCCCCTCTCTGACGACGACATACGACCACGAACCTGCCGAGACTACTACGAGCTGAAGTCCGGCCTGCACTGACGACAACCTCTCTCTTTTTCCGCTTCCTACATCATCCCATCTGACATTGACATCCTTGTTTATGTCAAGAGAGTAGACTGACGAGGACCGCATTGTTCCTCGTCCTCTCTCCTCTCCTTCTCCTCCTCTTCCTATAGATCCTCCCCTCCCACACACACAATGCCCAACACAACATTACGGCGGCAGCCCCAAAAGGGCTTCCGCAAAGGCGGCGGCAAAAAGGCCTACCATGGCGGCGGCGCAAAACAAAGAACCTTTACCGCCGGCGGTGGCCGCAACGAAGGCACCTCCGCCGACGAGAAATGGGAACGCACACGCCTCGCCCACGCCATTGACGAGAAGATGGGCTTTCCCCGCTACGAGGGCGGCCGCCGACGCGAGGGCTGGCTCGTCAACGTCGAACCCACGTCCATCGAGGACGACCGTGTCGAAGGCGGCGGCGGCCGGTCCGCCATCGACCTTTACTTTATTGACCTGTACCCCGACGGCAACGAGAACGCCGCGCCCGACGCCGACGCCACCACATTCAAGGCCACGATCGAGTACGAGCCCTACTTTCTGGTGGCCGTGCGCAAGGGCCACGAGACCGAAGTCGAAGAGTGGTGCAAGCGGGTACCGGGCGGCGGCGGACTCGTCAAGCGCGTTAAACGTATCGATAAAGAAGACCTGCAGATGCCCAACCACTTGCTGGGCTACCGGCGCACGTTCCTGGAGCTGCGGTTCGACAATGTCCAGAACCTCTTGGCCGTCCGCCGTGACATTATGCCCATTGCCGAGGCCAACAAGAAGGGCATGAATGCCATGGACACGTATGCCGAAGTGGCCGGTGCAAGCACAATCTTGGGTGGCGGTGGAGACGGCAACGGCGACGACGGCTACGGCCACGACCTGTTTGACGACGACTCGCGCAACGCACATGCCGACGACCAGGCCCGCCGCACAAACACATCTGTGGCCGAGGCCAGCGACTACATTGTCGACATCCGCGAGTACGACGTGCCCTACCATGTCCGTGTCTTGATTGATATGGACATTCGCGTTGCCAAGTGGTACACCGTCGACGTCAAGCACGGCGTCACCACTGTCACCTGCAATGAGGACCGTCTGGCCATGGCCGATCCTGTCGTCATGGCTTTTGATATCGAGACCACAAAATCTCCTCTCAAGTTCCCCGACGCCACCATTGACCAGGTCATGATGATTTCGTACATGATCGACGGCCAGGGTTTCCTCATCACAAACCGCGAGATTGTCTCGGAAGACATTGCCGATTTCGAGTACACGCCACGTCCCGAGTACCCCGGTCCGTTTATGATTTTCAACGAACCCGACGAGAAGGCCTTGCTGGAACGTTTCTTCCTCCATGTCAAGGAGGCCCGCCCGACTGTCATTGCCACTTACAACGGTGACTTTTTCGATTGGCCCTTTGTCGAGGCCCGTGCCTCTGCCAACGGCATTGACATGTACCACGAAATCGGCTGGCGCCGCGACAGCGAGGAGCAGTACAAGTGCGACTACTCTGTCCACATGGACTGTTTCCACTGGGTCAACCGTGACTCCTACCTGCCCCAGGGCAGTCGTGGTCTCAAGGCCGTCACTGTCGCCAAGCTCGGCTACGACCCAGACGAGCTTGACCCCGAGTTGATGTTGCCGTATGCCCAGGAGCGGCCACAAACCCTGGCCGAGTACTCCGTCTCCGACGCCGTCGCTACCTACTACCTGTACATGAAATATGTCCACCCCTTCATCTTCTCGCTCTGCACCATTCTGCCCCTGAGTCCCGACGAGGTCCTGCGCAAAGGTACGGGTACGCTCTGTGAGATGCTGCTCATGGTCCAAGCCTACCAAAAGGAGATTGTGCTGCCCAACAAGCACGTCTCGCCCAAAGAGTCGTTCTGGGAGGGCCACTTGCTTGATGCCGAGACCTACGTCGGTGGCCACGTCGAGAGTATTGAGGCTGGTGTCTTCCGTGCTGATATCCCCGTCAACTTTGCCGTCGACCCGACCGCCTGCGACGAGCTCATCAAGGATCTGGACGCCGCCCTCGAGTTTAGTATCACGGTCGAAGAAAAGAAGTCCATGGACGACGTCACCAACTACGACGAGGTCAAGGCCCAGATTGTTGCACAGCTTGAGCAGTTGAGAGACACACCCAACCGCAGCGAACGCCCGCTCATCTACCATTTGGATGTCGCTTCCATGTACCCCAACATCATGACCACCAACCGTCTGCAGCCCGACTCCATGATCAAGGAGGAAGACTGCGCCACCTGCGACTTCAACCGGCCCGGCAAGACCTGCGATCGCCGCATGCCCTGGTCCTGGCGTGGCGAGTACATCCCCGCCAAGCGCGACGAGTACAACATGATCCGCCACGCCCTCGAGAACGAGCGCTTCCCCGGCAAGGGTGCCTATGCCGCGCAAAAGACCCGCTCGTTCCAAGAGTTATCGGCCGACGAGCAGGCCTCGTTGATCCGCAAGCGTCTGCAGCTCTACTCCCAAAAGGTCTACCACAAGATCCACGACTCCAAGACCATTACCCGCGAGGCCATCATCTGCCAGCGCGAGAACCCCTTTTACATCAACACCGTGCGCGACTTCCGTGACCGTCGTTACGATTACAAGGGAAAGGCCAAGGTCTGGAAGGGCAAGACGGAAGCACTCAAGTCTTCCGGTGCTGCTGCTGGAGAGATTGACAATGCCAAGAAGATGATTGTCCTGTTCGACTCGCTCCAGCTGGCCCACAAGGTCATTCTCAACTCTTTTTACGGCTACGTCATGCGCAAAGGTTCGCGCTGGTACTCGATGGAGATGGCTGGTGTCACCTGTCTGACGGGCGCCCACATTATTCAAATGGCCCGTGAGCTTGTCGAGCGTCTCGGCCGTCCTCTCGAGCTAGACACGGACGGTATCTGGTGTATGCTTCCCGCCACATTCCCTGAGAACTTTGCCTTTAAGCTCAAGAACGGCAAGAAGATGACCATCTCGTACCCCTGTGTCATGCTGAACCACTTGGTCCACGCCCGCTTCACCAACCACCAGTACCAGACTCTGGTCGACAGCAAGACGTTTCGGTATGAGACGCACAGCGACAACTCCATCTTCTTCGAGGTCGACGGCCCCTACAAGGCCATGGTGCTGCCCACGTCCAAGGAGGAGGACAAGAACTTGAAGAAGCGATACGCCGTCTTCAACGACGACGGCAGTCTGGCCGAGCTCAAGGGCTTCGAGGTCAAGCGTCGTGGTGAGCTCAAGCTCATCAAGATCTTCCAGCAGCAAATCTTCAAGTTCTTTTTGGACGGCTCCACGCTCGCCGAGTGCTACGCCTCCGTCGCCAAGGTCGCCAACCGCTGGCTCGACGTGCTGCACAGCAAGGGATCCACCCTAGCCGACGAGGAGCTCATGGAGCTCATTTCCGAGAACCGCAGCATGAGCAAGACGCTCGAGGAGTACGGCGCGCAAAAGTCCACGTCCATTACCACGGCCCGCCGTCTCGCCGATTTCCTGGGCGAAGGCATGGTCAAGGACAAGGGTCTCAACTGCAAGTTTATTATTTGCGCCCGTCCGCGCAATGCGCCCGTCACAGAGCGTGCCATCCCCGTCGCTATCTTCTCGGCCGACGAGGCCACCAAGCGCATGTACCTCAAGAAGTGGCTCAAGGAAGAGCCCCAGGACACGGACCCGCGTGCCCTGCTCGACTGGGACTACTACCTGGAGCGTTTGGGCTCTGTCATCCAGAAGCTCATCACGATTCCGGCCGCTCTGCAAAAGGTCCGCAACCCCGTGCCGCGTGTTGCCCACCCAGACTGGCTGCAGCGCCGCATCAACATCAAGGACGACAAGATGAAGCAGAAGAAGCTGACCGACCTGTTTGGCAAACAAACATCGTCGGCCGGCCCGCTCGAGGACATTACCGGCTCCAGTAACAACTCGCGTCTCACGAACTCGGCCGCTGCCGATATGGAAGACTTTGGATCACTGGCGGCCGCCAGCCAGAAACTGATCAAGCCGACCACGACGGCCGGCGCTGTGGCCGACACATTGGCGGTCGACGAAGACGGTGCTGATACATCCTCGGCGCCATCACCCACAGCCGCCCAGAAGCGCAAGTCGCCGCCCGAGAACGAAGAGTTTGCCTCGCTCGACCCCTTCTCGGCTCTTCCCAAGGTCGCACCTTCGGCCAGCGAGGACTACGTTGCCTTCCTCGAGTACCAGAAGAAGAAGTGGGCCATCCAGAAGCAGGCACGCATCCGTCGCCGGCACCTGTTTGGCGACCGCGCCGGCAGCGGCGGCGGTGTCCTCCAGCAAAAGGCCAACAGCATCCAGCAGTCGTTCCAGCAGCGCGCCGAGATCACCTTCCGCAACACCTGGCAGCTGCTGCAGCTCAAGACCACCGACAGCCCCGGTATTGTGGCCGCCTATGTCCTCATTGACGCGCGCATCCACCACCTCAAGATCAAAGTGCCGCGCCAGGTCTTCCTCAACCTCAAGAGCAAGGACCTGCCCGACATTGAGATCCCTGGCTGCGAGGTCGAGCAGGTCAACCACACCCTGCCCAACGGCCACCCGTCTGCCTACCTCTTCAAGCTCACCGTCTCTGAGGAAGTCTACTTTTCCGAGGCCGAAAAGTTTGCGCTGCTCTTCAACCACCCCAGTGTCGAGGGCGTCTACGAGCGCCAGCTGCCCCTCAACATCCGCGCCCTTCTCCAGCTCGGCAACCGCTGCACCATTGACCAGTCCCAGCAGGGCGTGCTCGGCAAGGGCCTGGACCAGGGCTTTGATCTGACCGGCCTGATCCGGCCGCCAGGCACCTTCCGCCCCTACCTCGACCCGTCGTCCATGGCCTACATCCATCTGTCGCACATTACCTCTGGCGAGCGACAGATCTTTGGTCTCTTCTCCAGCACAAACTCGCAGGCCCATATCATCGTCTTGCACAAGAACCGCGACAGCGTCCAGGACATGCCCAATGTCGGCAAGCTGTACGGCGACATGCTCGGCCGCCGCCGTCAGGATGAGGCTGACGCCAAGGCCGGCGCCACCCCTGCTGCCCTCGCTGCACTGTCGTCTGATGCGGAAAGAGAGGCCGCTCAGCAAGCCGCTGCTGCCGCATCCACCTGGCGCGACTGCTTCCCTTACCAGGACGCGCTCACCGTCAAGGTCGTGCAGGTCACCACGCGCCGCAAGGCCTTCCTCGAGATTGGCGACATTGTCAAGAAGATGCGCAAGGAAGAGATCGGCCGTCCCCAGATTCTTGTTGTTCAGTCGTCCCAGCGCAACATGCTCGTCCACGACATCCCCGTCCTCGGCGAATTCCCTGTGCTGCCGCTCAAGTACGACCCTCTCGACAGCTCGCTGCCTCCCCTGGGCTGGCAGTCCGTTGTCGCTCGTCGTCTAGTCAGCCACTATCTGGCCCTGGGCGCCTGGGTCATGCATCTTGTTGGTCTTGCCCGCTACGGCGACGTCCCCGTCTGCAACCTCGAGCGCGACGATCCGCGCTTCCTCATTGACGTCGCCTATGCCCGCCGCCTCCAGAACAATAATGTCGTGCTCTGGTGGTCTGGCAGCCCACGGCCCGACCATGCCGGCTACGAAAAGGACGACGTCGCCGGTCCCCTCGAGACGGTCTCCCTGCCCAAGATCAACAACCCGGGCACATTTGCCTCGGTCTGCATCGATATCGATGTGCGCAACCTGGCCATCAACACCATCCTGACCTCATCGCTCATCAACGAGCTCGAGGGCGCCGACGCGGCTGTGTCCTTCAACCCGGCCGCCGACGCCGGTGGCGACGATGCCGACGGCGGCACGTCGTCTCTATACGCCGAGAACGCCTTTTCGAATGCCAGCATCCTCGTCCTGCGCGAAATGGTCAAGGGCTGGTGGGCCGAGGCCTGCAAGGGCAATGCCATGGCCGACCTGGTCGTCAACAACCTCGTGCGCTGGGTCGAGAACCCCGACTCGTTTTTGTATGATCGCGCCCTGCACTACTATGTCCAGATGATGTCCCGCAAGGCCTTCCAGCAGCTCATGGCCGACTTCCGCCGCGTCGGCTCGCAGGTCATCTTTGCCAGCGCCAACCGGCTGCTGCTCCAGACGACAAAGGCCGAGGTCACCAACGCCTTTGCCTACAGCCAGTACATTATCAAGAGCATCAAGAGCCGGCCGCTCTTTAGCTTTATCGAGATGGACATCAAGGAGTACTGGGACTACCTCGTGTGGTACGACGAGTACAACTACGGCGGCAAGGCGTGCCAGACCATTGGCAGCGGCGAGCTGGTGATGCTGCCCGACGGCACGCAGGCCGAGGCCGAGCAGCCGCTCGAGACGATTATGCACTGGCAGATGAACACATTTTTGCCAGTGCGCCTGCAGCCCGTCTTTTCCGACTGGGTCGTCGAGTTTGTCCAGCTCATGCACGCGCTCAAGCGGCCAGCCGCAGCCGGTGCCCAGGGCAGCCAGCCCCGCCTTACACAGCTGCCACCATCTGTCCTGCGCAATGCCAACGGCGACTCGGACGGCAGCGTCGGCAAAGCCCTGCTGGGCCCTGCCTTTGAGCGGCCCCTCAAGAAGGAGATTGCCGGTCTCATCTCGACGCGCAACCGCGAGATGCTGCACCCGGAGCTGGCATCGGACTACGACTACCCCGTGCTGCCCGGCACGCTCGTCATGCCGACCAACAAGGACACCAAGACGTCGTCGTCCTCCAAAAAGGTGTCGGCAGCAGCGGCCTCGCGCGACCCGATCCTCGAGCTCGTCAAGTCGCTCATGCAGGTCCTCTCCCTCGACAAGAACATTACCATGGAGGCCCGTCTGCTGCGCAAGGAGCTGCTGGCCCTCTTTGACGTCCGCGAGTTTAGCCGCGACGCCGCCTTCCAGAACCCCTCGGAGAGCCTCAAGCTGTCCCAGATCAGCTGCGACAACTGCACCACGTCGCGCGACCTCGATCTGTGCAGGGACGAGGACTTGCTCCCCGAACAGCAGGGCGCCGCCGCCAAGCCGTGGGTCTGCACGTTCTGCCAGGCTGAGTACGACCGCATTGCCCTCGAAGAGCGGTTGGTGGCCGCCGTCGAGGCCGAGGCCATTGCCTGGTCCGTCCAGGACTTGAAGTGCGGCCGGTGCGGCTCGCTGCGCGTCAACGACTTCATGGACCACTGCACGTGCTCGGGCGAATGGGGCCCGACGGTGCGCCGCGACGAGGTGGTGCGGCGGCTGCGCGTGTACCAGAACGTGGCGACCTTTTACGGTCTGCGCATGTTGGGCGATGTTGTCAAAGAAGTGTTGGCTGGGCTGTGATTTGTGAAGGAGGGAGCTGTGATGCAGATATAATGTGTATATGATGGAAAGGGAAAAGATTGGTTTGCATATGGTTTGCCTGCATATGGGTTTCTTTATTGTTTGTTTTCTACTTTTTGTTTGTTTTCGTTTTGATTTTCCGTTCGCATGGCGTTTGCGTTTGTTTGATGTGAAAAGGGGGGAGGACCATCTTGGAATAATGAAGTTTCCGCACTGCATGATGAAATCACCAGCATAAGCATAATATGAATAAAGAAAGTCAATCACCAGATGAAGATGCAAAATGTGTGAACGAGAAAAAGAAAGAAAGGGGAAGGGAGAATAAAACACAATCAGAGGAGAACCAAAAAAATGTCGTGACGTCGAAAACAGCAAAAAGAAAGTTTCTTATGCCCGCACCTGGGATCGAACCAAGGACCTCAGCATTACGAGTGCTGCGCTCTACCACTGAGCTATACGGGCTTTTCGAATTGTTCCGGAGAACCGAAGCCGTGTGGGCTGATTGATGGAAAATGTCGGTCCTATTGGAGCTTATACAGGGTTAGCGTGGGGCCATTGACAAAGACGAAATTGACAAAGGCTTTTGGCGGGAACAAAAGATTGCCAACAGTCCTGGAAACAATGCGCATTGCTTGACGCGAAGAAATAAATAGAAAGATAATCGAAATGATCCGAATTCGTGGAATGCAGGGCCAATGTAATGTCGTTGTATGTGTTGAGTTGTCACCGCTATGTTGTCGTGTCGAGTTCAGGAACCTGCAAGTTGGATTGAATTTCAACTGGTATTGGCTGTCGCCATGTGAAAGGCTGCGTCGGCAGGAAGAAGTATCGCAATAGAGTTGGGTGCTTGATGTCGAAAATTGAACATGATGAAGAGGTGCAGAGGAGATGGAAGAAGGAAAAGTGAAAGTAAATTTTGAGGTGTTGACGTTCTCAAGGTGGCAAAGGTTCAAAACACTTCAGACGAGGCAAGACCTAAAGGAACTGAACCGGTCCCTACAGTCCATGTTGGAGTGCCCTATTGTAAACGGAAAGATCGATCATGGAAACTCAAGGTCATTCTTTCCTCAAAATCTATTACCATTTGGCCGTTATTTCCCGTTACTATATCAAACAAAAGAAGAAAGACCGACCGCGTCAGCTCTTTGAACAACAAATATGTAAAGAGCGATGAAGAGCGAAAAGCAAAATACAAAAAATTGGTTGGTGCCATGCAGATCGACTGTGTAGCTATATACTGGCTTAGTGCAATTCGGTTTAACAATTCCCAAACGGGTCCAGTGGCCAAATGGCAAGGCGCTTGGCTACGAACCAAGAGATTGCAGGTTCGATCCCTGCCTGGATCGTTTTTTTTTGGTCTTAATGCCCTTCAATACCACCTCCATAATTATCCTCTTTGGTGTCTTTGCATTTTATTGTTTTCTTTTTGTTTTTTTTGTTAGGTTATTTTTCTTATTCAAAGTCAATCATCAGCTCTAGTTTCAATAAGGTCTTACTTGTACCCTCCATGACACACTCCACAGTGTTCGTGCCTGCCTTTTGCAGGCCCCATCAAGCGCTCCTTCCTCGTTGTCATGGGATTGTGTGTTCCTTCCTAAATAAACTACAGAAAGAATTCACATGCCAATCGCCAAACCGCTCTTTCCTCAAAAGTACAATCCCAGGCTTCTGGTTTTCCAGGGGCGCTGTGTCTGTTTTGTCTCATCTTGCATCTCCTGTGTTTACTTCCTTGTCTTCGACAACTCTCATCAATTATGTGCACGACCTTGGGGTGGGCATCTGGCATCCGACATCATCATCGCCAATGCTCTTGTTATCTTATTATTGAATCATTATAATCATTATCGTATACATTGCTTCTGGCCTCGCGAAGGGCTTGGGCCGGCTCCCAAGTTCATCTCAAGCCCTACATCGACAAACGCACATCAGCCCCCACGTTCCTTCATATCCAGCTGCACGAACGAATATGGCGTCTCTAGATTCGCTCTCAAATGAGCTGGTGATTATGGTCTGCGAAGCAGTCGCCGCCTTGTGCCGAGCTGAAAGGACCAAGCGACGAGATCCCAAATCGAGGGAAGACAAAATGCCGTTTACCGAAAATCAGCAGAGAAGCCTCAAATGCCCCCTCGCAGCTCTTTCTATCGTCTCAAAGCGGTGGCAGAGCTGCATCGAGCCGATTTTATACAGGGTGCTGTACATCTAGTCCGTGGACCTTCCTGAATTCGCAGAATATGTTCAAGGTCCAAAAGTTGTGCGGCTGAGATACATTCACCATCTCCGACTCAATGTGACCCTTCCTACATACGGTTGCAAGAAAAGCGAATGGACCGAAGGCAGGATTGAAATAGAGCGTCACAACAAATTCCTTGCAAAAGATCTGCTGAGGCTGCTAAAGATTCTCTCTACATGCCAGGCCGAGAACAAAAGACAAGGTCTGGCTCTCGAACTGTGCGCAGCGTCTCCATCCGACAATGCTCACCAATTCGACATTTTCCGTTGCGATACCGAATACCCGTTTCGAACAAAGGACGATTTGGACGAAAGCTACAAGGCTTACAGGCTGCACGAAAACAAAGAGCTACAAGGGCACTGTTTTCACCCCTGTATTTACAAAACATTCCACCGCCCTCCGAACCGTATCCTCGGTTCCAAGCCACTCTACTTCGATGCCGAATCGGCCGCTCTTTACCAGGAGCACAATATTACCATTGTCCGAAGCCTAGTCACCCGCCTGCAGCCTCTGCGGCAGATCTGCCCTCACTGCATCGGAACTCTGCTCGAGGGGCCATTCAGAAATGTCCGCTGCCTACGGCTCGAAGCACTGCTGGGCATGTATACAAGAGAGGCTGCCCATGACTCGCTGCTTGTGGAAAACCAGTGGCCCATACTCATGTCTGGCATCGTGAAAAGGCTAGAGGGGCCCGACAGCTATGAGCTAGAGCATCTGTCTCTCTTCCTCAGTCCGACAAAGCGAGTACTCCCAGGACGGCACGTCTCATTCTTATTACTGGATCTCATTTCCAGGCCTGAAACGGACTTTGAGGCGCCATGGAAGAAGGCATTGAGCGAGCTTGTGCTCCAAGCCAGTTTCCGCCTTATCGAGGTGTCGGCGGCTTTCCTTATTGACGCATGCTGGTTTTTTAGTTCGGAACACATCTCGGAGCGGCGGGCCAGGATGGAAGCGAATCGATCCGATGAAGAGAGAGAAGGGGTTCGAAACACAAACACCAATTTGTGGCCACGCCTCCGATCCATTGCTCTGACGACATACCTCCTTCGGCCGAGATCCTTGTGCGCCTAGGAAACGCATCAGCTACCGCCACCGCCATCGCCACAATCCTCTGTTTCTTCTCTCATTTCTGTTTCTAATAAGTTCAGCTCGGCAGCTAGTGCCTCTTCCGCAAGTTCGCCGAGGCTTCCCTCTACACCAACGTCTTCACAGGATCTCCCACTAACATCCATGACAATGGGTCAAATCCAAGGTGCTATTTCAAACGACCTCGTACACCACCTCAACATGGACGACGATGAAAACGACAATGAAAACGACAATGAAAATAAAGAAAATAAAGACCCCGCCACCGACGACAGTCTCGAGCAGTCTCAGCAGCTTCTCATCCGTGCTGGCCAGGCGGCCCTTGAGATGCCCAGGCTGGAGACCATGGAGATTTGGCAGACGTGCACGACCGAGGAGGCCATCTTCCGATACGAGTCACAGCCTCAGCCGACGGTGACGTTTTTGAGCCGGTTCGACATGGAGCCGATGTGGACAAAAGAGGCTCAAGATGTCTGGGAACGGGTGGCAAAAGAAAACGCATTTGGGAAGCTGGTTGTCCGCTTCGAGGATCTACCACCACATCCAGGTGATTTTGAAGGGTGCCACTACATCTTTGGCACCATAAGGCATCTCAAACTGCAGGAGCTTGTCATTGACCCGGTTAGTCTGTATGCCGCCGTCTGGGAAGAAAACCCGGCCAGAAAGCCGCGGTTCCGTTCAGTGAACTTATTTAGGACTTCTGAGCGGGACACTAGAGTTTCTGAGAGTTATGATTGATGCCGTAAGGATAGCGATAAATCGTAGTATTAGTAGATAGTATTTTAGTGACCGGGGAATGAGAATGTTTTTTTACCTTCGACTCTCCTCCCTCTCCACGGCATATATACGTTCACAAGACACGCTTCTTCCACGTACGGCCATAGATACTGGAAAATACGGGATCCCGTCCGCTCTCCCCTAGTCAAACCAATAATCGGCGGATTAGTAGTTGGGTCGGTGACGACCAGCGAATACCCGCTGCTGTACGTTTTTTGTCGGCGTAAAAACTTTTTTTTTTGGTCTTTTTCGCTTTATATATCGTGTGTTGTTTTAGTTATGTTTTTGTATGTATTTCTTTATTATTTATTTTACTTTATTCTCTCGTAAATGTTTGTTGTATTGGCGATGTGTTCCAGTCTGGGGATTGTTGACTGATGACTAACATGTAGGTAACTTTTGTGTTGCGCGAGTGCGCCTGCCAAAATTGTCCCTGATATTCACGTGATGCGACCTATCGCGTGCGGGGCGACTTTTTTTATCAGCGCCAAAGCAGGGCCCAAATATGTTTGGTAATCGTGGCGAGGGGCATGAAATAGGGGGTGCCTGCTGGCGCTGTTTGTCCCCTGCCTAGAATCTCAGAGTGCAGACCGCCTGGCAGCCCCGTCGCCGCCAATTGCACTAGGCGGCAGCTTTGTGCCAATGGCTGGCCCAATTGTGGTGGGAATTTTTAGGTGGGCATAGGTGGGATGGCAATTTTTGAATTTATTTGTATTTGATTTTTAATTTTTTTTATTGGGAAATGGGAGCTTCTCGAAATCTTCGGAAAGCTTGGGCTAGACAAAGGAGAGCAAGACTGAAAGCACCGCCAAAACTCCCCTCACTACAAACTACTAACAAACCACAAAACCCCCTTTACGTCGATATCACGATTTTGACTACAGTTTTCGCCGAAGAACGCGAAACGAAACGAGACGAGTCGGACGAGTACAAGACGAACTTTTCGACGACATACACGGCATATTCGAGCATTGTCACGAAGCCTAACCTTCCTTTCCTCTTTTTGCATCGCGACATCGACATCTTTTCCCAAAGGGTCGTGATCTTTTTGTCGCCTTCTTTTTTCGTTTTCCCGTCGCCGCTTTTCTTGCCTCTGCAACAATGTCGTTCGGAGGGCAAACACCCACGATCATTGTCCTCAAAGAGGGTGAGCTCCGTCCAGTCCTTCTGCTTTTGTCTTTGCATCTTGTGCCCCTCATCCGCCCCTATTGAACTGCTCCCTAACAACTCGTCTTCCTCCCAGGCACCGATACCTCCCAGGGCAAGGGCCAGATCGTGTCCAACATCAACGCCTGTCTGGCCGTCCAGGCCACCATCAAGTCGACCCTCGGCCCCTATGGCGGCGACCTGCTCATGGTCGACGCAAACGGTCGCCAGACCATTACCAACGACGGCGCCACCGTCATGAAGCTGCTCGACATTGTGCACCCGGCCGCGCGCATCCTCGTCGACATTGCCCGGTCACAAGACGCCGAGGTGGGCGACGGCACGACGTCGGTCGTTGTGCTGGCCGGCGAAATTCTCAAAGAGGTCAAGGAGCATGTTGAGCAGGGCGTGAGCTCGCAGATCATCATCAAGGGCCTGCGGAGGGCCTGCACCATGGCCGTCAACAAGATCAAGGAGATTGCCGTCAACACGGACGAGGCGAACCGCCGCGAGACCCTGAGCAAGCTGGCCGCCACCGCCATGACCAGCAAGCTGATCAAGCGCAACACTGAGTTCTTTACCAAGAGTGCGTTCCCCCGTGTCTTTCCACTGTTTTCCCTCCCCCGTATATCTGCTAACCTCCCCAGTGGTCGTCGACGCTGTCCTCTCGCTCGACCAGGAAGACCTCGACGAAAAGTTAATAGGCATCAAGAAGATCCCCGGCGGCTCGCTGACCGACTCGCTGTTTGTCGACGGCGTCGCCTTCAAAAAGACCTTTTCGTACGCCGGCTTCGAGCAGCAGCCCAAGGCCTTTGTCAAGCCCAAGATTGTCTGCCTCAATGTCGAGCTCGAGCTCAAGGCCGAAAAGGACAATGCCGAAGTCCGCGTCGAGCAGGTCTCCGAGTACCAGGCCATTGTCGACGCCGAGTGGCAGATCATCTACCGCAAGCTCGAGGCCGTCTACAAGACCGGCGCCAAGGTTGTCTTGTCCAAACTGCCTATTGGCGATCTCGCCACCCAGTTCTTTGCCGACCGCGACATCTTCTGTGCCGGCCGCGTCGCCGCCGACGACATGGAGCGCGTCGTCCAGGCCACCGGCGCCACCATCCAGTCCACCTGCTCCGACATTCTGCCCGAGCACCTGGGCACCTGCGGCGTCTTTGAGGAGCGCCAGATCGGCGGCGAGCGCTTCAACATCTTTGCCGAGTGCCCCGAGGCCCGCACCTGCACGCTCATCCTGCGCGGCGGCGCCGAGCAGTTTATCGCCGAGGTCGAGCGCTCGCTGCACGACGCCATCATGATTGTCAAGCGCGCCATCCGCAACCGCAGCATTGTCGGCGGCGGCGGCGCCTGCGAGATGGAGGTGTCCTCGTACCTGCACCAGTTCGCCGACAAGAACGTGCCCCACAAGCAGCAGGCCATCATCAAGAGCTTCGCCAAGGCCATGGAGGTCATCCCGCGCCAGCTCTGCGACAACGCCGGCTTCGACGCCACCGACATCCTCAACACCCTGCGCGTCGAGCACCGCCACCGCGGCCACACCTGGGCCGGCGTCGACTTTGTGCACGAGGGCGTCGCCGACATGATGGAGCGCTTCGTCTGGGAGCCCGCCCTCGTCAAGATCAACGCCCTGCAGGCCGCCACCGAGGCCAGCTGCCTGATCCTGAGCGTCGACGAGACCATCCGCAACGAGGAGAGCGCGCAGCCACAGGCTCCTGGCCGGGCACTGCCGCCGGGTGCTGCCCAGCGGGCGCTCCGTGGCCGTGGCCGCGGCATGCCGATGCGGTAAGCGAGGAATCGGGGAGGAGGGAGCTGTTTGTGAGAAGATAGCGGGGTCATTAGTGGAAGTCCGTAAATGATAGAAAAAATATGTGGTGGTGTTCATATGGTCTCTTTTTCTGTTTCTGTGTTTCTGTGCAACGGGAAAAAACTAAAAGATTTACAAAAAGAATCTCTGCAACAAAAATGGAGGGACATGTACTGTAGACGTGATACCTATTTTACGGGAGGATAGATCAAAAAAAAAGATTCAAAAGTTACAAGTCAAGATAAGAGAGAATGTGAAGATTGTGAATAGATATAAATTGGTCATTCAATGTAGAAAGGCTTCATTCAGCGTTTGAGAAAATCAGGCAGGGGATATCACCACACCATGTGTTTGAAGAAAGAAAAAGGTATGTAACAAAAAAGTATTGGACAAGAAAAGAACAAAAAGAGAGCCAAAAGGGAAACAAAACAGGCATCCATCAATGGATCATGTTGCTCCCTTGGTAAGAAGAGAAGTAAAGTGTAGACGATAGAAGAAGAATGATATCAAAAATCCAAAAAAACCTCACATGGTCGCTATCAAAAATGTATAATGTCATCCGCTCGCTTTGTTCACTTTTGTCGCTTTTTATCATTTGTCAAAACTTCCAGGTTCGTTGTCGCCATCCATCCAAAAGAGCGAGAAAAGACGACACACTCGACTACCCTTGAAGCCCGCTGAAATGGACGTCCTCGAGCCGGTCGCTGTCGGGCAGCTTGTTGACTCCACTGTTGGGGTCTACACCAACATTGTCGTTGCCGTTGGACCCACCAGCAATATTGATATTAGCAGGAGCATCCTCGAGATTGGCGTCACCTTCACTGTCGCGTGTAGCCTCTTCACCCGACGACAGCAACCGTCCAATGTCCATCTTGGAAATGAAGCGGTTGATGCTGGCGTCGCCGGAGCCGTCGTGGCTCGGTTCCGGATCAGGCTCCAGTTCCATACCGGGCCGCAGGCTGTTGTTGTTGCCGTTCCCAGAGTTGTTGCTGGAGAGAGGATTGACGCCGTTGTCATCATTGTTGGTAATGTCCGTCAAGAGGATGGCATTGCTGTGGCTGGCCGAGCTGTTGCGGTGGCTCATGTGGTGGTGTTGAGGCGGCTGTTGTTGCTGCTGCTGCTGTGGTGGTTGCTGGTGTGCCTGCTGGTGTTGTTGCTGTTGTTGCTGCTGCTGCTGTTGATGTTGGGGATGGTGTTGGCGGCCGTTGTCGCTAATATTGACATCGTCCACAACACCGGCAATGTTGTCAACAATGTCGTCGTGGATGATGGACTCGTGGTGTGTACCGCCTGCCACTCCCAAAGTCATGCTGTGATGCATGCTGCTGTCGTCGTTCATGTCGTGATTCATTATGCTGCTCATGTCGTCGTGCAGGTGGTGGGGGATGCCGCCGCTGCCACCGCTTCCGTTGTTTCCATTGTTGTTGTTTACGTTGCTTCCTCCGCTGTTGTTGTTGTGGCCCTGACCAGCATGGCCCTCAACGCCACTTATGCTGTTGCTGTGGCTGTGGAGGCTACCCAAGTGACCTTGTCCGTGGCCACCCATGCTGCTATTGAGATTGAGATTGGTGTCGTCGTCGTCCTCGTCTTGCGGCTCAATCAGCATGTCCAGGTCACGGTACACGGCAGCTTCACGCTCACGCTCACGCTGTTCGCGTTCGCGCTCGGCTGCTTCATGCTGTGCGTGGGCATTGTGGTCTGCAACCTGGCCGTGCGCCTGGTGGTGGATGGCAATGCCGCTGGTGCCGGGCCCGCCAGCACCACCACTTCCAGGACCAACTCCAGGACCGCCTGCGCCGCCATGACTGACACCGGAGCCGTCACTACCGACAATATCGTCGTCATCGGGCGCATTAAGCAATGACGTAAAGGCATCGGTCGTGTGGTGGTGCTGGTGGCTGAGCTGGTGATGGGCGTTGTGGGCATCGGCATCATGGAACGAGGCAAAGGGGTCGCTGTGGACGGCCATGCCGGGGTGATGGTGCTGGTGTTGATGCTGCCCACCAAGAGCATGGCCAGGTTGTTGCTGGTTGAGTTGGTGATGAGCATGGTGGCCCGGAGCTCCTCCAGCGCCGCCACCGCTAGTATTGCCGGCACCACTGCCCGCACCACCCATTCCAGGATGCACAGACTGCCCGTGGGTGTGGTGCGCATACTGGGTGTGGTGCTGGCCAAGCTGGTGCTGGTGCCCTGGCGGCGACGGTTGGCTGATAATCTTGGGATCGATAGGCTGGAAGACGGAGGAGGAGTGCGGGTTGGGTAGCGGAAGCATGGAGTCGAGGGTGTGGTGAGACGGGTGTTGTACTGGGTGGAGGCCACCGCGCGGCTGGTCCTGCAGCATTGGGTTGTGACCTGGCAGGGCTGCATGGGGCGGTATTGGCGATTCGGTAGGTGCGCGCAGGATCTGGCCAATGGACATGGCGGAAACGGGGCCGCGGATGCCCTTGTAGCTGTCTGGATTCACGGTGAATGCAGGATGAGGTGGTGGAGGCGGTGGTGGTTGTGGTGAGGACGGGCTGTTGTGCGAGTGTTCGTCGGAGGGCTTGCCATCCTGTTCCATGGGCGTGGATGTAGAAGAGATGACATCAACGAGTGAAGAGGGCGAGTGTATTGGCGGGGCGGTGGATGTGGGCATGGATGTGGAAGACGAAGAAGAAGAAGGGATGTTGTTGATGTTGGGGTTTATGTTTGGGTTGGGGCTGGGGTTGTTGTTTATGCTAATGTTGTTCATGCTGTTAATGTTGCTGAGATTGGTGTTTTGGATGGAAAGAGAAGACACGTCTGCGGCCGAGGGGCCGCCGGGATTGCCGACGGTGCCCTGGGACTTGGACGAGTCTTTGCAGTGGGCGCAGTTGCGGATGACGTCCGACACGGTGTCCTTGATGCGCGTCCAGTGGTAGCGCTCGGCAATGGTGGCCGTGGTCTTGTTGATGCCGGCGTGCTGCTGCATGTGGATCTCGCGGGAGATGGCGAACTGGCGATCCGGGTTCGAGACAACCTCCTTGTCCTTGAGCATGAGGACGTCCCCGTCAAGCAGCTTGTAGGTGGTGGCGGCACTACGTAGTCTGCTTTTCTCGGCGCGGTCAGCCCCGTTGGGATACTCGCCGTACTTGAGGTAGTACTTGATCTTGTCGAAGCGGTCATCACTCACGAGATCGTCGTTCTCGCCGCCCTGCACTAGGTCGCGGCCGTATATGATAGCGTCGACCATGCGGCCCGGATAACTCTTGAGGTTGCCACAGCCCTTGACACGGCCAATGCGCTTAAAGCCGAGCGCGTCCCAAATCTTGCACGACGCCACGTTGGTCTCGTACACGAGGTTGAACACCGAGTACGTGTAGCCCAGCTTGGGCGCCCAGTCGAGGTACGTCTCGCCCATCAAACGACCAACACCGCGGTTACGCGAGGCGTCCGTCACCAGGAAACCTGCGTTGCAGACGTGGCTGCTGCGGCCCGGGTAGTTGGGCTTGATATAGAAACTGCCGAGGCACTCCTTGCTCCAGTCGCGGCCCTCGACAACCTCCTCGGCGTGTTCGATGCGGCCGAGCAGCATGATGGCGCCAAAGTTCTGGAACCAGTAGTTTGCAAATTTCTCAAAGGGCATCGGGTCGATCATCGGATAGGTGTCGCCGCCTTCGATTTCCTTGCGGAACTGGTCGCTGAGATACAGCAGCAGAGAGGGCGGCACGTGTGTGCGTGACGCAAAGGGGACAATAGTGGCAACGGTCTGACGATCACGCAAAGTGACCTGGCGCGGCACGACATTGTGTGGTAGAACGGGATTCGCCGGGTCGGGATACGGCAGGCTCCCGGAGACGCGGTAGATGGTGGGCGCCTCCGGGTCGTCCATGATGGCAGGCATGGTG
Source organism: Sporothrix pallida (assembly GCA_021396235.1). Classification (NCBI taxonomy): domain Eukaryota; kingdom Fungi; phylum Ascomycota; class Sordariomycetes; order Ophiostomatales; family Ophiostomataceae; genus Sporothrix; species Sporothrix pallida. Next base: position 425,439 of record WNYG01000019.1, on the reverse strand, counting down.
GACGAACGGTCGTCCCGCGGGAGTCCCGGGAAGGCGGAAGAGGACCGTGCGAGCTGTAACGGAAAGGGAGGGGTTTATGTGGTGATCGCTGTCCGGAGGGAGGTCGGGTTGTCGATATTACCGGTGCAAGGGCCGGATTTGCTGGACAAAAACAAAGAGAAAGAGACGAGAGAAGATCCCCAAGGTGGGCTTGTGATGGGGTAAAGCGCCGGTTGTCGTCAGAGGGGTGGACTTGCGACGCAGGAACCGAGATCACGTGATGGTATGCAGGTCGCGTACTCTTCTCGACCTTGCCTGCGGATAAAGATGTGACAAAAGGCCAGAAGAAATGCTATGAGGACGGCAGTGATGTTAGCCGACAATGGTCCAGAACATAGCAGGTCCGAAATTGACAAATGAAGACGGGAAAAGAGCTCGGGGAACGGAGCTGAGAGCTGTTGCGGAAAGCAGCTGAAGCACGGGCAACAAAGAAAGCGGCGACTTCGGCACGATCTGATCTGCAGCAGGCAGCTTGTCTTTCTAACAGAAATAGTGGGCAATGTGTGCCCTGGCGTGCTGTGTGCTGCGTTGGACTGAGTAGTTTTGCCGCCAAAAAAAGAAACGAAAGGGACCAAAGGGACCTGAGGAACAGAAGGGACCAAAATAGGTCCCTAACGGCCAGGCCAAAAAGACGCAACAAAGAGACAGGCCAACAGCTAACAACAGCTCGAGAGGGGCAAATCCAGTGCAGTGGAATGTAGTGGTAGCGGTTGGTAGTCCTTACCTCGGAAAATGGACGTGGTTGAACGGAAGCACACCTCGGTGTTTGTATAAAGTAACTATACGAAGAATCGTTGGAGAGGGAATGAGAGTTGAAAGAGAGAAGAAGAGAGAGGACGATGAGCTGGGAGAAATGAAAGGAGAAATGTGAAGCCCCCTCCAAAGTGCACAACTGACGGGGAAAGAGCGAAGGTGGGCGAGAAGGCAGGAGGGTACGGAGAGTTTTGGCTTGGAGGAAAGAGAGACCGAGAGACAGAAGGCAGCTTGAGAGAAAGAGGCGCTCGACAAAATGCAGAAATCAGAAAACAGAAAGAGGGCTACGACGGCACACTGTGGGCGCCTGCTCGCTGTTATGTTATGAGGCTCTGGAAATGGAAACAACGACTGGGAGCGGCGAGCTAGGATTGGATGGTCTCGGTGGTCGTGGGCTGTCGTACTGTGGAAGGTGGAGCTGGAGCTGTGACTGTGAGGAAGGAGCCACCACGAAGTCACAAAGCTAATGTGGTAAGTCGGCTGCCTGCTGCAAGACTGGAAAGAGCGACAGGGCGCGGACCGGGAAGGCAGGTACGCGGTGCGCAGAAGCAGCGTCCAGCGTCACAATCCCAGAGTCACTAAATTATCACTAGCAGAACAGAGCAGAAACAAACAGCGCAGACCAGCCAAGGATGCAGGGGACATGAGGACCTGGGGACGTTCCCCGCCGCGTCTGATTTGCTGGATTGGTGAGGCGGGTCAGTCGAAACAATTCTAATTCAAAGATTCAAAGGGACTCAGAGGACCCCAAGAAAAATAGGGCGCCCGGGAAACAAAAAACAGCGCATTGGGTGGAGCACAAACGGCTGGGAAAGAGGGAAAGAGTCAAGACATCGTCAAAGTCACAGAGAGTATTACGGTGTAATATAGAGGAGGCTGGCAGGCTGGGAATACACAGTAAACGGAGGTTCACCTGCATCTCACCTGCCGCTAATAGCGATTTAGTGGGCTCTAGCTCCTGCCAAAAGTGATAACGGTCGAGCGCAAAGCAAAGAACAGAACCAAAAGGAAGGCGCGAAGGACGAAGAACGGCTAACCGAGGGAACTGTGCCGAAGACAGCCAGAGACGGAGCTTCTGTTATCTCTGTCTACTAAGTATTTGTAAAAGAAACGGAGCAAGACAAGACAATTGTTAAATCACAATACAACATCAGACACGACCTTTGGGACGCGATGGTATGCCGTGTTGCGGACCCGTGGGCCGGTGTTAACTGGCTCAAACGGCCAAAATGACGGTAGAGAGCGGCACATAATATTTGGACGCGAAAAAGGAAGGAACAGTATTACTGTGCACAAAATTAAGGCGTCTTACGCCGGCTTGTTTATTGACATTATTCATAATCGTACTCATACAAACAACAGCCACTACTATTCGAATTCAATCGTCATAGTCGCCGCTCCGCATCCGGCGCGTGATCTCGGCGCGTGCATCGTGCCGCGACGCCTTGCCACCAAGTTGGCGGCCCTGCTTCCTGTTCTTGGAGCCCTTCTTGCCGCCAGAGCGAGCCCGAGCAGCCTTGATCTGCTGCCGCCGCACAGCCTTGTTGTTATCCTCCTCATCGCTGTCGCTGCCGATCTCGTCGCTCGACTCATTGCCGTCGTCGTTGTCGTTGTCGTCGGTTTTCTTTTTGTTCTTGTTCTTGCCCTTTTTGTCGCTGTTATTCGCGCCGTGCGGGGCGCCCTCGTGGGAGTCGTGGGAATCGTGCGATCCGCTGCTGCCGCCACGTTTCCGTGCTGCCAGCCGCTGGGCCACGACCTCGTTGCGGTTCTGGTTCACACGTGCCTTTTCCACGGCCCGCGCCACGCGCACCTCGAGCGCCCGCTCGCGCTCGCGCTTCGTGTTGCGCATTTGCCGGTCGGCCATCTCGCGCGACGCGTCCCGGATCGTACTCTCCCTCAAAGTCCGGTGCTTGGCGGCGCGGCGCTGCAGCATTTCTAGTTCGAGGGCCGCCTCCTTCTCGGTCAGCTCGCCGGCGGCGCGCTTGGCTTTGAGTGTGCGGATCCGGGAATGGAACCGCGCCGTGCGCAGCTCCCGGGAGATGGGCAGGCCCATGATCTGGGCCGTGACCGTGCGGCCGTCGCGGAGCGTCATGGTCTCGTGGGCAACGCCGTCGCGCATGTGTGCCGGGATGCGCTCGGCAACGCGGCGGAGGGCGTCCTTGTGGTGCAGGCAGTTGCCGTACAGGGGGTCCCAGGTGGCGCGGGAGTCGTCAGGGTCCTCGGAGCCGGGGATGACATACTGGTCCTGGGGGCGGCGAGGCAGGGCGCGGTACGGCGCGGGCGGCGGGTAGTCGCGGGCCCAGGTCTCGGGCAGCTTGGCGATCTGGTGGCGCACGTGCACGAGGAAATTCGTGCGGAAGTTGCGAATGAGGTCGGCGTAATGGTCGATAACAGGCTCGGGCTTGGGCACGACAGTGGCAGGCTGAGGAGCAGGGGAGTCCGAGTCCGGGTCTGAGTCAGACCCAGAGTCAGAGTCAGAGTCAGAACCCAAGTCGTCCGCAGAAGCGCCACGCTCAGGCTTGGGCAGCAATGACGCCAGCCAAAACGACGGCTTCGCAATCATGTCGAGATCAATGTCGATCCCCGTCTTGAACCACAGCGTCCGAGAAAAGTCGCGGATGTAATAGTGGGTGTAGCCTGCCAGGTACGGGCGGAGCACCAAGTAGTGCTCGTTGGGCGGAGGCGGAGGTGGTGCCGGCTCGGCATCGGCAAAGGGGATAAACCCGTCATCGTCCGAGTCTGAGTCGGAGTCAGAGCCCGAGTCGTCATCGTCGTTGTTTGCAGAACGGTTCGCTTGCCACGAAGCACCTCCACCCACCAAGGGCTCGCTCTGGTCGATCCGCGGGTGCACACGATAAGCCATCAGCGACACCATGCGGAACGACTCCAGCTGCGGCAGCTGCTTGTGGATGCGCGACCAGTGCAGCGCCTGGTCGTGGCACAGGACATGGCTGAGCTCCAGCGTCCGCAGGCTGTTGCACTGCAGGAGCGTCTGCCACATCTGGTCGGACGAGGAGCCAACGTGGTTGTTGTTGGGGACCGAGTCGTTGCTGTACACCACAATTGAAAGATGTCGCAGCATCAGCCGGTGCGCCGGCCGCAGCTTCTGGCCGACCTCGTCGACAAAGTGGCGCGGATGCACAAAGTAAAAGGTATTGCGCGACCAGAGCACGGGCGCGGCCTCGCGGTAGATTTGTCGGTTGGCGAGCAGGAGGTTCAGGCTGTGGCGCTTTGAGCATGCGCAGCTATGTGGGGGTGAGCTACAGAGGTTCTCGTCGACAAACGGTGGCCGCTCACAAGTGTGAGTCTACATTGTGTATTGTGAGCACAGCATTCGACGAAAAGATGGGGTCAGGGCTAAGGCTACCTACGTCTGTGACAATGTACTTGCAGTCGGCACTGTGAATCCGCTCAAACCGCACGGGCTGGACCAGGCAGAGCTCGTAGATTCGCTGCCGGATCTCCCATGGCAGTTTGAAGATGCCCTTGTTGGGCGTTGGCTCCGGCCAAAGAGTAATGGCCTTGAGATTGAGGTCCATCTTGGCTGTGTTTGTGTTGAATGCGGCCAGTATGTTGTGGTCGCAGAGGTAAATAGATGAAGAGATGGTGAGAGAGAGGCAAAAATAAGTGCCGAGATAGCTGCAATTTTCAGCAGTCGGTATCGGTCAAAATATGTGCGGTCAGGTGCACGTCGTATAAAGGGCCAAAATAAGGCAATGATCTCGAAAGATGTCAGAGGTCAGAGGGTATCAAAAGGCTGCTTCCTGAACTCAAACAGGAACCCGGCAAATGGTAGGTTGTGGGTGAAAAAAAGAAGATGGAAGAGAAAAGCAACGCTTCTATTGAATCCGAGAAATGCAGAGGTATCAAGTGATAAGAAAGGTGCAGAATTAAAGACACAAAATATACAAGAAAGGAAAGCTAATCGAACAAGTGAGAAATGGGAAGCGAAATGTGAAAATGATGTGAGTCTCTCTTTCTGCGCATTTGCCAGGCAGCCACGGGCCAGTTTAATATATAATTTGCTGCTTTCACCATCACTCCCAACTCGTCACATCCCTCCTCACGCTTCCTCCGCTTCTTTGTCATTTTTGTCTGGTTCGATGCATGCACAACCTGCTAAGTCACTCCTTCCTTTGTCAAAAGACTCCCAGAGTCTCGCTTCTCTTTGGCTGTCTGGCTTGCCTTCAGCCTTACTGCCTCGCCGTTTTGCCAATCGCGAAGAAGGAGGAGGAGCAGCTTAGACAAAAAGACCCACACTGGTGGCCTCAATTACAGGGGTTGTGCTGTGTGCTGTGGCCTGTGAAAGACGGGCAATGGCGGCTAGTGGAGGCCTTCCCGGCTTGGTGACTGCGCATTTGTGTTAACAAGGAGCTCCCCATTGAGTCACTGGAAAGACAACGAGAAACGATCAAGAAACGATCAAGAAATCAACAAAAGAACCGGACTTGAAGCCATAAAAGTGAATTGCAAATAAAGAACCCCGATTTTGAGAAAATAAATGATGTTAAAATGGACTCTACGACTGTCCTTTTTTGAGACTGCAGCGTGCTGCACTTCCCTGCATCATCTCATGCTTGTTGCGCTGTCGTGAACACAGACCACTGGAGCTTGCCGTGAATCGACATAATCGACCCCCACTTTTTATGAACCTGCCTTGAACCTGCCTTGAACCTGACTTGAACCTGCCTTGAACCTGCCTCTGAGCACCGCCCCCGCTCAGCCGTTGCCTAAACCGTTCCCAGAAATGCCGTTGAAAATCGACAGAACAAAAAAATGTTGAACAAACAACCCCCCCAATCATCAATCTCTGCCAATGCCACACGCTACTCAAGCAAGTGCCTGAGAGCCTCATTTCTCAAGTTCGTATCAGTAACTACTAAGTGAGTCACCGGGGTTGCACTGCAAGATCGTGCCAAAAAGACGGAACAACCCTCAAGTCCAATCGCAAAATAGGGCGAGACATGCAGTCAACAGTCACTGAAAGCAAAAGCCCCATCATGTTTTTCCACTGTTGGCTGTTCTTTGGCTGTGTTTTCGAGATATTCAGAGTTACACATGCATCTTCCCGTTGACTCCATATATGAGTGTGGAGATAGAGAACCATCGGCTAGCTACTTCGTCGGACTTGAATGACGGTATTTTAAAGATTATCGAGGAAAGATTTATTTTGTATTTAAAAAAAAAGAATAAAAAAACCTTTAAGAAAAAAGGAAAAGAAAAAAAAATTAAGTGGGCAAATATAATGTGAGCACATACAAAAATAAATTGGAGATAATATGGACGAAAATATCAACAGCGAAATTATATACGTACCAGCAGCATCAAACAATGGAAAAGAGATCTGAACATAACAAACCTGTATATTGTAAGTCTGAGTCTAAGTCACTTACACGACTCTATCTAGTTTAATATGAGACGGTTTATTAGCTGGCATGTGTCAAGTCGCGACAGCAGACACCGCGCCTGTGGTAGTCCCTGTACAAAATGTAGAGACTCAACTTATGGGAACTGATCCAAGAACATTATAAGACAAGTCAATCGCCAATCGTCAGGATATTGTTGACGATGCTGTGCTTTTGAGTGATGGTCACGTGGCCGGCTTTGTGTGACTTTCCCCAGATCTCAAGGTGCCCAGGTGCCTTCCGTTTTGGTGGCAGAGCTGGCCCCGCTCTTTCCTCTTTCCCATTCCATCCCGATTTGCCAGAACTTAGAAGCGCGTGCATCTCCTCACGTCACGCGCAAGGAGACGCGACTTTTCCAATTGCCCCCTCCCAGCTCCAGCTTCCAGACACAGCTCTCACCTTTTTTCGTCTCTTCGTCTCCACATTGTCGTGGTGGCTTGCGACGCTGCTGCAGAGTGTGATTGCTTGATTTCGTTGTGAAGCAATACGGCTTACAGAGTACTCTAATTGTGAATGCGACAAACACACCGAATACTTTCACATTCAAACTCACACCACCACACATCATGGCAGAATTGGAGGATGCGCTGAGGGCGGCGGCCAAGACCATCTTCGAGTCGGACCGCAACTCCATGACGGTCAACAATGTGCGCAAGCACGTCGAAGCGGAGCGCGGCCTGGAGGACGGCTTCTTCAAGTCGGAGGAGTGGAAGGCCAAGAGCAAAGACATTATTCAAGAGGCGGCGGTACGTTGTCAGGGGAGGGAAATTACTAATAATTTGATTGTCACAATACTAACTACTTTTCTCTACAGAACAAACTGATCGCCGAGGCCGACGATGAAGACGACAACGACGACGAGGACGAAGCCGAAGTCGAATCCGAGCCGGAAGTAAAGAAGCCCGCCGCGAAACCGAAAGCCAAACCCGCCAAGAAAGAGAAGGCAGCACCCAAGAAGAAGGCAGCGCCAAAGAAAAAGGCAGCTCCCAAGAAGAAGCGGAGGACTGTTGATTCAGATGATGACGACGACGACGATATGGACGACTCTGAAGACGATTTCGACGAGGAGGAGGACGCGAGCGAAGACTTTAGCGATGCGCCGACATCGGACGATAACGACGACGATGACCAAGACGAGGACGACAACGACTCTGAAGAAGAGGCTCCGCGCAAAAAGAGCAAGACAAAGGCCGCTGCCAAACCCAAGAGCAAGGCCGTTGCCGCTCTCGCCGAGTCTGGCGCCTCGTCGCCGCTTAGTGAGCTCGTCAGCGAGGACGTCAAGGAAGACGACAAGAACGGCGACAACGACGACGAGAGCGAAATGTCCGAGGTCATTGACATCACGCCGCCAAGGAAGCGGCCCAAGAAGGGCGAGGGCAAGTCAAAGTCCAAGGCGCAGGCAAAGCCAAAGCAGAAAAAGAGAAAGGCCGGCGACGAAGACGGCAACGGCTCAGACAGTTCGCTCTCATCCGTCATTGACGATCCGCCGCCAAAGCGCAAGAAGGGCGCCGCTTCTTCCGGGGCTGCCGCGTCCGGCTCGCCCGACGATGCCGAAATCAAGAAGCTCCAGAGCCAGCTCGTCAAGTGCGGCGTGCGCAAGATCTGGGCGTTTGAGCTCAAGAGCTACGGCGACGACAGCAAGGCCAAGATCCGCCATTTGCGGGGGATGCTGCGCGACATTGGCATGGACGGCCGCTTTTCCGAGTCGCGGGCGCGCGAGATCAAGGAGCGGCGCGAGCTCGAGGCCGACCTGGAAGCTGTGCAAGAAATGGACCGTAGCTGGGGCCTGCACTCGGCCAGCGGACGGCCGTCGCGGAGCCGGGCACCCAAGAAATCGCTGAAAGAAGAGAGCTCCGAGGATGACGAGGAGGAGGAGGGCGAAGACGGCGGAGATGGTGGTGATGGCGAAGACGGCGAGGACGGAAATGCCACTAAGAACGGCGCTTCTAAGAAGAGTGCCGACAAGGAGGATGGTGATGAAGATGAGGATGACGACGACGATGACGCTCCCAAGACGACAGGCAGAAGAAGCCGGTTTGGCGACTTGGCTTTCTTGGGTTCGGAGAGTGAGAGTGATTCGGAGTGAAGGCTGAACGAGAAGCAAGAAGCAAGTAATGGGAGGGTATCATAATTCAAAAGGAACAAAACGGATGGGCGGTGGGTTGATGTTTTTCTGGCGTTGATGCGGACATGTTTTGATTTTCTTTCGCTTCGTCCGATGCGGGTTCATTTGATTTTCTGGCGTTATATAGCTGCAAGCGGCAGGCTTCGGTCTGCCCACATGGGAGGCATTGTGATATTACTCAAGGCGAGCTAGTAATATGAATGAATTCAAACTCATAATATGAGACGAAGCTGGACTCATACGCATCTCATGGCTTCATCGTGACTATTTGGCGGCATTCATGCGTTGCGCAAACAAGCTGAAGACGGCCACGGAGCTCATAAAGAGGACAGCATTGTAGAACTACGCACGTTAGACACCACGCAGGGAGCTTCCAGCCCATAGTAACGCTCAACACAACTTACTGCTCTCCGAGAGACTTCACGCTCTTCGTCGTCGTTTCTAGCCTCAATGAAGAGACGCCGCAGATTGGGGAAGCTGGCCTGCTGCTGTTAGCGAGTGTATGCCTCCGAGCACAATAGTATGTATGTACTTTACCATTGTATCAGAACCTTGCTGGGAGCCAGTACTTCTTTCCTCTGCGTGGCGTTGTGTTGATGTTGACTGAGGTCGAGGGTGGACGTCGGTGAAGGGGCAAATAACACCAAAATGCAGTCACGTGCACACCCCGCCACCAGAAATCGCTACAGAGCTCCAGGGGCCAGCCAGCCATTGTACCAGAATTATTCTGCCGCCTGCCACCTGGGTGCCATACTGTAGTGTCTCAGGCCCTGAGCTGAGCTAACTGAGGGGCGAAATGCCCAATCAGCGTAGCGCCTGCCCGCCAATGCTCTGTCCCTGAGCCTGGACTTCCACAGGCCGCCAGGCCCCTCTTGCCGCTTTTGTCACTCTGTGGCCTGGCCTTTCTAACCTGAAGCCTCAGAACCTCACCGTGTCCTGTCCAGAGTCCAAACTCCATACCAAGACCTCCACCTCCCAAGACCAAGACAATCACCACAACCTTAACCACCACCACATCACAACCCACCCCTGTCTCGCAAGGCAGCACCATTTTCCAGAGTCGACCTCGACCACGACACTTGTCCATACTCCGACGACATTGATTGTGGGAGCTCGAATTGGCACGGATCATCGGCGGTCAACCTTCCCCCCTTTCTTCTTTCTGGTCCTCCTCCTCGACCTCCTCGACCTCTCTTTGACCTCCGGCCGTCGACTTTCCGACGAGCCTCGATTTCACCCTCTTAGACTCTCCCCGACCAACCTCTGCCTCCCTCACACCACACAATGCAGGCCGTCAACCGTATACGCGGGGCGTTTGCCGTCCCCCGCAAGGGCGAGACGTTTGAGCTCCGCGCCGGCCTCGTCTCGCAGTATGCCTTTGAGCGCAAGGAGGCCATCCAGAAGACCATCATGGCCATGACGCTAGGCAAGGACGTGTCGGCGCTGTTCCCCGACGTGCTCAAGAACATTGCAACGGGCGACCTCGACCAGAAGAAGCTGGTGTACCTGTACCTAATGTGAGTTGTATTGCCTCCCTATTTTTGCCATCAAGCTTCGCCTAACAGCCCAGGAACTACGCAAAATCACACCCCGACCTGTGCATTCTGGCCGTCAACACCTTTGTCCAGGACTCGGAAGACCCCAACCCGCTGATCCGCGCCCTCGCCATCCGCACAATGGGCTGCATCCGCGTCGACAAAATGGTCGACTACATGGAGGAGCCGCTCCGCAAGACTCTGCGCGACGAGTCGCCCTACGTCCGCAAGACCGCCGCCATCTGCGTCGCCAAGCTGTTCGACCTCAACCCGGCCATGTGCATCGACAACGGCTTCATCGAGATTCTGCAGGAGCTGATTGGCGATCCCAACCCCATGGTCGTCGCCAACTCTGTCCAGGCCCTGTCGGAAATCACCGAGACGGCCCCCGAGACCCACGCCCTGATTGTCACGCCGACCACCCTCAAGAAGCTGCTCATGGCCCTCAACGAGTGCACCGAGTGGGGCCGCGTCACCATCCTGAGCACGCTCGCCGACTACCCGCCCCAGGACGTCAAGGAGTCGGAGCACATTTGCGAGCGCGTTGCGCCCCAGTTCCAGCACGTCAACCCCAGCGTCGTGCTGGCCGCCGTCAAGGTTGTGTTTATCCACATGAAGACCATCAACCCGGAGCTCGTGCGCCAGTACCTCAAGAAGATGGCCCCGCCCCTGGTGACGCTCGTGGCCAGCGCGCCCGAGGTGCAGTACGTCGCTCTGCGCAACATTGACCTGCTGCTGCAGGCCAAGCCCGACATTCTGAGCAAGGAGATGCGCGTCTTCTTCTGCAAGTACAACGACCCGCCCTACGTCAAGATGCAGAAGCTCGAGATTATGGTCCGCATCGCCAACGACAAGAACTTTGAGCAGCTGCTGGCCGAGCTCAAGGAGTATGCGCTCGAAGTCGACATGGACTTTGTGCGCCGCGCCATCAAGGCTATCGGCCAGGTCGCCATCAAGATTGAGCACGCCAGCGAAAAGTGTGTGACGGCTCTCGTCGATCTCATGGCCACCAACGTCAACTATGTCGTCCAGGAGGTCGTCATTGTCATCAAGGACATTCTGCGCAAGTACCCTGGCTACGAGGGTGTGATCAAGTCGATTGTCGAGCACATTGACGAGCTCGACGAGCCCAATGCCCGCGGCTCCTTAATATGGATCGTGGGCGAGTACGCCGAGAAGATTAGCAACGCCGACGATATCCTGACTGGTTTCGTTGACGGCTTCATGGAGGAGTTCACCCAGACCCAGCTGCAGATCCTGACCGCTGTCGTCAAGCTGTTCCTCAAGAAGCCCAGCGCCAACCAGTCCCTGGTCCAGCGCGTCCTGCAAATGGCCACCGCCGAAAACGACAACCCGGACATTCGCGACCGTGCCTACGTCTACTGGCGTCTGCTGTCGGGCGACCTCGATGTCGCCAAGTCGATTGTCCTGTCGCAAAAGCCCGCCATCACCACCACCATGACCTCTCTGCCGCCCGCCCTCCTCGAGCAGCTGCTCGCCGAGCTCTCGACGCTCGCCTCGGTCTACCACAAGCCCCCAGAGTCGTTTGTCGGCAAGGGCCGCTTCGGCGCCGACGAGATCCAGCGCGCCGCCATCCAGGAGCAGCGCCAGGACGCCGCCGAGAACCCCATTGCCGCGTCTGCCGCCGCTGTCGCCGCCGCCGCTAACGGCGGTCCCGCCCCGCCCCAGAGCAACTTTGAGAACCTGCTGGACATTGACTTTGACGGCGCCGCACCTGCATCGGCCGAGGCCGGCACGCCCGACCGCACAGGCAGCCCGGCCGTTCCGCCGTCGTCCTCCTCGCCTGCGCCGACCAACCCTGGCGGTATCGCCGACATGATGGGCCTGTTTGATGCGGCACCACCGGCAGCAGGCAGCGGCACGACCTCACCTGCACCACCGCCCGGCATGAACGATATCCTGGGCGGCTTCGGCAGCCTCGACCTGACCGGTGCCAGCGCTGCCACTGCGCCATCACCGCCCAGTGCACAGCTCCAGCAGCAGCAGCAACAGCAGCAGCAGAGTGGAGGCGGTAACGATGATCTGTTGGGTCTGTTCTAAATTAGACGGAGCGCTCTCATGTCTTTTTATTATTCTCTTGATTTCCTTTTCTTCTCTGAAAAGCAAGGTGTTTTTTGTTTCCCGTTTTTGTCCTTAGCTTTACATTTTGCTTTATAACGTTCATCAATCCTACATTTTTTGTTTATTCTATAGCTGCATGGTAATGAACGAAAAGAATATTCATATCAGGACAAAAACTCCGAGGAAATGTGACAAATGTTGGCCTCACTTTGTAGTCTGTAAATACTTAATTTCATGTCTATATATTTGGTATGGATCGTACACTTGGTCATTAAATTGTTTTAGCTTTTCGCCTTCTCTCTACCGCCCCTGCCACCGCTCTTTCCAGCCACCCTTTTCGTACAGCCAAATCGCCTCAATTGCATATGCCCGGCTGCCACGGTGGCCCTGTCCTTCGTCCATGCTGGCCGCCTCCCGCAGCGTATCCAGCACCCGCCCTTCAGTCAGACTTCGCCAAATACCCTGGGCCAGCTGCACCCGCGGATCGCTCGAGGCCTCGTCAACGGCCGAGCCCATACCCACGCCCGTCTCGCCGCCGCCACTGCCGCCAAACTCGCCCTTGCCCAGCCGGTACAGCAGCCGGCCCAGCAGCTGGAACGCCACACACCGCTGCGACGGCACCGCGCTCCGCGCCAGCCGCGCCAGCTCGCCGATTGTGTACCCGGCCGCCTCGGGCGCCACGCCGTGGTGGTGCAGGCCCTTTGTCACGGGAATCTCGCGCGACGTCTTTGGCGGGATCAGGCGGCCGCGGAAGTCGAAGCGCAGCTGCGACACGGCCAGCGATTCCTGGCCCGGGTAGTAGGGGGACTCGCGGTCGGCGGGACTGTCGGCTGTGGGGATGGGCGCCATCCAGGCGAGGCGGGCTGGGTCGGCGGGCAGGTTGGGGAAGTATTTGGTGTGCAAGTGCTCGAGGAAGTCTGGGTCGTTGGGGTCGAGATCGGGCACGGCGGGGGCGTGGGGAAAGTGTACGGAGCCGTGGTCGTGACCTTCATGGTTGTGGCCATCATGGCTATGGTCTTGGCCTTGGGTGGCTTTCTCTGAAGACGAAATGGGTGCCAGGTCGGCGGCGGCTGGGACGGCCTCGTCGTTTGCAAAAACTTTATCGTCACCCGACGTGCGGGCTGCTGCCTTGGGCTTATCGTCCTGGTCCTCTGCATCCTCAACCGAGGCAAACATGACCTTCTTCTTGGGCTTTGCCGGCTCCTTTGGCTCCTCACCGACTGTTTCACTGCTGTCTTCCACCTTGATCTCTGGCGGCGGTGCTGGTGCCTGTTCTGGCTGTGAAAGCTCTTCGCCTGGCAAGCGAGCGTTGCTACCGTCGTCCAAGTTGGCCCGCCGAAGTAATATTTGCAGCAGGGCCGGGTCGAGGTTTGACAGCAGCTCATTGCGCGCCTGGGCAATCTCGTCGGGCGCCATGTTGCTCAGCATCTCGCGATTCTCGCGGTCGATGCCGGCCTTTTCGTCAAAGGCTGCATTTTGCTGTTGTTTCGGTGCGGGAGAGCGGGAAGAGGAGGAGGAAGAAGCGGAGGGTTCGGAGGTCGGAGGAGGGGCAGGGCCAAACTTGGGTTTCGGTCTCGGTACGTCTGCTTCGACTCCTGCTGCGGCTGCCTGTCTCTGCTGCTTGAATGCGGAGGCAAACCGAGCCCGTTTCTTGGGCTCTGGAAAGCCTGAGGATCGTGGTGCTGGAAAGGAGGGGGCCTTGGCGGCACCGACCTCCTTCTCCTGGATGTCGAGAACACGCAAAGAGCCGTCCATGATTCGTGTATGTGTTGTATCTGCGACGATGCAGAGTTGTCTCTTCTTTTCGTCGCCTGTTTTTGTCGCCTCTTTTTGTCGTTCTTCAGAATGTCAGAGAAGGCTGCCGTCATTAAGTGGGGTCCGTCGCCAAAATTTGCACCGCCACTGGAACTGCCTGAAGTGCTAAATAAGGTTGTGGCTTAAACCCGAACACACGTGACCAAACTGCGTCAGTTTGTGCATTAGCGCCGATCCCCATCAGCAACCTTGACCAGAGATTCTCCAATCGTCCCAAGTTGGGGGGCCCGGGCAGCCAATCACAGCCGGCCGTGGCGGCTCTGTGTTTCGTTTTGATAAGGGGCCGCTCCCGGTGTTCCATTTTTGGCCTATGCGTTTTGTGTTTTCAGTTACTAGTGTTCAGTTGTCAGTTTTCAGCTTTGTTGCAGTTTTGCAGACTCGAAATGAGCTCCGTTTTATGAACGCTTGTCACTTCATTTGAGTGCGCACTGTCTTGTCTTTTCTGGCCCTGCGAGTGCGTTATTTTCTCGCTTTCGCTTCCATCTGAACCGAAGAATGAAGGTAAATAACCCAGCCTGGTCACGTGCAATGCCGTACAATCCTGGATCGCTCTCGCAATCGGCCATCCGAACCATAAACCGAAAGACCTCTTCTCAAATAAACCTCGGGGTGGAAGGTGCAGAGCGACAGAATATTTCGGATTGATCGCTGCTTCCTGATTGCCTCGCATCAAACGCACCACAATTTGGCACGGAAGGAAAGAACAATTGGAGAAGCCAATTCAGACGCACCCCTGTTTAAACCTGCCGCACGCTTGCACAGACGCGGTTGGCACGGGCCCACACAGCGGGTAAGGGATGGGTTGCGGTACACGCGGTGCAATGTACCTTTAGTACTGCGCCGCGGTACAGCGAGTACTTGTACCTCACCACCGCCTGGGCTGGAACTGCACACACGCACAACGCTGTCCTTCGCGCCTTCCCCACGTCGGTTGGTCTCCTGGAACCGGCCGTGGGAATAAAGAAAAATAGACAAATAAAAGAAAATTCAAATTTAATGGGAAAAATGACGAAAACAGCGATAAAATACACCAAGGCCACCAAATACACCACAAATTAAATGATCAAATGCCCTGCTGGCCACCCCTCCCCTTCCCCCCAAAACACCTGCTGCACCTGCCTTCTTTCTGCCATCACCGCGCCTTCTGCAGAACAGCACGTCGTAATTCTCCCTCCTTCCCCGTGCCGCGTAGATTCCTCCGTATTTCCCGCCTGGAGGTACTTGGGGTACGACGTACCTGCCTCCCAGTTGCCGTTTCCTGTCCCCATTTTATCAGTAGTGTCGGCCTGTCATCAACCTTACATTTCGTCGATTGTGCACACCCCCCCTGCTCGATTCTGCCTGCCACGCCCCTCCACCATCGTTCTTTCCTTTTTCGAGTGGGCTTTTGAGGTTTTCTGGACCACCTGCGAATTACGACACGCAAATACTCCAGACAGCAAGAGCAAATACCAGCAATTCTGCAAGATACATTACACGTTAGAAACGTACGAACCCATAACCGGAGTCAGCTTTTCAGCACCACCGCTCTCTTTTCGCAACACGCTTGCCGGACGAAACGACGCCATAGGATCATTGACAATTGCGGCCTTGTGCTTGTCCTTGGTTCTTTTTACGACATATCTCCACCCCTTGTTCGTTGCACTTTGTATTTTGCCTTTGTGCCCAGTTCTTTTCGATGCTGATTCTTTCCTTTTTTCTTATTCTCTCTCTATCCGGCCTTGCTCCGCTGGTGCCCCTGCGTATGCGGAAATCTAAAAACATGCCCTTGGGAAACTGCCCGCCAACCTAACAACATGCATGTCTTGTCCAATACTTCCGTACCCGTAACAAATGTAGATTGAAAGTGACGCTCGCTCCTTCCCCGTGAGACGATGCGCCTCTGGTCACTCTGATCAACTCTGATCACTGATGCCCCCTCGCCAGTCCCCGTCTCCACGTCTAGACCGCGGATGCGGCTTGTGTGTTTCCCTCGCCTCGCCCTGGCCCCCGTTTGTTCGCCTGATGCCCTTGTTTCCCCCTTCTCGTCACCTGTTGGTCGATGCAAGCCTTTACGTGCCCCGATTTTCTTTTCTCGTTCCTCGTTCCTTCCCATTCCCGTTTCTGATGCTCTTGCCTTTTCCATGAAGTCTCTTGCCGTCGTGCTAGTCGTGTTCGCCCTTTCGCTCCTTCCTTTGCTCGTTTGTCTTTCCTATCCTGTCCCATCCCATCGTTTCTCTTTCGTCTTTCGCCTCCGCCCGTCCTCTTTCCTCTTGACGTGTTGTATTACCGCCATTCCCCTCTCCTATTGTCGTCCTTGCCTCTTTTTCTACTCTTGCCTTTTTCCGTCGTCCGTCGTGTCTCTTCTTGTCTCTCTTTTTGGATTCCGTGCTCCGCTCGTTCCTTCCCATTCTTTCTCGACACTCATGCCTTCGATTCTCACAAATCGAAGCTCGTCCCCACGCCCCTTCCTTGCCATTCCCGGTTCATGCCCCCTTTCGCATTCGCGCTTTCTCTTTTAATTTCCCTTGTCCCCTTGCCTTTCTTTTCTCGACCTTTTTTGGGCCCCTCTCACCACATTTTTACCTGCCCTTTTCTCCTTTCCTCTTTTCTTCCTCTTCCACGCAACTATCACCAACTCTTTCTTCCTTTCAACATACCAAAACACCACCCAAAAGATCGATTTTTGGCCTCTTTCGACTTCTTTTTGGCTTCTTTCGCTCATCGATTCGCAACCCTTTTCGCATCGATACCATTGCCAAAATATCGCCATTCGATGCACACAATTCGGCTGCGTTAGATTCCATCGTCCGCTCCACGCCATTTCCACCCGCCACGCTACCACGCTGAGGCTGATTTTGGGCATTCTGCACCACCACCACCACCACCAAAATCGACGTTTGGCACTTCTTTTTGAAGCTATTCGCAAACTCATTTGCAACACCGCATTTCCCAAAACAGCAACACCCAACGTCTTCGGTCACCACCACCACAACCAACACCACTGCAAAATCGACATTTTTTCTCTGTCGCATTATTTCAATCACGATTACTACTGCATCTATTATTCGATTATCGAACGATATTATCATCACGCATTTTATCTTCATCAATTTCGGACCCTCTTCTCTCTTTGGACCTTCTTTTCTCGTCATTTGCAAATAACCGGAGATTTTTTCAGCGATTTTCAAAAGGCAAAAGCGAAAGAAAGGCGACCTTGCGAAGATCGATTGAAACGAAGCCGAACCACGACACTTACCCTGCGGAATCCTCGCTCCTGATTGGCCCACGCTAAAGATCACCAAATCTCGACAACGCCAAACGCACTACGCAGGTCCGCGCACTGTTTCGTGTTCGCGTCCAGCGAAGCAAGCAGGCCACTGTTGGCCACCTTTTTGCAGCATTTTTTTATTCGGGTGCTTGCATTTTTGGCAACAAGGCTATCAACATTCTTGGTTTTTTGGTCATCACCATTGGCCACGTCAACTGACGTCAACGCAATCGCAGGCAGCTTCGGAGTAGCTGTCCGCGTCGTGTCTCCGATTGCGCAGTGCTTTCGCGAGAGGCAGCAGCTCTAGTATGGCCACTCCGAACCGCGACCTGAATATGTCGACACTCCAATACAGCTCTTCGCCTGATTTATCTTCTCTACCCTCCGGATCTCCGTCCGACCCCGGCTCGCCCCCTAGACCAGACCAACGTCGCACCTCCTACAACGCGACCACTGCCCCCCGATTCACAATGGCTTCCCAACAAAGCCCACAACACTCCAACCAGATGCCAGAACTCTTCTCATTAAGCGGCGTCCGCCTGACAAAGGATGGCGTGCCCAGGAAGAAGCCAGGCCGGAAGCCAGGCACCACCGTCGCAAAGAAGGCTGGCGATGGAACAAATCCCACAATGTCCGATGCAGCTGCAACTGCATCAGGATCTGGCGTCGAGGCTGCAAAGCCAAAGCGGCCTCGTAAGCCCAAGGACCCGAACGCACCCGTCGTCCCTCGCAAAAAGCGCACCGCCACTTCCGATGCCAGCGACACCATTGGCTCGACCGGCCTTTCGCGGTCTTCGTCGGCCAACATGCACTTTGAGCCGAAGCTCGAGTTGACGTCTATGCGCATGGACATCGACTCCCGCCCAGCGCCTCGTTCCCTTGGCCCGTCTGCCATCCTACACCAGCAGCCGCGCCAGCCCCCGCTAAGCATGATGGACAAGCCCAAGCGTGAGCATCCTAGTTCTATGATGAGCATCTTGAATGCCGATGACTCTCCGCCGCGCCCATCCCAGCCAGCCCCGACATCTACAACGCCTGTCCGATCCGTTGGCCAAAGCTATGACCCTGTCCGGTCTTCGACATACGACCCCGTTCGCGGTACTATGGTCTCGCGCGACCCATACGGCACCGGCCCCCTGGGCTCTCCTCGGGCACCGTCTCACGTAACTGCAAACCGTGCCAGCGCATCGCCATCGATTGCCAGTCTCGTGGACCCGGCACCCTCATCACACGCCCGCTCGCCCGTGGGACACTTTGCAGTTGCCAGCCAACAATCTCCGCCCACCATGTCGATTGCCGCTGCAACGACATCCAGTATCCCGCCTTCTTCTCGGTATCGCGAAAACATTCCCTCCCTTCCTCCTTCACCATCTCCGGCACCGCCAATGAGTACCTTCGCTCCGCCACAGCCGGTGTCGTCAACAAAGCCTTCTCCCCAGGCAGCACCCATGTCCAAGACCGCATCCGCAAATACCGAGGCGACGCCACCTATGGCGATGATGTCATCCTTGACGGACGCTTCGAGACCACCCTCGGATGCGGCTACTGCATCGGAGTCAAAGCCGGCTGCCAAGAAGGAAACGAACGGCGAGAGCAAGTCAAGCAGCAAGCCGCCGCCGGCGCCACCAGTTCCCGCAGCAGCCAAGGCAACGACTACCAAGTCTGCATCGACAAAGGCTGCCGAGAAAGCCGCCGAAAAGGCAGAGAGAGCTGCGGAGAAGGCTGCTGAAAAGGCTGAGAAGGCGGCCGAAAAGGCAGCAGAGAAGAAGGCGGCGGCAGCTGCCAAGGCTGCTGTCAAGACGGCAAAGGCCACAGCAAAGACCGCCAAGGCTACCAAAGCGAATGGCAAGTCTGGCGCAGCTACAGAGGCTTCGGCACCTAGTTCCCCCGATGCCTCGGCCGACGGCAAGGCGTCCGATCCCAAGACATCGACGACCTCCGAGGACGTTGTCATGTCGGGTACAGAGTCAACAGGCCCTGCCAACAACGCCCCGCATATCAAGAAGTTCGCCTCCATTCTCCAACAAGAACGGGGCGCAAAGAGTGCCGCCTCGTCTCCCAAGCTGTCGGCTACGAAGGCTGACAACGTGGGCGCGCTGGCTGTTCTGGATGCGACTACCGGTGGCGAGCCGGAGCGGTCGATTCTCGACTTTGGAAAGGCCCTGCCTGGCGAAGAGAATACCGTGCCCTCCATTGTGCTGCACATCCCGCTTGTTCAGGGCGAGACCAACACATACATCAACTTTATGCGCCTGGCCGAGGACCGCTTCGGCTGGGATGCCTTGCACCCCCGCCTTGCTGCGCACCGTGACCGCAAACTCCGCATTGCCGCCGCTTCAGCTGCCCTTGAGAGAAACGGCTCTGGCCGCGAATCAGGCGACGAGATGACGGACGACATGCAGTCTGGCGACGAAGGCAGCAACGAGGAAAACGGCGCCGATAACAACAACAACACCAACAACAATACCGGCCCCAACGCCAGCGGTGTCGATGAGGCACCCGCTAAACCGGCGCGGAAGAAGCGTACCTTCAAGGAGGACGAATACGACCGCGACGACGACTTTGTCGACGACTCCGAGATGCTCTGGGAAGAGCAGGCGGCAGCTAGCCGCGACGGTTTCTTTGTGTACTCTGGCCCTCTCGTCCCCGAAGAAGAGAAGCCCGAGGAAGGGTATGTACCAGCCGCCATTACACTTCTATCATTTATTTTCCACATACTAACATTCTATAGAACCTCAACACCTGCCAAGCGTGGCGGCCGTGGCAGCCGCGGTGGACGCGGCGGTGCCCGGGCTGGTGCCGGCCGTACAGCAACTGGTACGACACGTCGCGGCGGTGGCCCCGGGTCCCGTGGCGGCACGACATACCGCCGGCCCCGCATGACCAAACTGGAGAAGGAGCAGCGCGAGCGCGAAAAGGCCGAGTCGGAAGGCACCAAGACCAAGACGACGTCCAAGGCCAAGGCAGCCAAAGCTGCTGCCGCCGCTGCCGACAACGGCGTCGACACAGACTCGCCGTTCTCGACCAGCATGGCAATCGACTTGTAGAGGCCGTGAACCACATGGTATTCGGTATTCCTTTTATTTTCACTTGTCAATTTTCCCTTTGTTATTGAACCCATTTTTGAGCCTTGGACGGTTTTAATTCTTCCTTTTCTTGTCTTTTACTTCCTCCTTGTTGTCACTTTTTGCAACCACGACATAACGATTGTATCCATGAAAATTCAAAGGCTTGGGAAAGGGGGGAAATATTTTCTTACTGTGGGGGTGTACATCGGTGTACAGCGGGTCCTACTTACCAAAGAGTTCTTTTTTTCTATTTTACCTGTCACACTTGTCCCTTTTCTTTTTTCTCTCCTTCTTACTGGCATGGCCCTTTCCTGTGTTTACTTTGAGCGTTCTTTTTTATGTACCATTGGGCTTCCCAGCCTTTCTGTTCCTCTGTTGCGACGGCGTTTTAAAGGGAAAGGGAGGATAGTAAAAAAGAGTTTAGGCTGCTCTCATCACATACCAGATTTTATGTATCCAATCCAAATGGGTTTCTGTTGTTGTTTTTCTGCCTTGTTCTTTATATGTCTTTCAGAGAATGGGGCGTAATTGGGAGACTGATTGGGCAGCTGTTGGTTTTGTTATTGAAGATACCAGTGGACGGGAACTTAAAAATGTTTGGTTCGGGCAGCATTTGTTTATCTGGGCATAAGACGAGCTCATAGGGCACAAACACAATTACCAATACTGAATTATATCCTATCATGACAACAAAGTGTAAACAACACACATCACGGGATCTAGATGATAATGTCTGCTGTCGTGGCATCGAGGATCTCGAGGATGTCTCTCAGCCTCTTGCCACATATTGTGAAATACACAAGCTACATTGCCCTCAATTTCCAACTGTCTGCTCCCTCTCGGCAAAGCCGTGCGGCCTTGGCCCGATGGACGGGACTTTTCTCCAAATACTTGGTATTTAGTAGGGGATCAAGGGGGATCGAGGGGATTGAAGGGGATAATTAGGTGCACTGAAAGCGCCGCCAAAACGGAGATGGTTGCGGTCTTTTCGAGCCTTTTTGCCACCCGTCAGAACCAGATGTGCGCTCTTTGGCTCGCTGGGAGTCAGGGAGTGCCCGAGCCGAGCGAACAGGATCAGGAACAGACACTTATAGGGTCTACAGAACACTTTTTCCACGTCTCACAGACGGTTTGTGCACCCGGTTCATGGAGGACGGGACAACACTGCCCTTGAACTGGAACTTTGAAATTGTGAGGACCACTCTGGAGGACTCCCAGGGCTCTCCCGCCTCCCATGTTCTCGAATCTCGAAAATGAGGTCATACCCCTTGAGAAGTTGAGATAGCGAACTGCTCTCGGGTTACACCCAAAACAGAGGAATCGACGTTGAATCGAAGAGATACAAGAGGATCAGATATTTTACATAGGAGATAGTATCACAGACGAAGATGTTGGAAGCATGTTCTAGACAACAGGAATCAAACTGAGGGTCTTCCATCCTGCGGCATCGCCGTAGATGTCTTTCTCTTCCTTCAGAGCAACATGTATCTGCAGGCACATCACTCTGTATTCCAGGTTGCATCACCACGATGGAAGCCCTGTCCATCTGCATGCACCTAGCCAAAACGTTTCCCCAAAAAGGGTAAAATGCGATTCCAATCGCATCACTGCCGCAGCCTTTCCTTACTCATTTTACACAGTCAAACTCCTTCTCTTTTCACTGCTTTATGCTCGGCCATTTTATTTCAAGCGGCCGGGAGCATACATAGTTCTAAATCTCCTGACAGCGAGGATTGGACCTCGAACGGCAATTCGGCTTCTCTGAGATATGGGATGAAATACTTTTCAGTGTAAATCTCAGACAAAAGAGATCGCAAAAATAACGTCATTGAGGATCAAGTGTGGCTCGGTGGATTTCGATCAATGCGTTTTTATAGTTGATAGTGTCGAGCATGTCTTGTTTTCCTTGTTCTCCGTTCTTCTTTTCGTCCTTTTTGTCCTCATCCCCCCTCTTTCGTCCTTTTTATGTGGGCTCCCAACACTTGAACACTGGTCGATGGGTCATCCCAAGGCCTGGGGACCCGCCGCCGCGCACCCTATCGCAAGTTCGCAACAATAGCGCCTTGTGCTACAGTGAGCTCCAAGAACGACCTTCGAACGGAAAGTCGACGGGCCGGTGCAGGTGGACGGAGTATTCGTAATATACTTGAAGTCTTCATGAAGGGCTCTACTGTGTATTCCCTGTTCTGTAGCGTCGCCGGTCTTATCTTGTGCGTTTCTTGTGCAGTTCTGCCCTGCATCGGCCCTGCATGCGATCGTCGACGTCGTGTTGGTGCTGGCGAGAAGAAGACGAGAGACGAGAGACGAAAAAGCAAAATAGCGACGTCACCGCCAGCCACCCCAAATCGTCTACCAAAGCATCTTTCCAAGCTTCAACTTCCACTGGGCGAACGGATTGGTTTAGCGGCTGATGTTGCTGGACCCTCATTCTGTAGTGCTCTCAAACTCTCCCCTTCTCTTTCCCCCTCTCCAGGTCGTGGCAAAAAGTCCACCCCCGCTTAATCAGACCATGCTATCCACAGTGCAAGCTAGGGGAGAAAGAGGGAAGGAGCGCCTGGAAGTAGCTTCCTTGCCCAGTAAATACCATCGAGACGCCAACAAAAAAGATACAATAAAAGTCGAAAGACTTGAAGAGACTTGAAAGACTTAAGAACTACTTCAAAGGAATCGGGACACAAGTTCAGCCCACTGTGGCTCCAGTGGGACGTATCGTGAGCTGGACAGACTTTTCGTAGACAAAGAGCAGTGAAAAAACGGCCCGCCTTACGGGGAGAGCATTTTCACGGGCAGATGTGAAAGCCCGAGAGATGGGCTCGATGGGCAACCGCAAGAGAGAGAGAGAGAGAGACCTCGACCTCAGAACCTGGAACAGGAAAGATCAAAGCTGCCGATCACTGTACTGAGTCGAGGAGAATCGGGAACGCCCAGCATGCCAAACAGGCTGGAGGAACCTCGATTTGCTGGGCAAGTGGAGAATCCCGACTTTTCCTCATGTCGCTCCTGTTCGCTCTTGCCGTCCTCGTCGTTCTTTCCCCCATCCGATGATTTTGGTCGACAGCTTGCAGAGGGGAAAAAACTAAAAAGGCAGTTGCGATCGCCGGCAAGCATTGCCATCTAAGTAGCTTTTGGGCCTGGCTCGGAGCCTTGATGGGCTGCGTTCGGTGCCCTGCGCCTGCGCCTTCTGCTGCCCACACACTGTCTTTTTACTGGTCCGGCCCAATCGCACTTGCCCGAATTGACCTGTTCTTGTAGTCCGGACGAGCACACTATACGGAGGACGCAACACACACTTGCACTCCAGCAGCTCTTGCCTCGCTCGTAGTTTACATCATAGCCCCTCCACTCGTTCTTGGTCTTTCTTTCCCTTTTTTTTTTTTTGCTCTTCTTGGGCTCTTTCTTTCTTTCGCAACTTTTGTTACTCGTTCCTCCCTTTTCAGGTTGAACTTCTTTTATTCTCACCATTTTTTGTATCTTTCCCCCTTTTCTCCCTTCTCTCCATTTTTTGTCTCTTTTCCTCTCTCTCTTCCATCCCGCATCCCGGAATAGGAATACGACTCTCCTCTTTTTTCAACGACGTCCACCGTCTGCCGTCATCCGCTTTTCGCAACCCTACCTACACCTACACCCTGGTCGGTGTTTCTTCTCTCGTGTTTTCTCCCGGCTGTATCCCGTATCCCGCGCGCAAGCATCCTTTTCGACTTTCTTCCCCGTTTTGAGCGACTTTTGTTGTTGCCCTTCTATCGAAGCACCTTTTTGTCATTTTTGTGTTTTGTCAATTGATCTCTTCTTTTTCTTCTTTTTCACAAAGCTTCTCGCCTGCTTGCACCGTCCGCAGCCACAGATCAGATCGCCACCGATTCCAAAGTACTCCAAAAATCCCAAGAGAATCGACATAACCAGCCACCACCAGCTGACGACATTTCGAGGCACTCTCTGTTCTTTCTCTCCACAACAACAATTGCGTACCCCTGCAACAAAATACCCAAATAGCCCAAAAAGCAACAAAACACCACTGTCGACCTCCATTTCGAACGCAGCCCGGTCCAGGCAGAAGTCAATTTCCCGGGAACGGAGACGAACCACAGCAACAAGCTCCAATTGCTATCTCTATTTCTATTTCTATATTTGGGAATAAGAAATAGGGCATTGAGAATTGAGAGTTTTGGTGCGTCTTTATCGACTATCGACAGCTTCCGCTTATTATTGTCGTCATATTTGATCGCATTTTGTCTGCATTTTTGACAATTCTTTTGTTCCCTTTTCCCCTCCATTGCTGCTTGCCTAGTTGCTTGCACGCTTCTTCAGCGTCCTCTTTCTTCCTCCAACTCCTCCATCTCCACCTCTCTCTCCACAGCCATGGCCGCGCAACAAAGCGCAGGTGCGGGCCACATCGTGGGCAGTGCGCCTGGACCGACGACAGCTCCAGCGGGAACTGGTCCCAACTCCAGTGGTTACTTTAGCCAGCCCTATCTGCAAACTCAACCACATCAACAACATCAGCAACCGCAACATTCTCAGCATTCGCAACTACACCCACACTCGTACGCCGGTACTTCGTCGCATATCCCCGCCCGCTCGCCCTACACCGACAGCCAAAACTTTATGCCCTCCACCCAGCAAGCGCTCTCGCCCGAAGACGACCAGACCTACCTCAACACCTTGGCCAACGCGACGCCCGCACAACAGTCGCAGTCCTACAACCCCTCCTCGGCGCTGGGACAATACTACAGCGGTGACGGTGCCAGCGAGGTCGGCGGCGTCAACAACGCCAACGTCAACGCCATGGCAGGCTCCTCCGCTGCCGGCGGCGCCAACAGCCGCTTCAACGAGAACTGGGATGCAAGCCAGCGCGGCAGCTCCATCATGGACGGTGACGGTGGTGCATACAGCGACGGCGGCATCAGCGGCACCAGCACCCAGCAACTGCCCACCCGGTCCAACACACTAAAGAAGAAGTCGTCACTGCGCCGCGCATCGAGCCTGCACCGCAGCAGCAGCCGCCGTAGCATGAAGGCCGGCAGCGTGCGCAGTCTCGCCCTGCAGAGCCGCAGTGATGGCGAGGAGTCCAACAGCGCCTTCTTCTGCCCCGTCCCAACCCGCGGCAACCCGACCGAACTCCTTGCCAACCGCTTCCACGCCTGGCGCAAGATCTTGAAGGACTTGATCTCCTACCACCGCGAAGTCCAGAGCAGCTACGAGCAGCGCGCCAAGTCGCTGCAACGCCTGGCCGCCAATCTCAACGGCTCGACTCTGCCACCGGGTTTCATGCCCTCCGGTGGTCTCGACGACGCCGCTCAGATGATGCGCAACTTCCACAAGCAGGCTGTCTCCGAGGCCGTCAAGGCCCGCGACATTGAGGAGGACGTCATTCTGGCGCTGACCGGTCTGCGCGCCGATCTAAGCCAGAAGATCAAGGAAATCAAGAATATCTCGGGCGATTTCCGCAACAACGTCGACAAGGAGATGGACGCCACCAAGAAGGCCGTCAAGAACCTGCAGGACAACCTGGGCCAGGCCGAGCTCGACTCGTCTCTGTCAACCGGCCGCCAGGACCCTTACCTGCTGCGTCTCTTGGCCGACCGCCAGCTCGAGCGCCAGATTCAGGAGGAGAACTACCTGCACCAGGCGTTCCTGAACCTCGAAAAGTCGGGCCGCGAGCTCGAGTCGATTGTCGTTGGCGAGATCCAAAAGTCCTACAACGCCTACGTGGGCATCCTGCGCCGCGAGGCCGACGCCACCTGGAACACAGTCGAAGAGCTCCGCGAGGGCCCCATTGCCATGCCCAAGGACCAGGAGTGGCTGTCCTTCATCCGCAACAACGACCAGTTTATCGGCCCCGACGTGCCCATCCGCTCGTTCCAGTTCGTTACCTACCCCGGCCAGAACCATTTCGCCTGCCAGGAGATCCGCGCGGGTCTGCTGGAGCGCAAGAGCAAGTACCTCAAGAGCTACACGGCCGGCTGGTACGTGCTGTCGCCGACGCACCTGCACGAGTTCAAGTCGGCCGACAAGATGCAGGCGCCCGTCATGTCGCTGTACCTGCCCGAACAGAAGCTGGGCTCGCACTCGGACGCGAATTCCTCGTCGAGCAAGTTTGTGCTCAAGGGCCGCCAGACGGGCGGTCTCCACCGCGGCCATACCTGGGTCTTCCGCGCCGAAAGCTATGATACTATGATGGCCTGGTTTGACGACTTGTATGCCCTGACCGAGAAGACGCCGCAGGAGCGCGAGGACTTTGCGCGCGGCCACCAGCAGCTGGTGCACACCCGCAGCACCAGCCGCGCCTCGCAGCACACGTACAGCAGCGACGGCGTCGTCAACGAGGACGACGACGAGCCCTTTGCCGTGAACTCGCCGGCCGCCATGGCGGGCGCGGCAGCAGGCGCCAAGGCTGCCGAAGACGCCTACGCTGCAGCCGGCGTGCCGAGCGCCGGCCAGAGCTCCGTCCACAGCATGACTGGCCAGTCCCAGTCGGCCGTGTCGGGCGCACCGCTGACCCAGCAGACATCGATTGTCAGCGATCCCGGTATGGTCGGCGCTGCAGGCGTCGTGGCTGCGGATGGTACTGGGGGCCCCTCCTCGCAGTACCGCTCCCAGTCCGCATCGGCCGCGCCCAGCCGGCGCCCGTCGCAGGGCGGTCGCTTTCCGTCCGACCTCCAGGTAAATGCACAGCGGGGCCTGGAGGTGCAAGCCGCCGGAATTCCCATCTCGCCCACGAGCGCAGGTGGCTCGGGCTCGCAGCGGGGCTCGGCCACGGGCGCTCCTGAGTCTACCTATGGTGGTAGTGGCCAGCCCGCCGCCTCTGGTTACGGCCAGACTTACGGCAACCTCGGCCCGGCCAGTGTCGCGTCGCCGCCCGCCTCCGATTACGGCGTGATTGCTGCAGCTGGTTCCATCCCGGGCAGCCAGCAACAAGACCTGGCACCCGAGGGATATGATGGGTACAGTGCGGCCGGTGCAGCCGGCGCAGGAGCCCTTGCGGGCGCCGGAGCTGTGGCTGGTGTCGAGGCATGGGATGCACAGCAACAACAACAACAACAACAACAACAGCAGCAGCAGCAAGCCTTCCTCGCACAAAAGGAGCAGACCGAGCTCGACTGGCAGGCACTGCGTGCTCAACAGGAACAGCTCCGGATCGACAAGGAGAGACTCCGCGAGCAGCAGGAACTGCAGGAGAAGCAGCGGCAGCAGATTCTTCAGCAGGCCCAGGCAGCACAACAAGCCCCTGCACCCGCTCCCGCACAAACACGGACGGCTTCTCATCCAGCAACACCGGCCGCTCCTGTGATCCCCATGTTTGTCAATGTCAGCGACAAGAGCCCGGCGACGAATGCGGTCAACGAGACGAGCGCCGGCAGCACGGCCGGCGATAGCGGCAAGGCCTTCAACAGCAGCAGCGACGTGGCCACGACGGCCCTTGCCGGCGGCGTTGTCGGTGGTGTCGTTGCCAACGGTTATGCCAACTCGAATGTCAACGGCGCACCCCGCGAGCAGCAGCAAGTCTATGCTCCGTCCGAGACGCAGCCACCGACCTCGTCGGTTGCTGCTGGCGGTTCCGGCATCAACGGCACTGCCAAGGACGTCAACTCTGGCGATCGTCCTCCTCTCAAGGCGCGGCAGGGCAGCGAGGCCACGACGCTGTCGCACCTGCACGTCCCCGGCGAGTTCCCCAAGACGCCTGCAGAGAGCCGTTAGGCAGGCACCCGTGGAGGACCCTGTCAATCTCGAATCTTTCTCTGTCCATCTTGTACACTGATCTCTTTATCTGTTTCATGCCATCTATTTCTGTCTTTGTCTTTTTTCTTTATGTCATATCTTACCTTTGCATATCCTCTTTCTTTTTTACGAAATACGGGGCGTTCTTATGGAATCCTTTTGATTTACCTTTTTCTGATCTTTTCTTGTTTCTTGGTCTGCCATTGGTCTTTTTTACCTGGTTAGAGGAGGATATCATAGGCCACGGCCTTGTTTTTCTGCGTTTACGTTTTTCTCTCTCTTTTCTCTATCCACTTTTGCCTGCCGCATTCTCGCGTCTGTTTTACACAAAAATTTTACGTTTTGTTTCTGATCACACACATTCTGCGAAACTTGCATGTTAAGATGATTTGAGTCCACCGGCGGGAAAGTGAAAGGGGAGAAGATGTGGCTTGCGGGCGCGGGGCGCAAATTTGGAAGGCGTCAAGACTTGGAAATGTTTCAAAGAGGCTTGAAAGAGGCTTGCGTCTCGTCGGCACATGGGAGAATTTACACATGTAAAAACTCGTGTGAGGCCGAGAGGAGCAAGATCCAGCCCCGAAATGATGTCGAGCACGAGCCACCATCACGGAGAAGACGAAGAAAGAGAGGTGAAGAACAAAAAGAACAAGAAGAACAAAAAAGAACACAAAGATATACAAAGTACACGGAATACACAGTACACAAAATACAAATGCACATGTTTTATACCCACAACCTCATAAGATTATACCTAGCAAAGTACCCTTGTCCATGCCCCAAGGTCAATATATTTGCTCGCGTTGGTTGCACAACACCTGGATATGCCTTGTCTTTTTGTTGCCTTTCTTTGTCAAAATTCTACGAATAGAAATTGCAAAAGCCTCCAGAGACCATTGCCTTTACGGGGCGTCTTTGCGATTACTTGGTGCGCTCGAAAGAGAAGAACGAAAATAGACAACCGGAAGGATTGCTAGGAACGTGCAGTGCCTGTGTTTGCGCATGCACTTGTGTTTGTACCTGTGGTTGTGTTCATGACTGTGCTCGTGTTTGTGTTTGTGTCTGTGTCTGCATCTGCATCTACAAGATGCACTTCCAGTGCCCTGATATACGCAGCATCCTTTCGGGGCTGGCCGTCTTTGATATCGCATCCCTTACTTTGAAGTGAGGAGGCTGTATTTCTTTTCGCCATCTTCGTGATAAAGTACGAGGCAGGCAGAGGGAGAGAGTAAGCAAAGAGGTCGGTCAAGAAGAGTCCAGATACCTCTACTCGTAATGAGTGGCAGGTACGAACAAAAAAGATCGACACGGTAGGTGGTGTGGTGTGCTTGCTGGCAACGGTCGTGCAGCCCTCTTCTTTTCGTTATTTCTCGTCTTTTTTTCTTCTCGTACTTTTGTTGTCCATATTCTTCATTGTAATTTCTTATTTTTCTAGCCCACTTTCCTCACGTTTTTGCCAACGTTGGGGATGTCCGAAAGGCCAATAGAGGAAGCCCAAAGAAAAAGGCGTCCCCTGGTCTGACGTGTATTTTTGTGTGTGTAGACTATTCTTTCTTTTCCTCGTCCGACGTTGCACGAAGAAGAAAAAGAGAAAGAAGATGGCCTGCCTGGCCTTCCCACACACACCAACACAAGCTCAAAGTAGGTGTGCACACACTTTTATGCATGTGTTTTCTGGACAACCACTACGTTCTGCGACCGTATACATGTGCATTGTATACGGGTGCATTTTATTTTATTGTTCTATTGTTTTGTTTTCTCACAAGCATTACCATCTAAGCGGCCGAAGTAGATATCGTGAGATGTCGTCTCAGGCGCCGCAAAGGGTCGCCCTTGCCTTATGCAATCTGTGGTTGGTCCGGTAGCGACGGTGTTCAGAGAAGGAAAGAAGCAAGGACGAAAATCAGTGATTTTTGAGAGGCAGGCACGACTGAGACATTTCGCACAGGAAAAGGAAAGAGAGAGGCCCAGATGAGAGACAAAACAGGAAAGCGCAAAGGCTGTAAAAGGCTGTACGACAGATGCTCGAGTGCCTGTATTATTTACACGCCCCTTTCCGAGCCAATCAGCGCCGCCCTTCTGCCGATCCATTTCTCGGCCAAATTGGGACAGCCAGCGTATGGCAGGTCCAACAGCTGTTTCCGTGTCTACGAACAGCCATGCTTTCTTTTTTGTCGTTCTTTTTGTCGTTCGAGTTAATGGGAGCCGCCCTCGTTTTTCTTTTCTTCTTTCTTTTTCCTTTCTTTTTCCCAAGGACCATTTTCATGTGGCGTGAACCCGAACTCACTTTGTGAGACCAATAAAAGCGCCTCTCTCCGAGCCAGCCATGCCCAGACCAATTACCAATTAGACTGCAGGTGGCTGCCCCCACGATGTATTTTCTCAGTAAAATGGAACATCATTCTCTCCGTCGTAGCTTTTCTTTTTGGTCACTCAATGTTGGCCCGCATCGTCGACCGCTCCGACACGAACACGCAGTCACAGCATCATAAATTCCAAGCCAAGGAAACCAAGTCGTGACAACAGTCGTAAAAAGAAAAAAGAGCGCAGCTGCAGATGCATGATCCCCCACTTGTGAAGAGGAGGAGAGATGCAGTCTATTTACAGTTATTTTCCCTGTCGACCATCGACCGACCTTGCGGTTTCCTTGGTTCGCTCTTTGGAGATACAGATTCCGCTGTGTGCCGTATGCAGTGCATGTCTTTCCATTTTTCTGTCTGGCCATCTCCAAAGCGATTCCAAAAGTGATCGGCGACGATCCTTCGTCTTTTTGATAGCCTTTGTCGCTTCTCGCCACTCATCTTCTCTCGAGCAACACCCGTAGGAATGCAATCCGCATGGCCACAACTAGGTGACGATATCGTCCAGGTTGATACGAGTATTCGTTTCTCGACTCCTCGACTCGCACAAGGATCATGGCCTTTCGCGGCGCAGCCCGCTCCCAAGCTCCAGGATGTCACCACACAGAATCCAGTAAACAAGCATCCAGCATCCAGGCGGCCCAAGCGCAGGCCCTGGCCATGCTTTGCAAGGCCCGCATCGCCCCCAAAGTCACAAAAGCCAAACCATGCCAGCATGCATCCAAGCTACCCCTCCCAGCAATCGACCCAAGGATATCGCTGCTTTTGCTGCCGAGGCATTCTTTTTTGTAATGCTTTTTTGCTTCTTTTTTTACAATGTGTGTTTGTGCACTCTCACTCTTGTTGTCGTCAAAAGATTTCCCGCACAACCCCAGAAACGGGTGATCCGAGCCCTGGGAACGAGTCAAGTCTAAAAAGAGAGAAAAGACAAAGAGAAAAGACAAAATCAACCCAGCCGCACTCCAACCCTGCGTCGATCGTGGGTGAGGTGAGGGGTCCATCCAGAGTTCCCAAAGTGAGCATTATCAGCCACTGTGTAAGGCTTCTTTTGTCTTTCCTTCTTTCCCTCACAATCCCTTTGCGTCCTCGCTTGTCCCTGATTCTTGCGTTGGCAAGTAATGCAGATGCGAGATGCGAGATGCAGGCCAAAAACGACTTGCATCGCAGGTATAAGTCAACAAATATAGATATAGGTATAGGTATCATACCGATCTATATTTGTATGCCGTCCGTGTGTCCGTCTTCCGTTGTCCGTGCTTTCGCGTCTATCTTTGTCTCCGTGCATCTCTTTTCTGTCTTCCCATCTCTCCTTGACAGTATCTTCGCCGACGTCGTCTGTTTTTGTCTTGCCTATTTGCCGGTAAGCAGGCTGCTTACCTCTTCAATTGGCCGTCTGTCGCATGCACAAGGCAAGACGAGACAGCAGATACAAGACATTAACAAAAGTCTCTAACACGCGGACTGCTCGCCGGGAAGGAAGTAAAAATAAAGACAAAAATAAAAATAAAAAGGGCCCGGCCGGCTCGGTATCCCTTTCCACGCTTCTTCCATGACCTTGTCAATATTGATCTGGCCGGCCAGGCTGGGCCATGATTACGACCCAGCTCCGTACTGGATTGGCCACAGGTCAGTCTGGACACCAGGCTGTGTCACAAGCGGTTGAAGAGAGAAAAGAAAAAAGAATCAAAAGAAAACAATCTTCTTCACTCTTTTTTCTCCTCTCCCCCCGGAGTGTGCCCGAAAATAGCTGTCGGTGGTTGGGTGAGGTGAGAAATCCATGGGTGTGAGAAACAGAGAAATAAACTGAGAGGAAGGGGGGCGTGCGCTCTGGTCTTGGTCCAAGCCGGCTGAGGATCCATGCGAGACATGCTCTCAGATGCCCTACTGGGGATCGTCACCACCACTTTCACCACTGTTGCTTTCTTTTTTGAGCTTTCTTTTTTTACTTCTTCTTCTCTTTTTTGTCTCGCCCATGCTCTCGCCCGGCACACCCACCCTCCGTTCTCCGCTGTAGCCTTTCAATTCGTGTCTTGACCAAGGTTTCTTCTTCTGGAAAACCAACCACCACCACGCCTGCAAATCCCACCCAAGCGTGCCGTCACCGCTCTTGCCAAAAACCACTTACACGCCTCCCCACTTTTCACACTTTCTCCCACTTACACTCCTCACACGCAAAGATGCACCACCAGGTCGGTCCGTATCCTTGACCCTGTTGCTGGGCCCCGTTGGGTCTTGCTTGTAGATCCTTCCATCCAGATGGTTGGAGGTTGTAAAGAGGCAGTAAAAAAGAAAAGAGGGCAGTCAAAAAGGAAAAAGAAAAGAGTGAAGGCGGGATAGGTCGTCACTGGTCAGCCTTGTCTTTTTCGTAAATTTTTGGGAGAGAAGAAAAGAAAAGGGTAAGACTCTCATCCTTCGTCGTCATGTCTCTCGTCTTCTTCCTCTCGATTCCAACATAATCTCATAATCTCTCTCCTCAAACTCTGTACACCTCACATCATCACCACTCCCCAGCCCACTTCTCTACATCACCTCTCAAACGCTTTCAACGGCCGCAGTCGTTCGTTTCGCCCCGAGTACGACTTCAGAACGACGAAAGAAAACAAGAAAGAACACAAAGAAAGAACACTCGTCGGACTTGATCACCACTTCCGCATCTCCATCCATATCCACCAACATCGCCTCACGCCTCACCACGCTCTCTCATCGCTCGTCTCTCGTCTCTGCATCCTGCCGTGCTCGTCAAACCGAGCCTGTTATAGGTCTGGAGTGACTCGGCCTTTCAGGAGGACTCTTTAAAAAGACTGCTCCAAAATCCACGCTCGTGGTTCGCTCGCATCGTGAGCACATAAAAACGGAAGCCAGTTACATCTCCACCTCGTCCACCTCGCCTCGCCTCACTCGTCGTATCCGCCGGGGGTGACAAGAACGAGTGAGCGACGGTGGCTTGCTTGGCCTGCTTCTGGTCTTTCTGGTCTTTCTCTCTTTCCATTCTCCGACGCCATCCCGCCATCTCCATCTATATCCGCATTTCCTCCCAGAGTACAAGAGGCGCCTCTTTTTTCTAGCCTCCATTGGCGTGCATCTAGCTGTTTGTTTGTGTCACGGACTTTCTAAAAAGAACGTACACGACACCGCGACACCAACCCAACGCACTCCAACCATACATAATAGGCACAGCCAACCAACGCCTCGGAGGAGCAGGGGACAGGGATTTTCGTCTGTTACCTTGGTCTCTCCCCGTCTTCTCGGCCTTCCTGCCCTTTTCCGTTTCTTGGAGAGCTGCCTTTTCAGCTTCCCAGCTGATCAGATCAGTTGCAGTTGCCCTGGTTGCCCATCATAAAAGATCCGGTATCCTGGGTCTGCATCAGAGGCTCTCTCTTTTCTTCTCTCCTCTTTTCCTCTCCCCTTCTCTCCTTCTCTTCCCCTTCACAACGACTGACACTCGTCTGATATGGCTCGGCACACTCTGCCTGAGCTGAATTGACAGAGTAAACAGCAGTCCACAGTCCATACACTCAACCACATAAACACCTCCACATCTTCTCGTCAACATGTCCTTCCGGGAGAGACGGCGGTCGACGCCGCTGCCCGCCGGCTCCGAGCCAACTGTCGACTTCCAGACGGCTACCGAGGCAATGCAGCGCGCCGCCGACGCCATGATCGCCGCCACCGAGTCGTTCCGCCAGCAGTTCCACCAGCAGGACATTAACGTGCCCGGCTCGCACGGCTCTCACAGCAGTGAGGGCTCTGGGTCTGGTTCTGGGAGTGTCTCAGGCACAAACACCACGACCTCGCACAACAACAGAGCTGCCTCGGCCGCTTCGCACCGCACAATCTCCTCGGGCCGCCGCCGGCCCATGTCCTACCAGCACCAGACCTTGTACCAGCCCTACCGCCCGCCCTCGGCCGATGCCGTTCTGCACAGTCCTGTGGATGGCACAGGCATTGCAACCGCAGCCCGACCGAAAACCGCAGGCCACCACTCGGCCACCCACAGTGCTCACAATACTCACAGTGCTCACACATACCCTCCGCCGGTGCACCGCAACAGCAGCACCACGCCTACCCTCCCCAAAACCGTCAGCCCCCGCAACAACCCATACAACACCTACCGCGCAGCCCGCGCCAGCTCCGGATCGCCCGCACCGCCCATATCGTTTCACAACAATGCCACCGCAGCGGCAGCGGCAACAACAGCTTCTTCGTCAACGACAACAGCAGCCCTCCCCATGTCCGACTATTATACTGTCCACCCAGACGGTACGGCCTCCGTTGTGCCTCGCGATGACTCGGGCATCGCCATGACCGTGTCAAACTCGACATCCACAAACATGCCTCAGGCAGCCCAGCCCCTCATGCTCAACAACCCCACGATCCGCCTGGTCGAGCTGCCCGGTCCGCTCGCAATGCACCCGCTCTCCATGGATCCTCAGCAGCCGCCAAGAGCTCTCCAGCAGCAGGCTCAGCAACTACAACAACAAGCACACTCTCGGCAGGCAGATGTGGCCGCCAATGAAGTCGTTCCGTCTACTTCGTCCGCCCCGACGCCCGCCTCGCGCGCCTCCCATGCCAGCTGGTCGCTCATGCCCAAGATCCCCAAGACGCCAGATGCCACTTCGGGTCCATCTCGTCGTCTGACTCCACCTGTCCTCCCGCCTGCTCCACCCTCCACGGCTGTTGGTACTACCCCGACTCCGGGCGCCCCCATCTCCTCTTCGCACAGCCCCGTTGGCGGTCGCCGTCCGTCCATGTCGTCGTACATTGATTTGATCGAGGCCGCCTCGCGTCTCAAGCGCACGCACTCGTACCAGGGTGTCGGCCATGCAGGAGAGCTCATCCCGCGTGATTCTTCGTTCACACCTGTGACCGACGGTGAAGTGACTGCTGGCGAAACAACCGAAGCTGAACGGGAGCATAACGAGAAGCGCCGAGAGCGTGAGCACGAG
The DNA here is from genome assembly GCA_021396235.1 of Sporothrix pallida. NCBI lineage: Eukaryota > Fungi > Ascomycota > Sordariomycetes > Ophiostomatales > Ophiostomataceae > Sporothrix > Sporothrix pallida. The sequence goes on along the minus strand of WNYG01000019.1, from coordinate 390,348 downwards.
AGTGAAGCCGAGCCGGAACCAGTCCTGCAGATCGGCCGCTACACCTATATTCGCTCCGAGGCCGGTGACCACGACTACCGCGCTTCTCTGATCCGGGACGATGGCTCGCGGCGCTACACCACCCGGCCCGTTACACGCAACAGTCTTGTCGAGGGTGTCAGCCGCGCTGGCAGCCGTGTCGGCAGTCGTGTCGGCAGCTTGCGGAGACGCCAGTCCGGGTCCAGGAGAATGAAGAAGGAGCCCTCACCAGACGCCCCCTATGGCTTTTCGCTGATGCACGAGTCCATGTTTGTGCTCATCATCTGTCTTTCGCAAGTCCTGATGCTCGCCGGTATTGCCCAGGCCCTCATTCCCGCCAACCTCATGAGTCTGTCCTTCCCCGATGCCACCCCGGGCAACATTGCCTGGTACACGGCCGCCTATGGACTCACATCGGGCACGTTTGTGCTTCCCTCGGGCCGCCTGGGTGATCTTTTCGGCCACCGCCGCATTTTTATCATCGGTTTCGTCTGGTTCGCTGCCTGGAGTCTGTTGGCTGGCTTTGCATCCGCCATCCAGCATTCGGGCAGTGATGCCGCCACCTCGCACCGTGGCACCACTATTTTCATCATTTGCCGCGCCATGCAAGGCATCGGTCCGGCCATGCTCGTCCCCAACGGCCAGGCCATGTTGGGCCGTGCCTACGCACCGGGTCCCCGCAAGAACATTGTCATGTCGCTCTTTGGCGCGTCGTCGCCGCTGGGCTTTGTCGTGGGCGCCGTCATGTCGGCCCTTTTTGCCATTTATGCCTCGTGGCCGTGGGCGTTCTGGACGCTGGCCGCTGTCTGCGTGGCCCTGGCTGCTGTGAGCATGCTCGTCCTGCCGCCAGACGATGTCAAGGAAGACGCAACCACGACTGAAACCACCCGTCTCGAGGACGATGACACGGACGATGTGGTCATCTCCAAGAAGTCAAAGATGGCCGCCAAGAAGGAGAGCTTGTGGGTGCGCATGGACGGCATGGGCATCCTGCTGGGTGTCGCCGGCCTGGTGCTCGTCAACTTTGCTTTCAATCAGGCACCCATTGTCGGCTGGGCCACGCCCTACACTTATTTTTTGTTGATTTTGGGCCTCTTCTTTGTCGCTGCATTCCTCTATGTCGAGGCTTTCCAGGCCGCCTACCCGCTCGTGCCCACGTCCGCCATGCACTCCACCACAAACTTTGTCTTGGGTTGCACCGCCACGGGCTGGGGTTGCTTCTCGGTCTGGGTCTACTATGTCGTCCAGATGTTTGAGAACCTGCGCGGCTGGTCGCCCTTGATGACGAGTGCCGCTTTCGCACCTGCCCCCGTCACCGGCCTCATCGCCAGCTTGTTGACGGGCTTCCTCTTCAGCCGCCGTGTCAAGCCTCATTGGGTCATGCTCCTCAGTATGTTTGCCTTTTTCGTCGGCAGCCTGCTGTTTGCCACCTCGGCGCCGGACCAGCTCTACTGGTACAACCCCTTCTTCAGCATCCTCATCATGCCCTTTGGCATGGACATGAGCAACCCGGCCGCCATCATCCTGGTCAGCAACAGCGTCCGCCGCGAGCACCAGGGCGTCGCCGCCAGTCTTGTGGTGACGTTTGTCAACTATGCCATCTCGCTGGCTCTCGGTATCGCCGGCTCCGTCGAGGCGGGCGTCTTTGACCCCAACAACTTGCTGGTCGGATACCGTGCCGCTCAGTACTTTGGCCTCGGATTGGGCGGTCTGGGCATCTTGTTTGGAACGGCCTTTTTGTGCCAGAGCTACCTGCGGGCACCACCAACCCCGCAGGCTACGGATGAGAAGACGGGCGGTGTCTAAAGAGGTGTTGTTGATATCGATCAGGTGAGTTTAGATGAAGTGATGCAAGATGAGATGGCGAGAGGAAGATGGCAAAGAAAGGGGAGACGCCGTAAGGAAGAAAAGGGGTTAATTTGGAAGACAGAAGGAGCACTCGCTCAGGAAGGAACGTCCATTGCTACTCTCTCATCGCATTTACACTTGGAGTTTTTGGGATTTGATTTTGGGAAGGTGCGTTCAACACAAATCATGTTCAGCGGAAAGTGCAGGTGGCACACATCTCGACAGTCTTTTGTTTTCAGGAAAGAGCGTTTGGTACTTTTTTGGGCTTCTTTTGAACTTATATAGCGACGACATTCACCGCCAAGATAATCTCTGGTGGCAGCATGACCAAATTCCCTTAGATAGAATGAATAATCTGAATAGGATCAAACCTTTAGAAACAAAGCCGCCTCTTGAGTGTAAGAAACGACTTCGTGATGTGAGATGGTCTGTATTACAGCCGTGCGACCACTAAATTACAGTGATAACCCCTTGGGGAAAGAGCAGGCGTGAATCTCGTGCTTAATTGATGGCCCACTTTTTCACGCCATAGCGCGCGCTGGACGCGTCAAAAAGGGCAGGCGTGGTTAGGCCCGCCACGCTCTCGCCCACCACTTCGTCACTGCACCTTCCAGCTGCAGGCCAAAACTCATATCCAAAGCAACGCAGCCAGCTCTTCGTATCTACGAATCCCGACATTTACGACTCCCAACGATTGCGACTTACGACTCCACGATCTGATAACCACGGCCGATTGAGGCGACACTCCCCTTCCCCCATCCTTTCCACCCCATCTTTTGGTCAATCCCCGCCAACCGCCGCCATGGGTATCAAACAGCTCTTCCAGATTGTCAAGGAGGAGGCGCCCGATTCCGTCAAGGAGGGAGAGATCAAGAACCAGTTCGGCCGCAAAGTGGCAATTGTGAGTACTCGGCGGGATGGCGACGGTAGGATTTCATTCGTGTGCAAAGCTAACACATTCATAGGATGCGTAGGTACCGGCCCGATACCGTGCCACGACACCACGATTACGACTACGAGCTCCATTTACATACCAGACCTAGCCGCTAACAGCTTGTTTCCTCCCCACAGATCGATGAGCATCTATTCGTTCCTGATTGCCGTGCGCTCCGATGGCCAGATGCTGATGAGTGAGGCCGGCGAGACCACATCGCACCTGATGGGCATGTTCTACCGCACACTGCGCATGGTCGACAACGGCATCAAGCCGCTCTACGTGTTCGACGGCGCGCCGCCCAAGCTCAAGTCGGGCGAGCTCGCCCGCCGCTACATGCGCAAACAAGAAGCCACCGAGGGCCTGGAGGAGGCCAAGGAGACGGGCACGGCCGAGGACATTGAAAAGTTCTCGCGCCGCACCGTGCGCGTCACGCGCGAGCACAACCAGGAGTGCCAGCGCCTGCTCAAGCTCATGGGCGTGCCGTACCTGGTGGCGCCGACGGAGGCCGAGGCGCAGTGCGCGGAGCTGGCGCGCGCCGGCAAAGTGTATGCGGCGGCCAGCGAGGACATGGACACGCTGTGCTTCAACACGCCGATTCTGCTGCGCCACCTGACGTTTAGTGAGCAGCGCAAAGAGCCCATCCAAGAAATTCACCTCGACAAGGTCATGCAGGGGCTCGGCATGGAGCGCCCGCAGTTTGTCGACCTCTGCATCTTGCTGGGCTGCGACTACCTCGACCCCATCCCCAAGGTGGGCCCCAACACGGCGCTCAAGCTGATCCGGGAGCACGGCACGCTCGAAAAGGTCGTCGAGTTTATGAAGAAAGACCCAAAACAGAAATTCGTCATCCCCGAGGACTGGCCGTACGAGGACGCGCGCGAGCTCTTCTTCAAGCCCGACGTGCGCTCGGCAGACGACCCGCTGTGCGACTTCAAGTGGGAGCGGCCCGACATCCCAGGGCTCGTGCAGTTCCTGGTCAACGAAAAGGGCTTCTCCGAAGACCGCGTGCGGTCCGGCGCGGCGCGGCTCGAGAAGAATTTGAAGGGCACGCAGCAGCAGCGTCTCGAGGGCTTCTTCAAGATTGTTCCCAAGACAGAGGCCGAGCTCAAGGCGCAAAAGCGCAAGCTGGACGAGAAGAACGAGGAGAAGAAGAAGCGGCTCAAGGAGGAAAAGAAGGACAAGGCCAAGGCCAAGGCAAAGCCTCGGGGCGGGGCCTAAGCACGGGACGGGAGGGAAAGGATGGCGAGATGACAAAACGATAAACGACAAAAACGACACAAAAGCACGCTGACAGAAACTTCCACAACCCAGCCCTTCAGTTTCCTGGGGTATTTGATGTTGGATGGTGGAGGACGTGGGGAAAGCCGAGATGAGCTCGCAAAGCTACATATACCAGAGCGTGGAACGAACAAAGGTCCCTTGTGATAGTCAGGGGTATCATATTGTTGGCTTTCCCTTTTTTTACCTTTTTTTATTTGCTTCGCTTTTATGCTCGTTCTCGTTTCCTTATTTTTTTGTTATTTTTGTTATATTAGTTTCACGGTAGTTTGCATTTTGGCGTTGTTCTAAGGCGGGTTTCCGCCGGGATTTTATTTTTTAGGAAAGGGAAAATCACATGGAATCTTTTGACGAATGAAGACTGGGCCAAAAGCGAGCGAGAAGAGCGAGAAGGAGCCCCCAAACCGACGAGACAGTGTGCAGGCGTGGGGTCAACACTCAACTGCGTGTAATACTTTGTAGGTGCATAAAATCCGGCTCATTGGCTGGGCGGATTCGCAGCAAGAAATTGGAGAACAATTGCACGACGCGGCAAGACCACGAGACCCAATCTGCGGCGTGCCTCGGCAGACCCACACCAATCAACTCGCGCCAAAGCCAGCAGGCCATGAGACAGATGACATCAGGGCCAGCAGGCACTAGAGTGGCAGGAAGGGGCGACCGGCGACCTTGAATTTGGAGAAATTTACAGAGTGATGACAGGAAGACAGAAAAAAAGAGTATCACATGTCCAAGGCACAGCCATTCTCGACAGAACAAAAAAGTTGCGTGCATATTCCATCTGCGACAGGTTCGGAGTAAATTGTGTTTACATTGCGTCTGATTCGCCGCTGCCAATGGCCGTTTTCAAATGCATGCTTTCGAGGTCGTAACAAGTGTCGCGATGAACGTTGCACTTCGCATCGTGCTGTCTTGGCCTCTTCTAGTCTTTCCCTTTTCGATGTCCTTTCTTCGCCTAAGTGCATCTGTTCCTTCCTTCCGGCAAACCGTGAAAATGCCGTACGAGCTGCTCTTTCCGCTTGTAGCGCTCTGTGCGGAAATCGTGTCTCACAGGTGGCAGATTGCTCCTTCTCTGCCGGTATCTCTGCGAGCACCCCACACATTCCAGTGCATCGCTCTTGCCGCCTCGGTGTAGGCAGCTTTCAGTAATGCCCGCAAACAGCAAGAGCGCAAAATGCCACAGCAGGTTTGCGTGCCTTGAACTGTCGAGCTTTGGCGGCGTGGTTTCCCCTTTGGGTCACGTCAGGTCAGCCTACTAATCCCCAATTCTCCACTCGCACTGTGCAGTCTGGACGCCCTTTCGCTCGCGGAGCCGTTCCTGCTGGGCATTCAGTGCTTGTTGGTACCCCAAAGCGCCCCAAACCCCGTAAATGCCAGCCAATCGAGGCCTGCGAATTACGCTTGCACCCCACACTCTCCAGACAATGCCGAGCAAAAGTCCATGACGCACTGTCCAGAGACTGTTCCAGCACTGTGTTTCCGTCAGCGCGGACACGCCCCAAAAAGGTACGGAGGTACGCATTTGCAGGTGGTTTTTTGCGGCCGCTTTCTTCGATAAGCTCGTCGTTTCGCATGTGATCGGCCTGTGGTCGCCCTTTTGCAGCACCAACAGCTCCAAAAGCACCAGAAGCACCAAAAAAGTTGCCGACAGCACGAGGGCGTCAGGATTTCTTTGCCATCGTCCCTTTTCTCTTTAAACCAACGCCCTTCGTTCCGGATCCTTTCTTTTATCCTTTTGTTCTTCTGTTCTTTTTTCTTCCTTCTTCATCTCCTTTTCTGGTTTTCAGACTATTCAGACTTCTTTCTTGACCATATACCCTTTTCTCGGTCATTGCATCTTCTTGTTTTCATCACTCATTGTCATCTTTCATTCTCCTTCTTTTCACACACATTCACTCCCTCTCACACTCAAAATGTCCAAGACATTCACACAGGCCGAGGTTGCCTCGCACAACAAGCCCGACTCGCTGTACATCACGGTCGACGGCGATGTCTACGACCTGACCAAGTTCCAGGACGACCACCCCGGTGGCAAGAAGATCCTGGCGCGCGTCGCCGGCAAGGACGCCTCCAAGCAGTTCTGGAAGTACCACAACGAGGGCATCCTGAAGAAGTACCAGCCCCAGCTGCTGGTCGGCTCGCTCGACACCAAGCCCAAGCCGGCCGCTCCCGCCCCGGCCCCCAAGCCCAAGCCTGCTGCGGCCGCACCGAAGAAGGCCGAGGCCAGCAAGCCCGCCGAGTCGCACGAGGCCGAGCCCCTCGAGCCGTTTGGCTCCATCATTCCCTTCGCCGACCCCGCCTGGTACCAGAGCGTAAGTACACCCACCCCCGGTGAATTACAATTGAATAGGTCAACTAACTTCTCAGTACCGCTCGCCGTACTTCAACGAGACGCACGCTGCTCTCCGCGAGGAGGTCCGCCAGTGGGTCGACACCGAGATCGAGCCGTTTGTCACCGAGTGGGATGAGGCCAAGCAGGTCCCCCCTGCCATTTACAAGGAGATGGGCCGCCGCGGCTACCTGGCCGGCCTGCTCGGCACCGCATACCAGAACGACTACACCGAGAACCGCGTCCAGTGCGTGCCCACCGAGAAGTGGGATCTCTTCCACGAGATGCTGCTGACGGACGAGCTGTCGCGCGCTGCCTCGGGCGGCTTCGTGTGGAACCTGATTGGCGGTTTCGGCATTGGCTGCCCGCCACTCGTCAAGTTCGGCAAGAAGAGCCTCAAGGACCGCATCCTGCCGGGCATTCTGAACGGCGACAAGCGTATCTGTCTCGCCATCACCGAGCCCGATGCCGGCTCCGACGTCGCGAACCTGACCTGCGAGGCCAAGCTCAGCGAGGACGGCAAGCACTACATTGTCAACGGCGAGAAGAAGTGGATCACCAACGGTATCTGGTCCGACTACTTCACGACCGCCGTGCGCACGGGCGGCGAGGGCATGAACGGCGTCAGCCTGCTGCTGATTGAGCGCTCGTTTGGCGGCGTCTCGACGCGCAAGATGGACTGCCAGGGCGTCTGGTCGTCGGGCACGACCTACATTACGTTTGAGGACGTCAAGGTCCCCGTCGAGAATCTGCTGGGCAAGGAGAACCAGGGCTTCCGCGTCATCATGACCAACTTCAACCACGAGCGCATCGGCATCATCATCCAGTGCCTGCGCTTCTCGCGCGTCTGCTACGAGGAGTCGGTCCGCTACGCCCACAAGCGCCGCACGTTTGGCAAACGCCTCATCGACCACCCCGTCATCCGCATGAAGCTCGCCCACATGGCCCGCCAGATCGAGGCCAGCTACAACTGGCTCGAGAACATGATCTACCAGTGCGAGACCATGAACGAGACCGAGGCCATGCTGCGCCTCGGCGGTGCCATTGCCGGCCTCAAGGCCCAGAGCACCATCACCTTCGAGTTCTGCGCCCGCGAGGCCTCGCAGATCTTTGGTGGTCTGTCCTACTCCCGCGGCGGCCAGGGCGGCAAGATTGAGCGCCTGTACCGCGATGTCCGTGCCTACGCCATCCCCGGCGGTTCCGAGGAGATCATGCTCGACCTGAGCATGCGCCAGAGCTTGCGCGTCGGCAAGGCCACCGGCATGAAGCTGTAGAGGCTGTTGGTGATGTATTTTTCATTTTGTTCATTCCTATCCTTTTGTTTTTCATGGAAAAGCTGTTGGTTCCACGCTGTATGATTTTTTAAAAGGCACCACTGTACAGGCCTTTGGATTTTCTTGTAATCTTTCGCATTATCTTCGATTCTCATCTGTTCTTTCCTACCGCTACTAGAATTTGGGCACTTTTTAGATATCAATCAAAGAGTAAAGCAAGCGTTCGTTCTCAGGTAGCATTAAAAGTGATGTAAAAGATAATCATGTGATTGGCCACGGGTAGAATATCATGTGCGCCCATGAGATATCCTCCAACTAAGGAAGGAGCGACTATGTGACGCAACTACCACCTCTGTCAACTGTTCAGAAGTAAACAATAGCGCCATGGTTGCAAACTACTCCTTGATTTCAACCTCTCCCCTTTACAACCATCCATCCATCATGCCATCTCAGACCGTGACCCTCTGGGCCTGATCCACCATCGATTGCCACTCCTCCCATCCTGTTGCCATCAACCTACAACGCACACAGTCAGTTAATATTGTCTATTTTACATCATCAGAGGCCGCCCTTCTAAAACGTTGCCCCCTTTTCTACCTCCACGATCCTTCACCTTTACGACATTCGATACACGATTGGTTTCCCACTTCTGTCCCCCTTGAATCCTCAAAAATGGCCTCTCACACACCATCTCCGCGGCTCGTGCAGCCGGCCACCTTTGCTTCTGCTTTGTCCCGCCTCGAAACTCCCGAAGACCCAGCAGAAGTCGTGTCAGATTGGGTTTACCGACTTTCCCACGTTTCCACTGCAGAATCGACGACAGATATGCCAGTACTCACGAGAATGCCGAATCGGAGTACAAGCCATCATCGTCACCGCTCCCTGGACGGCGTTTAGACGACGCCGACAGACGGTGGATATGATGCGGCCATCTTTGCACCACTCACCACAACTTTTGAACCTATCGCCTCCCTTGAGCAACGTGAAGCCTTTACTGCTCTACAAAACCTACAAAATACAGACCACGATGGCTCTGCTGTTGGCGAAGAGACCAACGCCAACAACACAGCACATCAAACTAAACAGACCAATCAGCCTCAAGACGGACAGCAAAGCACCATCGACGCCAACATCGACCCCAATGTCGACCCCGAAGTATCTCAACTACACCTCGCCATCCATGAACGTCTCCAAATCCAGCGTGCCACGCAACAACGCAGCCGCCGCACCATTGCCGGCGTCTCGGTGCCCTGGCCCAGACGCTGGGGTGGCAGTCTCCAGTGGCGCCAGCAGCAGCAAACCGCCCGCCCGCAGCTGTGGGAGAGCTTTGACGGCTCCAACGGCACGCTCGGTGCCACGGGCGGCCTGACTGCTGGCTTTACCACCGGCATCACTCGCCAGCTTTGCGAGGACCTCAGCGCCACGCACCAGGTCGCCATAACGGCCAATTTTGCAGGAACGACGGGCGCCACCGTAGCACCTCCGGTAACTGCTTCTGCGGCCGCCGTTGCAGCCAACAAAAAAAAGGACTCGAAGCGGTCCAAGATTCTAGGCGACATGGGCGACATCCCTGCGCGCTGGAAATGGTTCCTCAACCCGCGCGAGACGGTCCTCGACTGGGCCAAGAGCGAGGCCCACAACAAGAAGCGGCAGAAGCGCAAGCAGGAAAAGAAGATCAAGGCGGCCAAGCGCAAGGCCCTCAAGGCCCTCAAAGAACAAGAAGCCCAGGTCGTGCAGCAGTCCGTGTCCGTGGATGTGTACGGGCCAGGTGCCGCCACGGGCGAAGACGGGTCCGAGGCTGCCAATGAGGGCGCGCGGACTGTCGTGCAGCGTCTTGAAGAAGAAGCTCGAGTGAGAGCGGCTGCAGCTCTTGGTCCAGCGCCCGGAAGCGACGAGGCCGATGCCGCCACAAACAATCAGGCTACAGCATCCGAGGCCATCATCGAGACCGAAGCATTTGCAACGGTTACGCCAACAGCCCCTCGCCTAGTCACCCAGTACGGCCGTGTTTGGGTGCGTCCGAAGACAATGTACGGCGAGGAAGGCTCAGTGGCTGCCACTGGCGACGGAGCCACCTCTAATGAGGCCCAAGAACCCGACAACGACAACGCCAGCAGTGACTACGAAAACGGTCGCGAGGCAGTCGTTGCTTCGCCTCCTCCGTGTCGTTCATGTGGTGTTACAGCACCGCCCAACTCGATCGCTGATTCCGGGTACGGCCAGATGGAAGCTCCTGTGGTTTTTGAGGAGGCCGACGGGTCGTCGTCGCCGGTGCAGCTACTTTCCTTGGCCCTTGTCTCACGGAGTGAAACAGAGCTGCCTTCCGTCGCAGGTGTCCGTGTTCGCACCCGGTGTCGGTGCCGCCTCCCTGGTGTGGGCTCTGTTGGCGGGGTTGACGGTGTTGTCGAGGCCCCGGCTACCCATCGTTGCTTGTTGGCCCGGCGTCAGAGCACCAGTGTCGATGATGCCCGCAGTTTTGTGACTTGCCTCAGCAGGCCGTGGTAGTTGTGTGCTCGAATTCAACAGACCTAGATACATCATAGATGGAGAGAAAAGAAGTGAAAAGAAGAGAGTGAAGTAGATATTAGAATGCAAAATCATTAGATCCGACTGTCAGTTGACACATGAGAAGAAGAAAAATGCACCATGCTTTGATTTTGATAGAATACAGATACAGAAATATGAAATTTAGAACATAAAAATGGTCATGAGAGAAGGAACATGAGAATATATTCAGCCACGCCAGCAGAAAATGATGAATGAGAAAAGGAAACAGATGATGATAAAAAACAATGGAAAAGATCCAAAAATGTGCCAAGTCATATATACATCAACATCAACATCAACCACGCTACTTCGGTTCGCTTCACTCCCCCCTCTACTCTGCTTTGAACTGTCCCCGCAGGGCATCGACCTCTCGCCGCAGCGCATCCAAATCTGCCAGGATATTGTTGGCAACACCACTGCTGTCTACACCAGACTCGGCTTGGTCCTCGTCGCCCTCTGCAGCCGGCGCCAGGCCACTACCACCACTGCTCCCGGCCGCGCGGCGCACACTCTCCGAGCTGACCTTTCTAGGTGTCGACGAGATCGAGGGCGGCGCGCTCAGGAGCTGATTGGTAGCGGCCGGGCCGTCCATACTGCCACGACTGCTGCCGCGCTGGCGGGTCGGTGGCGGTGGAGGCGGCTGGTGATGAGTGCCTACGCGTCGTGCAACGGCATCAAAACTGGCAACACTCGAGGGGCGGCCACTTCCACTCACACCACCCACACTCCCGCTGCTATCGTTTGATGCCAGTGCAGCCGGCCGGCCCTCTTTGTGGCGGACAGACGTGTTCCGCGCCGGTGGTGGTGGCGGTTTGGCCAGCAGCCGGGTCGGAACGGGCGTGGAGTTACCATTACCGCTGTTGCTGCTGCTACCAGCATGTGGTGGTATTCCAGGCGAACGGTCGGTGTCGGAGATTGCCGAGGGACTCAAGGCTGGTGTCGACGCAGACGGGTGCAATGGCGCAGCAAACGAGGTCGTCGAGGGCCTTGACGCATGGTTGGCACGCCGGGGCGGCGGTGGTGCCGGGACGTTGGCACCTGCACTCGGGTTCGCACTCGGGGCTGGCCTGATGATACTAGACGATCGTGAGTGCCCAGAGTCCATTGAAGACCTGGGGGAAGCTAGTGGAGACTTGTCTCGCAGATCAGCCTCGCCGGCCTGTGGTGGTGGTGCTGGCAAAGGAGGCCGTTCTCCAGGTGGGTTGGACCGACTCTCTGTCCGGTTGTGACCAGCGGCTTGTCGGCGTGGTGGAGGCGCCGGGGTGGGCTTTTTGGGATGGGGAGATGATACTGCAGGAGCTAGAGCCAGTGCAGGCGCAGATACGGGAGGGACTAGCACGGCGTTAGAGGAAACCAAGGCTTCGGCGCCAAGGTCAGAGATGGGGTGGGTGGGTGAGAATTCAGCGGAATGAGAAGCGTTGGGAGGTGTCGGCGGTCGTGGTGAAGGAAGAGCCTCATCTGGTGCCTCGGGATCGAGGTCGACCTCGGGCAGTTTTCCCGCAGCCTCGCGGTCAAAGATGCTGTCCAGAGCGTCCTCGTCATCATCGCTCAGAGTTGCCGCCCGGCGCGCTGGGGGTGGTGGCAGTGGCTTGTTGACATCTGAGGAAGGCGCAGGAGCTGGGTCCTCGCTTCCCGTCTCCTTTGCCGGCGCCTTGTCCTTCGGTTGCGCCTTGATGAGCTTGCCATGTCGTGAGCTCGGCGGAGGCGGCTTCTTCCGGAGAGTTTTTGGTGTGGTCTCGCTCGCAGGCGGTGCGCCGTGGATCAGGCCACTCCGGTCATCGTCATTCTCGGATATGTCGTGAGATGTCCGGGGCGTTTGTGATTCCTGTGGTGGGGCTGCTACCGCGTCAGCTCGTGCAGGTGGCGGAGGAGGAGGAGCTGCTGCTGCAGGACCTTGGCCGGTCAACAACAGTCTGCTAAAGGCATCCACATCCATAGTTGCCTTTCCAGCAGACGCAGCCGCCGGGTCCGCCTCGTCTGAGCTCTTCTGTCCAGGCTCCAGATCGTCTAGGGTCTTCTCAAATGGGTTCGGTGGTGGCTGCTGCTGTGCATGAGTCTGGAAAGAAGGGAAGGATGAGGCAGCTGTCGATGAGCCCGTGTTTCCACCGCGGTCGGCAGAGTTGTCGTCAGACTCGGAATCCTCCGACTCGCTGCTGTAGTCGTCGTAGTTCCGAATCGGACGGTCGTCGAGCAGGCTGCCACGCGTGCCATAGTCGCCAAAGCTCGTCGCTGGCGGTGCGCCTGTTGCTTGTCCTGCCGTCCCGCCGGACAGGTTCGAAGGGAACCTCGCCTCGAAGTCGGCTTCCGTGGAGTCGACCGAGGAGGGCGACGAGGGTGGTGGAGACTGTACGCGCACTTTCTTGACGGGCTTGGGTTTCAGGAACGTCGTGGACGGTGGGGCCTCGGTCGATTTGGGCAGGGCCTGGAGATGTTCGCGGAAGGCATCGCTAGATACCTGTGGCCGGCCTCGCAACGCGTCCTGATCTTCGTTGTTGAATGAATACGAGTCCTCGGCAGAGCCACTGTTGCCGGCGTGTCCGGGAGCTCCGGCGGCCCCGGCGTTTGTGGCAAAGGAGTGTGCGTTCGCGTCGGAGGGCGATTGAGGGAATGTGGAGCTCTTTGCCAGAGAAGGGTGGCCGGGAGGAGCTGTCGAGGAAGTGTCCAGTGCCAGGCCGGAAGTGGCGGAGGAGGATGTCGGGGACGTCACTGGGACGGTGCTCTTACGGCGGAAGGGGTTGTTGGACGCAAGCGAAGTGTCGGCCATAGCTCCGGATGTTGAGGTTGCGCCCGAAGTGCGCGCAATGGTTGTGGACAAAGAGTCAAAGCGAAAAGGACCGCGAAGATCGCGGGGAAGAAGAGCAAGAAGATGCAAGGGGGGTTGAGGAATAGACAGAGTTTGACAGGGACGGGGGGAGGGGCGCTACAGTTTGAGGAGGTCCTGCAAGCGAAAAGCGGTGGGGATGCCAATAGGGACTCGATGAGATGAGATGATAGGAGAGATAATTAGATAGCGGCGTGTTCAACTGTCGTAGGGGCTGGGGCTTTTGGACAGGACCTGCTGAGGATCGGGCGTGTCGGGAGCTGCGGGGTAGCAGCAGTCCAGTGCAAGCCCAGCGCGGGAAATTGGAGATCTGTCGGTCTAGAAGGAACAGCTCGTCAGGCCGTTTGAGTTTCGAACCGTGGGTGGCGGCAGAGCACGAATGGCGAGGAGAACAAGAAGAACCGGGCGACGGAAATGCCCAAAATCCGAGAAAGTGGGAGGCGAAGAATCCGACAAGACGCGAGGGGCGTTGAAGAAGTCGAGAGAAGCGCGAGCTTAACGCTGGAGCTTGTCAGCTTGTGATCGTTGCTCGTGGAACAGAGAGAAGTGGAGCTGTCAATTGGCCATCCGCTGATGCCGTGTTGGCCGTTCTTGTCGAGGGAACGAAGAGAATTGGTCTCAGGAAGAAGAGGAAACAAACAAAAGGAGGGGAAGGAAAGGAAACAAGAATTAAGAAGAAATGAGGCTGAACTTCTTCGTCTTTCTCTTCTCTGTTCTTCTTTCCCCTGCTTCCTCCCTCTCAATTGTCGGTCCGTCGAGCAAGTTTTATCGCGCAGGCGTAATGAATGGTAAAAACGGCTGCCTTGTCCGCAGCGCGGATGAATCCACCTCTTTTCGCTGTTTTGCTAATATTTTTGGCTGCTGGATTTGCTGCCTTTTGGCTGCTGGCTGCTCACGCCTCGTATTACCGCGCTTTAGCGGCAGCTATGACGCGCGGTCGTCAGGTTGTCAATCCGGAAGCAAACGCTTGACTTTGCGGTCCGTCGCGTTGTTTATTGCGTCGTTCGTCGTAGAAGCTGCAAAGAAGAAAGCACAGGGCAAAAGAGACAAAAGAGACAAAAATTGGATGAAGCCCAAAAAGGGGCCAAAAGCGCCAGAGAACCCAAAGAGTCAACCACGACAAACGACTGCGAACAATCAAAAGGGAAGGAGGGAAAGAGGGAAATTGCGAGTCGCACCGGGAAGGCGCATAAAAGGCCATGATCCATTTACAGCAGTCGGGAGCCGAGATTCGAAATTGACGGCCGCCCTTTCTCTATTGAGTATCTTGCCAATTTGACTCTACGCTCTTCCGCTGTACGTGTTCGCACCGCGCCTTCCGTCCTGTGCCTCTTTCCAAATATATTAAGTGCTTTGCATCCAAGACTCCAGCTGTCCACAGCCGCCAACGCGCTTGCTCTTTCCCTGCTTTCCCTGTGTGCCCCAGAAAGGGTGACGGGGAAAGAGCGTACAAAATAAAAAGATTGGGAAGGAACGCATCCAATGCGAGGCCAATTTCCCGTATCCTCTCTCTCCAAGAGTTTAGCAAAAACCTGTACTGCACAATCGCAGCAGCAATTGGTGCGTCCGTTTGATGTCACTGTCTGACAGAGAGGGAGATGAGATGCGATCATCACCTGTTTGAATTCGCGCTGAGGGAGATGGCCTGAGAGGAGTCATTGTCGCACTGTACACAGTAATACGACTGCCACACAACGACTGCACAACGGAAACACAGCATCGTCCATCTGGGGAAAGAGGGGAAGGCGAGCAAGCGAAAATCAAAGCACTGTCAAGGACAAAGCGACAGCAAATGGGAAATGGGAAATGGCAAATGGCAACATGCAATTTGTGAGGCTGTTGGCCAGCCGTTGAACGCCTGTTGGCATAGTGAGATGTTTGGGCTCATTGGCAAGGCCTTTGGCGGGGACCAGGACCTGAACTTGTCACTTGGGGCAGGAACCAACGGGCGCCGGCCAGGGCGTGGAAGGTGCGCTGTGTCAGCCCCAGCAGTCACCTAAAAGCTACAGTTTGGTCGTGCCAAAGCTCTCTGACAGAATATTGCATCGTGGCTGCGTCGCATCCATTGTTCACACATTTCCGGCCTCTTCAACCGCTGCCTTTTCTTTGTTCGACTCCTAGAGCAATTCAGCACACAACTTGTTAGGGCAGAAATGCGATGAGTGCTTTGTCTGCGCGGAAGCCTTTTGGCATCCAGCAGCCCGAGGACCCACTCCCCTCACTAACGTCAGATGGCTACGAGAGCTGGCCAATAATATCACGTGACACTTACACGGCTAGTCTCCACCTTTCTCACCCCCCAAAAAGATGTAAACAAAGAGGCGAACCTCACCTCATCGCTCAAAAACCGCCCTCTGAAAATTGTGCGCCCTTTCAGTGTGTTGTCAATCGCATCTCATTTTCCCACCACAACACCAGTCCAATTGACTTCAAATTAAAATTGAAAGCCTTTACGGCCATTCTGAGCTCAGTTCTCAATTTTTGTAGGCATTATAAGCCCATAAATGCAGAAATATCGAGTTCGCGATATCGAGTGTTTTAATCACGTGAATTGCTATTTTTCTTCCTTTCGTCTCATCTCTGCAGAGCAAAACAGGAAAACAACCACAATGACGCGTAGCCCACGAGTTGATGGAATCTTCGCGTCATGAACCCGAAAAGATGGTCCATGCGCTATAAAGTTGTCCAAAATTTGGGAAGCGCGCGTGAAAATCAAAGCAAAACAGGGTGTGCGGGCAATTAGCCCTAATCGTTGGTGCGCATCTCGTGATAATTTGAAATGCCTCACAAGGAGTGTCACAACCACGCACAAAATTTGTACGCAGAGTTGGATAGAAATGAGTTCCATGAGTGAACGGAGCGGTGTCCTCGTCGTTCGTGTATAGAACTCTCATTGCAACAGCGCGCATCGCCGAAAAGCGACGGCAAAGTCGAAACGCTCACAAACATTATATCGCACACATCACAATCACAAGCATGAGAAGACAAGTCAGACAGACACAAAATATACCATTGCCCCCGGCCATCCCTCGACCTTCCAATTAAATACCGTAAACGCCTGATCGATCAAATAAAAAGCAGAAACCAGTAGTGCCATCACACGTAACAAAAAACAGACCGTCATGTGCAGCAAGTTGTAGAGAATGAAAACATGCGCTCATGAGAGTAAAGGTAGAGGAGGAAGAAGAATCATGATGAGTCGGGTAGAAGAGAAGAATGGGGTATAACACAAAAGAAGAGACGCGACATCAAGCATTCAGAGAATACATTTATGCCTCGGCCTTCTTTGGTGCAGCCTTCTTCGGTGCTGCGGCCTTCTTGGGGGCGGCAGCCTTCTTGGCAGCGGGCTTGGTCACCTTGCCGGCGGCAGCCTTGGGCTTCGCGGCGGCCTTGGGCTTGTCAGCAGCCTGAATAGGGTATTAGAAATTGCAACGCGCGCAGAAAAGACGGAAAGACAGAAAGACAAGAGTCGGGAGTGGGTCAGTCATACCTTCTTGGGGGCAGCCTTCTTGGCGGCGGCATCCTTCTTGGGAGCGGCCTTCTTCTTCTCGCCGTCCTTCTTGGGAGCAGCCTTCTTAGCAGCAGGCTTAGCAGCGGGCTTCTTGGCCACCTTCTTGGCGGCGGGCTTCTTGACCTTGTCGTCCTTCTTCACAGCGGCCTTCTTGGCCAGCTTGGTGCCACCGGACGCGCCCTTGGGCTGCTCAAAGACACCCTTCTCAACACCGGTCCGGAGGGCCTTGTTGAAGAGAGAGTCGAACATGGCATCAGTGACCGACAGGTTGTTGTTGGCCTTGACGAACTTCTTCAGCGATTGCCGGCTGTGGTGGATGTTAGTCATCTTTGTTGTGAAAAAATGCTAGCGCGACTGCAAATTTGCGGCCGCGATTGAAAATCAAATGGGAAGCGAGGAAATAATTCTTACCTAGAGCCATTGCGGTCCTTGAGCTATTGTTGGGAAATAGCAATTAGTATTCGTGTCACAATAAAATATAACGCGTTGTGGTGGTGGAAGATGAAAAGTGGTGAGAGGAAGAAAGGAGGGGTGACGTGGCTGGCATTTCGGATCGCGACGTGGCAATTAATGCAGCACGTCGCGAGGGAAAAGCAGGCCAAAAGACGTCCAAAAATGCAGAAAAGAAAAACGCAACATTGAAAGTCAAAGCGCGATGCAATTCAAGGGAGATAGACGGGTGGTATTTACCGAAACAATAGCATGAGTGATCATGTCCTGTCGCGATGGTTAGCAAAATCGTTCGCAATTTTTGCCTCATCGCATTTGCGAAATGGCGGTCGGTGCGCGACACGTTCGCGAGGCCGCAAAAGGTCGCGCGCGTCTCCCAAAATTCGAGAAAGGATAAAAACAAACCTGGTACGAGGCATGGGCAGGCTTCTTGGCCGGAGCGGCGCCGTCAGTCTTCTTGGGAGGCATTTTGAGATGTGGTGGTGGAAGGTGAAATGAAAAAATGTGATTTTTCGAAAGTTGATCGATCGCTTCGGTCGCGTCGTGTTGTTGTTTGGTTTGTAGATTGATAGATGGATATCGGAATGATACAATTCAAATTTGCAAGACTGTTGCAGAAGAAGAGAGAAAAGAAGAATCGGAAGAGAGAAGAAAGAAGAAAGAAAGAGGAGAAGAAGAGGGAAGAGAAAACCAGGAAAGGAGGAGCATCGGGGGGAAGGCGAGCATGCGCGCTTGCTGGGCGGGTTGTTTATATATGGGAGCGGGGGTCGCGGCGCAATCAGTAAGTGCTAGTCCTTATTTTTGGGCTGGGCTTTTGGGCTGGGCGCCATTTGGGGTGTTTTGCTCTTTCCTTTTTTATCCCTCCCCCCTCTTTCCCCCATTCTCGCCGTTCAATGTACCTTTCCTCTCCCCCCTCTCCTTCCCCTTCCTCTCGTTCCCTTCCTTCCTTTCCTTCTCTTTCCCGCAGGCAGTGCTACAGAAAATAATAACAAACGCACTAAAATCACCCGCCTGCATGACCTGGTACACCACGCCTTCAATCGCATGGAAACCCACTCCCCATGTCACTGGTAGACGATGTCGTTTGAGTCGATTGCAGTCTGGCTCTGGGTAGCGGCGCTGCTAGACACATGCATGGGCGGCGGGCGGGCTTCCCGAGCCTGACGGAGTCGCTCGAAGCTTTCTCGCATCGTCCCAGGATTGTGCCAGTCGATAGTTCTAGTGGAGAACCGGATGGCAGGTCCAGATGCAATGCGTGATACAGGCACTTGCCTTTGGGAGATACGATGTAAGACTACGGAGTACTGTGGACATGCAATACGTGGAAGGCAGTGGGTATTCCACACGACAACCGCCAGTTCGAGTAGGTGCAGAAACTGCGATTGGCGCTGCAGCTGCATATAACGGTGAGCGCGGTCTACGATGGAGCAGGAGCGATCGAAGTCGGTCTGCAGATGTGCAATAGTACCTGCGGACTGAGACTCGCGCCCGTCATAGTAGGAGCGATCCACCACAGAAGGCGCGGCCGATGAGAACATTGGTGATGAAGAAGAAAGGCGCGACCAACGACAGAGGGCGAGACTCGAACACGCGCGCTTTGCGGGTCACGAACGGCAGATGGCCCAAGCTTTTCCCTTTCTCGAGCTGATATGGAGCATCTGCGTCCACATTTGATAATAACAGACAGGAACCTCGTTAGAATGAGAAATGTACCTCGCGTCCGCAAATTGGGACAATCCCTGGCAGCCTGGTCGCGCTCCCTTCTCTCTTTCTTCTTTCTCTGCCCCGTAAAAAGTGCTCTTTCCATTTTGTCGCAGCCCCTCTTTCACGACTGCGCGTCTACTGTGTGTCTTTGCGAGGGAAGGAGCGGGTTGCGATGCGTTCGCTGAGGAAGGAGCGATGGACAATTGCCACCGGGCAACTCGCGCATCTCATCGCGACGCCAACAGAGTATAAAGAACACATTTGCATGAGATACTCGACCCGGCCTATTTTGGCCTGCCGTTCCTGGAGAGCATCCCGCAAACTCAGTAGACTTCGTGTTCTACCAGATTCTGCTTCTGCCGCCCATCCCTTGCGTGCCGTTTCTATTCTCGTACCGGGTCTTTTGAGGGCTGTGTTTCACGTTTTCCTGGGCTCTCGCGATATCCATGTTTCACAAGATGACTGCCCCTACTGATACAGCGATACCTTTACCAGGTATTGGCACATATTGTGTACTCGTCGTGCTGTTGCGCCACATTCGTTGCGCCGTGATGCGTTGTGCGTTGCGCCGCTGGTGTCACGCCCCCTTCTCTCTCCTTCCTTCCCCTCTCTGATGATGGACATAACGGCGTTCTTTCCTTGTGGTGCAAGTGACCAGCCCTTCTGATTCGCCACGGCAGGTGACAGGGTATCACGCTCTTTCCATTCCACGCATATCTCGTACGCATGCCCAAAACAAATAGGGAATATTAGCGGCTACATGTTCACAGACGCAAGCCCCAACAAAATTAGAAAAGAGGAGAATCGGAGACAACGCCACACTCCATGTAGACAATATGCAAATAATGAAATGCACTTGGAACCGGCGAGAACACTGTTACAGACAGAATATCCAGTTTATTCCGAGTTCATAAAAATGGCTCTGGGTCTCGCCGCTAACCTTGTGCTCCATATCGACTCAAACCGTCGCCATTTTAGCGGGCGATAACGGGCAAGGCGCATGAGTTGAACAGAAGGAAAATGATATCAAGAAGGAGACAATGTGATGGGACAACGATCGTGGTGGGACGGCGAGGGGAATGGGTTTCGGAGAGGAAGGCGAGGCCAGGCCCAGGCCAGGCCTATTCAAGCGATAGATCAGCAGTGTGAACGTGACTTGACTGGCGAGAGCCCCCGGCCAAGCAAAGGAAAGAGCGACTGAGAGCAC
Organism: Sporothrix pallida; assembly: GCA_021396235.1. Lineage (NCBI taxonomy): Eukaryota > Fungi > Ascomycota > Sordariomycetes > Ophiostomatales > Ophiostomataceae > Sporothrix > Sporothrix pallida. The sequence goes on along the minus strand of WNYG01000019.1, from coordinate 370,424 downwards.
CTTGCCAATGTTCCACACACTGACAGCCCATTCCAGACAAGCTTGGCCCCACTTACCCGTGCTCTATCTGCACGTCTATCAGAAACGCCCCGGTTTTTTTTGTTCGCTGTTCGTTCCTGCTGGACGCCGCCCCCTTTCCCTCTTTTTTCCTCTTTGCTCTTTCCTCTTTTCTTCTTCCCTCGTCTTTGTTCTTTCCTCGTTTTCCTTCCTTCCCGTGCCTCGTTCATTCTCGATTTCGTAATAATTAAAAAATGGTGCACCTTTTTTCTGATTGGCTGCCCAACGCAACAAACAACAAACAGTCAGAAAATAACACCTGACCGAAAAAAGAAGGCCCTCCCCTCTCGTTTGCTTGTTTGCTGACCGCAAATCATGCGCCCAGCCCAACTCGCACCTTCCTCCCTTTTCTCCCGTTTTTCGCAATCGTCGTTCTTGCATCGCATTTCTCTCCTCTTTTCTTCTTTTTTCCTGCTTCGCATTTGCCATTTTCTGTTCACAGTCTCCCTTTGTAATGAGCCTTTGGTTCTTTGACCATGCCCAACGATCCCTCACGCTCCCTTTCCTGTTTGCGATGACTCAAAAGACGAACGCGCCACGTCACGGCCACGATCACGGCCATTTCCTCTTGAACGGCCGTCGTCATGTCCTCATCGTCTGTCTCAATCATACAACAGACTATCATGTCCTTAATCGCTTGCTGGCATGGGAGCCATGAAGCTCTCGCTGCTCTGTCTGCCTTCTTGCTCGCCGTCTCGTAGTTCTTTGTTCGCACTCATTCGCCCAACGTGCAGTCATTCTTGTTCGGCCCATCGCGATTGATGTCATATGACGGTTTTGCTAGAGGGGCAAATGCTCAACAGAAAGTGCCCATCATGTCTGTTGTTCGCACCTTCCTCTCGGTTCTCTGTCAAGTGGTTGAGAAGTAACTCGAGGGAAGGAGCTGCCTGCGTTTGGATAGTCTTGCATCTTTGAAGCTCCTTGTGTCTGCCTGTTCTCTCCTTTAGCGATCTCGTTTTCGGCCTCTGCCTCTACGCGCCTTCCTTGTTCTGTTTGTTATTGTTCAAGTGCAGTCGCGCGTCCGGCTCGTGACACGCACCTGCCTTGTCGGCTTCGCGACTTCCAGGGCCGTGTCTCGCCTGGCCCCTTCCTTCCTTTCCTCCTATCCTCGTAATTTCGCAAACTTACCCCTTTTTGTGAGCATCATCCTATCTCATCTTGGGCCTCCTACTACTCGGCTTCTCGTGAGATTAAGCAGGGAAAATATATTTTTCGTGAACTGGCCTTGACCGGTCCGGTTCCTAAGCAATAAGGAACGCGTTCCGATGTGTTTGCGCGTTGTTCTGCGGTTTGGCTGTTCCAGTACAACATTTACTGTTCGAGAAGGCAATATAGTCATTTACAGTCGAATCCGAACTTCTACAATCATTTTCAAACTATAAATGTCAAAATCAAACGGTTCTGCGTCGCGTTCGCTCGCTTTTTGCTATGCATCGCGAGAAAGTGACGAGAGGCGAAATCAAAACATGGCGTCGCGCGACGTGCTGAGCCTGGCGCCAGCTGGAGCGCAATTGCTTTATTCCGTTCTCCTTTCGTGCTGTTTGTTTTGGCATTGTTCTAGGGCCCCACCTTCCCTATTCTTCAGTCTCTTCAGTGGGTGGTTTGAGGGAACGGCAGGGGAGCAATGAATAGCGCAGGCGCCCATATGTGGCCCGTGCCCTTGTCGAGTCCATTCAGTCGCATCTCTGGTCTCCACACCGTGGCTGTAAGACATCCCAAATAGGCAATTTTCTGTCGAAACAAGCGTTTCATCTTCGATTCTTGCTCAAAAGTCGCATTTTCACAGCTTCAACTTTAGATATCTCGCCGTCCACAACAATCGCATGAATTTTAATTATACTGGATTTATACGGTTATTTTTCTCTATGAGATGATATAGATTTTGTTGCACTTTTTGTCTGTTTACATCAATTTTGTTGAATTCTCAAGAATTGAATAAAAGATGTATGAGATTATTTGTGAAAACTGAAAATAAATGAACAAAAACAAACAATCACACACTTCTCCACGAAGAAGATAGGTAAGCACACAAAACACAAGGATACAATAGAATAAATCATATGCAACCGAGAAATAATATTCAAAATATTAGAGAGAGGTTGTGTGGCGAACAATGGCCAAGAGAAAGAATCGACAAAATTGTGAAAATCAAGACACTATTTTCAACACCATAGAACATCACGAATAATTGCTACAGAGCAGAAATAAGCCGTTCATTGGAAACTTGGATTGAAAAAAGACACTGGAAAAAATATGACGGAAATGTACAAAAATAATGGGCGCACAATATAGTGGTTGATGTCGTATGTCGTGATCGTCCAAGTTCACGGCCCACACTTGGTACTGGCTGACGCGAGCCCCGAGACAGAGATTCACGAGACAACTAGAAAACGATGCCCCAGAATCGCGTCATAAAGCTGCGATAAGCCAAGAAAGGCCTCATATCTGGTTTGGTGACGTTTCTTCCGGACGCGGCGACCACGGTGGTGCAAATGCCGATGGTGTCGCCTTACCATGTGCCCTATGGAGCCAACTTGGATGGCGATTGGTGTTGTAATAGTCATCGATACAAATGCAATGCAATGCAATGGATAGTATTATATATATGACACGAAATATATTGTGTATTCTTGGTGGGATCATGTTTTCACCTTGGCGGTCCCGACATCGAGGCATCTTGGTGAACATGACTCGACTGGAGCACCACGATCGATGATCTGTGGAGCACAAGAGACAACGACAAGATATAAATGTACAACACATCAAATAAACTATAGATGATGGCACATCACGGCCTAATCGCTCTTGTTGACGTTGACGCATGGGTGATCATGCACCGTTGCGGGTGCAGCTAGTCCAAGTCACACACTGAAAAGTCACGTATCGAACTAGAGGGGCGAAGCGTTTTAACAAGATCAAGTATCGTGCCGTATCAATTGATGAAGAAACCTATATGTGCTGGCGAAGCAAGACCGAGTGCGACGCGTGTGCGAACCTTTGCAGTATCAAGAAACAAAAAGAGGAAAAAAAACAGCCGGACCAAATAGTAAACCGTAAATGACAGAAATGTGGGAAAAGGAAGCCTGATCTAGAACTCCTCATCCTTCCCAAGCCATACAAGAATGTGAAACAAAATACAAAAAAGACAAAGCTGTTTTCGCGCCGCCCATGCAAAAAAAAATAGAAGAAGACCCGCGTGTTGTTAAAACACGACCAAGCCGTCAATATAAAGAATAAAAGGAAAAAAAAGAGAACAAGAAATCGTATCAGAGCATCACACAAGAGAACCAAAGAACCAAAGAACAGAACGAAAAAAAAGCAAAATGAACCGTACCCGCATGCCAAGAGTAATCCGTACAGTGACCAGAGCCAATATGAGAGAAAGGAGAAAGAATGAAGCACCAACGCGTCCGAGGCTAGACCGTCTGGATGTTGTGCACCTAGATACAAAACTTCTTGTCCAGCCGGGACAGCGCGCGCGAGTCCTCGCCCGACGGGGCAGGCTGTAGGAACTGCGAGCTGCCACCACCTGCCGCAGCAGAAGCAGATGCACCAGTCGCGGCCACGGCGTTCTGGTGGCGCGGCGAGCTGCTCGTGCTGTTGGTGCTGCCGGCGTTGGCGCTGTTGGGCTCCGAGTTGGCGGGCGTGGGGTGCAGCAGGGCCGACAGGCTGGCCTTGTTACCGCCAGACGAAGAAGAAGGCGAGTTGCCGCGGGCAGTAGCATAGGTGGCCTCGGCGCCAAAGTAGGCCTTGGACGGCGGGGGCTGCTGCTGGTGCTGGTAGGGCGGGGTCAGTGCCGACGAGCCAGAGGTGGGCGGGGCGGGCGCAGAGATGGTCGCGGTCGCGGTCGGGGCCGATGCGTTAAGCGCAGGCAGAGGGCCCTGTGAGACGGGCGGCAGGGTTACGCGAGAGCCTGACGTGGGCGAGGTCTGGTAAGCAGGGCCGGCCGACGAAACAGGCGGCAGGACGGGCGGAGGAGCCTGGTGGTAGGCTGACCGCGGCGAATTGGACAGTGCTGCCGGGCCTGCGCCAGGATAAGCGTGGTGTGCAGGCGGTGTGGTCCGCGACGACGGGCCGCCCATGTTCTGCGGCGGTGGCAGAGGCATGCGGTCGGCGTAGGGAGGTGCGTGCGGTGGCGGAGGCGGTGCACTGCCATAGGGAGCCTGAGCGTGATGGTGTGATGGAGGCGGCGGGCCCTGGTAGTAGCCCGGCGGCGGGGGAGGTGGCGGAGGTGTTTGAGAGTAGTGCCCAGGCTGCTGCGGCGGGTAGGGCGCCGAGGAGGTGGTGTAGTGGCTGTTGTAGGGGGGTGTGGCGATCGGCGACGGCGGCCACGAGTAGCCCGGCTGGCCATAGGAAGAAGGAGGGTAGGCGTGGTGGCCGTGAGGGCCGCCTGGAGGAGGTGGCGGGTGATGGGCGTAGTGCGGCGGCTGGTGGTGGTGTTGCTGCTGGTGCGAGACGGGAACGCGCGAGACGGTGGCCACGGGCATGCTGTCGCTGAGGCTCGACTCGGGGTACATGCCCTTGACGGGGACAACGCTGCGCAGGCTCGGGTCGATAATCGGCTGCGGCAGATCCGGATCGCCCGGTCCAGGGCGTGCAAAGTACGAGATCAGGTGCAAGTGCTGGCCGTTCGAGGTCGTTATGCTGAACGACTGCTTCATGAGACCGTCTGCCTTATACCGGTATCCGTCTGGCTCGCCGTCGTCCTGGTCCTCGTCGCTACCGCGGCCCGAAGAGTCTGGCGTCTTGCCCGACACGCGGCGCATTGTGTTGAACCCGCCACCGCGCTTGCCCTCCATCTCACGGTACGTCAGGAAGCTGCCCGACACGCGGCTGGCGCTCCACGACTTGCCGTCTGTCCACCGGCGCATGCCGGCCTCCCGCTCGTCCCACACAAACACTGAGCCGGACCGGATGGCCTGCCGCTCCTTCTCGGAAAGCCGTCTCTGCACGCGAGGCAACAGACCCAATCTGCAGGCCTCGAACAGCTTGATGGCGTCGGCAGGCGTCCGCACCATGCCGTGATACGTCTCCATAGGATGTTTCTGTGTCGCCATTTTCATTTGTGCGGAGGTTGTGATGTTGTGATGTTGTGATGTTGTGAGGTTGTGAGAAAAAAAAGGTTAAGATAAAAGAGAAGAAATAAAGTCGTTCGGTTGATCGGGTTGCTCGACGTATCTAAGTCGCCCAATCGCGAACTCGGACACTACCACCCGCGTCGCTTTGCGTTCGACAATATGTCGCCGTTGGCTTGTTGATGTTCGAAGATCGCAAGAAGCTCAACTTCTTTCGGTTTCCGAGATCGAATAGAAATCCAAGTGTTGATCAGATTGCCAAGTAGGCCGCCGCAAAAGGTGTTCAGGTCGGAGTATATGTCGTCGAAGATTGCTCGAGTAATGTTCGAGTCGATCGTAAGATATTCGAATAAGGACGAAACTCTCACAAGACTTGCAAGAGAAAAATGGATGGGCGCGGAATATGGATATAGGCTCAACAGCAACTGTCAAACCCTGTTCGCAAGAAAGCGATAAATGTCCGCGTCAACAACGGGGACTTGTCTTGGCTTTGTTGCAGCGTAGGAAGAGAAAGGGATTCGAGTCGTCCCAGTCGAGGAGAATAAGAGTTTTGAGTTGAGCTGCGGGGGCGTGGGTATATTTCACAACCCAAGAAACTCAAGGATCCAGAAGATAGCTCCCAAGCCTCGAGAAATTGAGAATTAAGAATCGACGACTGCCACGCGGCAAGCAGTTTTGAAAGTGGAAAGGGCGCTCCGGTAGGGTATGAGTGAGTAGGATGATGTGTGGCGTGCCAAGACAATGAGCGACAGAGAGGGAAGGCGATCTTGGCGTGGGCCCTCTTTTTTTCTTCTCGAGGATAAGAGAAAGAGGGAACGGAGGGTAAAAGTGGACGAGGTGGAAAGGGTGAAAAAGAGCAAGTGTAGTCGAGGTGGGTAAAGGGTAAAATGGGGTGGGTGGGAAGAAGCTGAAACGCAGCTGCAGAGCCCTAAACGACTGCAGATGTGTCTCTGGTCGTGATAGAAATTGTGGACACTGACTTTTGATGACGTTAGCCTTTTATTCTGGGGCTTCCTTCAACTTGTTTTGTTTGTTGTCGAGCACCCTGAAGAAGAACCTGAGACACAAGTAAGAAGAGAAGAGTGTGAGAGAAGAAGGTGCGTGAGAAAGGAAATAAAAAAGAATGAAAAGAAGACAAGGTAAAGAAACGGCAAGGAAACAAGATGCTTATGAGTGAACACAGAAATTGCTGTGCAACGCAAGCAATAAATGACAGACAAAACGAAATTCAAAAAAGGGAAGGGGGTGTGAGAAAGATGTTGGGACGTTGGATGGTTGACAAGACGAAGGAAGGTAATAATGATGGGAGGAGGGAAAGGTAAGATGGCAAAGCAGGACGGGAAGGGAAGGGAATTGCAACAGAAGAGGGCAAGGACCAAAAAGAGGTAAAAAAGGCAAAAGGTAAAATAACACAGAGGCGAGTATCATAGCCCAACCATGGAAATCTGGTATTGGCTGATATTGGTCACTTCACCTCGATCTCTCTTTTTGGTTCTCTTTCTGGTTTCCCTTGTCTTTCTGTCCTTCTTGTTCTTCTTTTCCTTCTTTCTTCTCTGCGAATGCTTCTTTGGGTTGCCTTTTTGGTGGTGTGGAACTGTCCCGCAGCGGGCGAAACGCGGAGGAGTTCGAGACGTGCAAGGGTTTGCGTGGTGTATGGGGATGGGGGTCTGGGTGCCGAAGGCCACGCACGCACGCACACGCCAGAGAGAAAAGCCCCCCTGGCATACGTTGCGGCGCTAGAGAGACAAGAGACAAGAGGACGTGCAAGAAACGGACGAAATTGCTGGATCAGGGAAGAGTAGGGAAGGAAGCAAAAGAAAGAGGAGGATATGAAAGGGGAGAAATGGGCACATTGTTGACCCCTGGTCGGCCCATTGATCGAGATGATTGATATTCAGCCAAAGAGCCTGCCGTGGAAAAGACAGAAAAAAGGCCGTGGGAGAGTGAGGGACATGAGGGCGTGAGAGACAATATTTCTGACAAAAAAAAAGGCCGAGAGTACTGAGCAGAGACAGACAGAATAGACGATGAGCGGAGAGGTGAGGATCGATCGGGGGGTTGCAGCAGAGCGAACAGGGCCCGGCGGATTTTCCAGCAAGACGGTAGGTCCTCCCTCGGGCCAAAACGAGGATGCGAGGGTCAGACGGTCGATCATGAGAAGACAGACAGAAAATAAAACGAAAAATAAATGCCAAATAGACAAGAGAAGGCGAGATTAAGACGCATCACCCGGGGGGTGGTCAATCATGGACCAGGCCGAGCGAGTGGGAGGATGGGAGGACGGTTCGATGGCAGGTGAATAGCGCCTAAAGTTGCCGTTCTGACCGAAGGTAAAGTAGGTGCGTCGTCGTTGTGGTGGTGGTGGATATATTGCGGTGCGCACGTTTGCTCTTCACCGTTCCTTGAGAGAAGGTTCTGTGCAGATTTCCTCTGTGCAAATGTTCCAGTCCCAGTCCCAAACCCAGTTGAAGTCGCAGTCGCAGTCGCAGTCGCAGTCGCAGCTGTGGTTGTCCCGTCGGGGTGTGTCGGCTTTCCATTTGCATTACAGCCCCAGCGGCAGAAATGTTTTGTTCCCTGGGTTGGGGGAGAAGAATATCTGACAGAAAGGATACAAGCACTTTTGCTTTTGACAGACGATCGCAGGAGACAAAAAAGGGCGAAAAAGACCAGAATCCAGAAATAGGATATGATGTGACAGGCCACGCGTATCGTTGATGCCAGATGCTGCAAGGACAGGACTGGCAAGTGACACTGAAGCAGGCTTCGCTTTGTCGGGGGAATAAGGTTAATCGATCAGACAGATGCTTGTTGGCTGGGATGCCACAAAGATTATGCTTGTTGATTTGTGATGATCGTGTGTCTTTCGTCTTTTCTTTGTCATCCTTATTCTCATTTGCCGTGCTTGGGTTGCCATGGGTATGGGCATGTAGGCTGCGTTGCGTTTGCTGGGACTGATCGAGATGCTCTTGCTTTTGGCTGCTTTATTTGTTGTCGTGGTCCTCTTCGTTTGCTTTTCTTGCACAATTCATGCCGAATCTTGGCGAGGGCAGATCATGGCATTGCACTGTGAATGAGCGCTGACGTGGATGCGCTGACGACTCATTTCGTGCTCCTTTTTGCTCTTTTCGTCTCTCAAATTGATGCTCCAGGCAGTTCGGTTCGTTGTCGTCGGATCTCTCTGGTCGGTTCCTCTTTGACCGTCTTCTTGGTTGACTCTCTTGGTTGATGGCTGATATCGTCGAACTCTTCTTGCGTTGCTGCTCATGCTCATCTCCCCTTTTCGGATCCATGGATGCGTTGTGCTCCGTTGAGATATGCGCACAGCGAAAAAGTGGCAATGGATTGGGCCCGGTCCCTGGTTGACTCAAGTGTGGTTGCGGGCGAGCGGTTGATGGTGCGGACGATATCGACGAGTGCCGATGATGCGGTCACCTTGTCTCCATTTTGCGATCAGGCCTCTTCGCCTCGGTCACGTTTGCGACAGGCACCCTGGTCGTCCATTGTCCCAGACACAAGATGTGAGAGACACACCTCAGAAAGTCAAGACAGGCCAGATAGGCCAGTGCCCGCAAGAATGTGTGTGTTGTATGCTCTTGGATGTTCATACAATATGTGTTGTGTGTGTTGTGTGTGTTGTGTGGTATGCGTGTTGGGAAAAAAACAGAAACAAAACAGATGTAAAGCAAAGCAGGCATTCTTCTCTTCGTTCTTGTGTGGTTCTTCTTCAAGGTCACTCGCAATGCATTGTTCTTGTGAACTTACCTGGTCTGAGGGATTGTGAAGTCGTGAAATGACGTCTGTCGACTGGTCTGTTTGCTTGTGATGTGATGTTTTTTTTGTGTGTTGAAGGAGGAAAGAAAGGTTGAAGGAACAGAAAGTGGAAGGAATTAAAGTTGGAAAGTGGACAGATTAACGAGAATGAACAGTCCAGGCCGGAAGGCGAATAAAACAAAAACAAATGACCGAAACGACTAGGGAAGTTGACAAAGTCAAAAAGGTCGAAAGAGACGTTCAAGAGGTCGAGAACGAGATAGGACAAAACAAAACGAACAGAAAAGAGCGTCTTGGTTGTTTTTCTGGAGTTTTTGTTCAAAGGCAAAGAGCAAAAGAGACCTGAGAACACAGCGAGAAAGACAAGAGCCAAGATTGCCAAGAATCTAGAGCCGTTCCCAAATGGGTTGCAAGGGGGTCTTGGAAGCTTGGCTTTGCGGGTTGTCTTTATTTGCGCTGGCCCAGAAATGGCCCAGAAAAAAAAGGTAAAAAAGGTAAAAAAAGGCCCTCTTGGTCTTGTTCAGCGTTGAAAAAAGCTTGGCTCGGTTCTTGGGGGCTCTTGGTCTTGCTTGGTACGCCCTCTGAGCCACACTCTTATTCGTAAACTTTGTAATTCCGTTTTCTCGTCGCTCTCGTGGGATCTCCCGGGTCAAATGGGCCTTGGTGATTCGTGATCGGCTCGGCCTGTGGAGGAAAATTGAGGAGAAAAAGAAGACAATAAAGAAGAGGGAAAGTGAAAAAAGGGGAAGAACGGGTATGACGGCGAAAGAGAATGGATGACGAAGACGTGCAAAGGGGGGAGAACGAAGTAGGACGACGACAGTCCAAAGGAGAAAAGAGGAAAGGGAAAAAGGGAAAAAAGAAAGTTTAGTTTCTTTCACATCGGGGCTGTTTGGTGTTCTGGGCCACCTCTTGTCTCCCTGTGGGGAGGGCCTTTTGGATCTATTGTCTTTCCTGGTTCTGCTCGTTTCCTGGCTTGCGTGTCGTTGCAAGCGAAAGTGGCAGTGGGAAGAGAGGAAGTGGATGTGGATGTTGGTCGTAATCGTAATCGTCGTAGTTGCAAGGCCCGTAGGGAGTGAAGTGGAGGTGGGAGGTGGGATGGATGCAATGCGAGGGCAAAAGAGCAGGAAAAAGAGAGTCTATCTCGGAGGCCAATCTGTGCATATCGTCGGATTTTACCCCCTAACACAATGACTCCATTGAGCCCATTGAGCCCATCGCTCTTTCCTATTCTATTGTTCCTTTGAACTCATTCGTTTGTTTTTTATCGTTCCTTCCTCTCGATAATGTTTGCTGCCTCGCAGTTTCCCTTTCCCAGCACTTTACTTGCCTGCCTGGGCTGCTCTTTCCTATTGCTTCCTTTCGCTTGTTTCCTCACTTTCCTCAAGAAAATTCATTGAGTGAACGGCCTTTTATTGTGGCCTACGTATTCCGTTCTCCGTACGTTGGAAGAAGCGGCAACAAGTGGGGCCCTCTTGGCAGCAGGGGATAACGGAAGGGGCGTGAATTTAGTAAAACCTTTTTTTTACTGGGAAAAGAGTTGACAGGGCGCCGCCAGGGGAGCGAAGAACAAAACAGCGAATCCAGGGAGCGAATAGCGAATGGGCGGAGGCAAATAAAGAACAAAAAGAACGCCAGCGTCAATAAGTCAATCAAAAGTCAAATGTCAAATGTCATTACGCAGCATATTTTGGCGGCGCCAATACTTGTCGGAACAAGTGGAAAAGCATAAAATTCCCTAATATTGGGCCACAACGTAATGCTCAGGGTTCCTCAATAATAATTGGGGAGTGAGGAGTGAGGATACCGCCTGCCCTATTCCTTCGCTCCTGCCCTGTGAAGGATGAGGAGCAAGAGCTTATTTTGGTGGCTTGTCCGTGAGAGGAAGTGTGGTTGCGTAAGGCACCTGCTAGTTTGACGGGGCTGTTGTGGAGATTTGTCTTCCTTTGGGAAGAGAAGGAATTAAAACAAAAACCGAAAAATGCTGCAAAAATAAGGCAAAGAAGGGAGAGACGGGAAAGTTAAGGTTGAGTGCTGAAGTAAAGTCTTCAGATTTAAAAATCCAACTGAACGTTTCGATCTCTGGCTGGCGGTCTTTCGGCAGGCGAGTGGCCGATTCTGTGGGGATTCTGCATGTAAAGTGGACCTCATGGGAATGTGTTGCGAAAAAGAGCAATAAATGCAGTGAGGGTGGCCGCTCCAATATTGAAATAAAGAGTGAATAAGAGGCAAAAGATGGTGTGAATGCTGCAGATAGGCGGCCCTTAGGGAAAGAGCGAACCAAGCTTTTTTATCGATCACCCTTTCTACCTTTACCCCAATAAAATGGGAGGCTCACTTGTAAAAGAAAGGAAGGAGGACTGCCAGAGTCTCTAAGAGAAATAGAGAAATGGGCCACAATGCACGGCAAGGCCTGGCCGGGTCTGGCCTTACTGGGTTTCACGACACATCGTGATCGTTTCCCAGATACGATGAAGAACACTGAGCAGAACGGAGAACGGAGACTACAACCGCCGTCTTGGTCACGGGGCTGCTTCGGCGCAGCCAGTATTGTGGTTAGTGGGGCCCAACAAACACTTGGTATCGTTCAGGAAGGAGCGATTGTGAAAGGAGAATTTTGTGGGATGAGAAGGAGGAAGGAGGCATTGAGACAAGGTGAAAAAAGATGTCAGAAGACGAAGGAGGAAGGAGCGACAAACGGTGATTGTGAAGGTGCAAAGGGCAAGTGAAATGCGCGTGAGAACCTGTGGTGAAGAAAGGAAGGTGGGGTCAGAAGGTGGGAGGGTAACGGTGCAGTTGATTGTGGTGAGAAGTTTAATCCTTTTTTGCCTTTACTCAAAGTATTTGCCCATTGCACAGAAGAATGACAAGACTCTTGGGGTGCGTGGCTGGCACTTGGCATTCTTGCGTTTTTGCGTCTTTGCGTTTGTTGCGCTTGTGTACGTCGTACGCAACACAAAATAATACAAAAGCAAAAGGCCACAGGAAAGCGGCAATATCTCCTCTCTTATTCCGAATTTATTGTGTTATTGCTTTGGCTGGGCCTCATCGCGCGGCTTGGCGGCGCTTCCTAATCAGCTTGGCGAGCCTCATATGACAGGAAAAAATAAGGCAAATAAACGGCGATTAAAATGCAAATAATGTTGGTAAATGGTCGCGAGGTCACCGACAACAGATTGTGGCAATCCGATGACAGTTTTGCCAACGTTGTTGGGTCTTGTCCGTTTCTTGTCTTATTCTTGTCCTCTTGTCACCTCTTGGACCCTTTTTTGTCTCTTATTCTTGCAGGTCTTGGCTTTTCTGGGCATCACTCCGAATGAACCGTTTTTGCTGTTGGAATCGTGGTTGGACTCGTCATGGATTTTGCCGTTGGCCTCACCGCAGTTCGCAAGCGAGAGCGAACAAAGGCAGAGTAAAAAGGTAGGAATAATGTCAGATGTTTGTCTTGGATTCTTGTGCTTTTCTTGCGCCTTTCTTGTGTGTTCTTGTGTGTTCTTGGGTCTTTTCTTGGGAAGAAACAATACGTCGTAAGACGTCAGCGCCGGGGTCCCGGAATTTGATGTCAGAGGCTTGGCTCTGAACTGGGAAGCGAGAAAGCGAGAAAAAGCGAAAAGCGAAGGTGTGTGGTAATTGTTCAGACAGCGTTTGCTCGCTCTCGCACTGCGCATTCCTCCGCTCTGCGTGTAAGATGCGGTGCAAAAACTAGGTTCAGAATAGGCCACTCGCAATACGCTCGATACGTTCAATGTGACGACGGAACTTTCCACAGGCGGTTGGGTCGTGCCTGCCAGGCGGAGGATGCACCACGGAGATGAGATCAGGCAGGAGCGGGCAAAAAAACAGGAAGCATACGGAGTACTGTGTAGGCAGGCACGACCAGGCCCAACAAACGGCAAGAAGGATGAAAATGGCAGGCACACACACGATGGTTATCTTCGGATGCAAATTCAAATATTGCATACTCCGTACTGCAGTCTTAATACGACGTATTTTAAACCTTACTTCCGTCTGGCAGTGCATTCATTATAACTGACATCTCACGGGTGCACGCTGATGCTCGGATTACATACTTGCACGTCGTATGGGACCAGCAATATTGTGACTGAAGAAAGATGGCCAGATGAGCAGATGACAAGATGGTGTGGATTGAGATACGCGTAATACGCCCAATTCGGATGGCACGGATAGCTTGCTCGTGCATAAGAGTGAATCTGAGGGTATTTTGGCGCATTTTGGTGCAATTTGGTGGGCATCTTGGTGGACAATCTGGTGCACATTTTTATGCACTGACAAGCTCACTGTGAGATGCGACGGCGCATTGTCGCTCACCCGAGCTCGATAGTGAGCAATAGTGCGGAGGGTCACTGTATTTTAGGTACATTTTAGGTGTTCTAGGGCGCTCCAGCGCACTCTTAGGCCTGTCAGTGAGAGGAGAAACTGTGGAGATTGGTCGGACTTCTTACGAATCCGTTTGGAAACGCGCGTGCGTGGCCTCTCTCCACACACACCCCCCTCCCCCCTGGTCTCTTGTCTCCGTCCCCTGTCGAACAAGGAGATAAAAAGCCAACAGAAGGAAAAGAAAAGAAGACCAAGCGACCAAAAGACCAGATGCCAAGACCGCCGAGTGGGTTCGCCGCATTTCAAGCTTAAATGTTTCTCTGGCGGACGGCAGAAGGTGTGGGAAGCCGCGACCGACCAAAACCCCAAAAGGTGCAAGGGCGAAGGAAATCGGCCGCCTGTCGTTGGCTGGATTTCAGGGAGGGCCAAAACGCGCTGTAAATCCGCCCTGTATTTTACCTCCATAGGGCTTGGCCAGAACGTGGTTATTAGTGCACAGTAGAGCCGTCTTTCCGTATTCTCCGTTCTCCTCGGTTTCGCTCTTTTGGCTGCCAATCTTTGGTTCTTTTTCGGAGTCATTCTCTTGATTAGTTTTCTTGGCCAGGCTGCCTCAATGCTACTCTATTGTACGGAATACTGTCGTCTGCGACCGTCGCTTTCGTCGTTCGACCGTCCCTTTTTTATTTTTCTGTTTTGTCAATCGCTGCCAGGCTGTTTCCAAGTCGCAAAAGGGATGCGCACTTTTCTCGATGCGCCGATCTTCGCGATCAACGTCGGCGAATAATAGGAAAAGAGACAAAATGCGAAGAAGAAAACTAGGAGACTGAGAGACAAAATAGAAGGGGTTCGAGGGACTAACGTCTTGTCCGCAGCTGCCGTTTGATGGCCTCGGCATTTCGTCGAGCCAAGCAACCAAGTAAAACGACCATGGAGGTCGACTGTCTATCAAAGCCTATTCAGAGGGCATCGTCGATGTCGATCGTCGACCGAATGCCCACAATGACCAAGCATGACTGTTGCATTGCAGAAAAAAGGCCAAGGAGACGGACGCACCAGGCAGGTGAATGAAATCCTACAATTTCAAGTTGACAGCTAAAAGAGGAGAAAAAAAGAGAAGAAAAGAGCAAAAAGAAGACAGGCAGAAATGATATTGTCAAGGCTCCAGTAAACTGCAAAATAGGCAGTGAAAAAGAGGCTCAAAATACTCCAGGCACCTCTCATTCGCAGCAGGCATCCCCAGAGTGTGAACTTAAGTCTCCGTCCCCAGACACAGCGAGTAATCTTACTTTTTGATAATTCGTATTTCACGATCGCCTGTCAAAAAACGGTCGATTGTGTTCCCGTATGCAGGTCCCGACAAAGCCGGTAGTTCTTGCCCTGTTAAAGTACCTAACCCTCGCCCGACGAAAATCATGTGTATTATGTGTACTTGTACGACGTATCCAACTCCCTACACAGTTCACATAGACTCGACCATCCCTCGCGTGAAGTTTCCGGGCGTCGCTGCCTCGTATCCATATTTGTAACATTGCTTGGCCTTGCTTTGTCCCTTTCTTGTCTTGTTTTCTCGCCCGACGTTTTATTTTATTTTGCAAAACCAAAACAGGGCAACTGTTTACGACGTAGATTTGAAGACCTGGTCCAGAAGGTCTTGGAAGGCGTTGCTGTTATGCTTATCTTAAAAATAGCCACCAAACTCTTGGGGCGTCTCCAGGGATTGACGACTGTCTCAGGTCCTTTTTTATGATACCCACGCGTCTGCTGTCCTTTTCATGTCCTTTTTTTGCTCGTTTCCTGCTCGTTTTTGCTCCTCTTCATTTTGTTTTGTTTCTTCGGTTCCTTGTTCTCGTTTGACCTGTCGGCCCTGCTTCTCCTCAAAACTTCCCTGCACATGTCTGTTCGCACCCTGCCCTGTCCCATTTGAATTTCTTGCCCTGCCTTGCTTGCCCTGCCACCTCTGATTCATTTCCGCCGCCCCAGAACAACACAACCCTTTTGTGTGCAACGTTGGTAGCCCCAAAGCGGATATACCGAGAAGTGGATATGCAGACAAAGAATTGGATGCTTTGGGCAGGAACGATGGAATAGAGCAGAGAAAAAAGGAAAGAGCAAGGACGACAAAATCACGAACAAGGCAGGAGCGACCAACAAAAAACCACGAATATTTCCAAGGGAATTGCAGAGTCGCATTCAACTCATTATGATTGAAATCAAAACTTGCACCTGACCGTCTTCCTCCAAAGATCAAATTGTGGCACAACGATCCGAATAACCGGGTTGTGAGATAAAAATACGATGTGGAAAGAGGCCCGGGCGTTGATGAGCCTCAAGCAGTGTTCAAACAGTTGAGCCTCTATCTCAGCCTCTACGACCTAATGAGCCTCCGTTCATGAAACGGAGCGTATTGTCCGCAGTCGCGTGCTTTGGGTTTTGTGCATTGGCTG
Source organism: Sporothrix pallida (assembly GCA_021396235.1). NCBI lineage: Eukaryota > Fungi > Ascomycota > Sordariomycetes > Ophiostomatales > Ophiostomataceae > Sporothrix > Sporothrix pallida. Next base: position 354,739 of record WNYG01000019.1, on the reverse strand, counting down.
CCAATTGCGTCTTCTTATTCCTCTCCCCCCCTGGCCGCCAAGTCCATCCCCAATCGATGGTGGGCGATTTGTTTCAAAACAGAACTTACTGTGGTAAAGATGCAAGAGAGAAGAGACTACCCTGAACATGCACAAAACCACAGAAACCACCATCCATGATCGTATTCGTAAGATAAGGCGCAAACTCCCAAAAAGGGCATTGTTTAAATTTGAATTTAACCTGCAACTTTCCAGCATGCGCATCCTTTCCGCGCGGCTCTCGACACGCGTCAAAACAAGGAGAAGGGAAACAAAAGTACGGACTACTTGTCTACATTTTAAAATATCTCCGTAGTTATCCCCTTTATTTTACGGACTGCAGACCCGCTCAGGTTAAAACGGCAAGAGCCGATCGAACCGATTTGATATTTGGAGACGGAACGAGTACACAGTACAGAAAGAAAATCGAGAGAACAGTGCCTCGAGTACTCCGTACTTGCGAAAACTGAATGCGAGAACCAATAGAGCGGTGGACCCATTCAGGCACTTACAGGCACTTGATGGGCTTCTAGCGTTACCGATTATCCTTTTTGTGACACGCTTCCCCTGGCTTGCACGCAAAAAAGGATACTTTGATACCCTGATACCTTGATACATGTACTTTTATATGCCGCGGCTGCACTTTAAATGTTTATTAAAGCGCCAGCGTCAAAAAGAACGCCCAAACGAACATTCTGACTAGTCACCACTACGAGCTCGTTTCCCAATACTCCGTATTGAAAAAGCTTCCCACGTTGTCCAATCGGCGCTACGTTTGCCGAAGAGGCAAAATTGTCCACTGGCGAAAGGACGATGGATGAATAAAGATTCAAGAGGCAAAGGACAAAATCCAAAATCCAAAAATAATGCACTGGGAATGGGGAAGTAAACGAGGTAAAGAAGGCAAGAGGAAACGAAACGAAACAACGGCCGTTGTGCGACCGACGTTGGGAGCGAAACGGGATGACGGATGGAGATGCACGTTTCAAGCGCCACAACGTGACAGGGTGGCAACGACGGACAAGGAACGGCAGTCAACGAAACGGCACCGGGAGGAAACTCGATAGGAAGCATTCTCGGCATCGAAGGAGAAAAGAATAGGAGAAAGAAGGAGAAAGAGATGAAAATCTCCCGTTGCCGTTTGTGTAGCGTGTTCATGTACATGTTTTGCGTACGACACAAGAAAGATACTATTCCGTCCTGTCGTGCGCCGTCTTCCGTTGGTTCATGGTGGGTAGGACCGTCTTTGACAGACAACCCTTGGGAGATGTACTCTGTACCCTGTATTCTACTCGTAGATGCTTCAATGTATCAATGTATCGATGTATATCAAGGTACACAGGCAAGCGCAGGGACATTCCTGTGCTGCCATCCAGGCGGCCTGACTTGCCCATTGTGGAAATAAAGTCGCCCAAACGGGTCAATGAGAGAACTGGAGAAAGGGGAGAAAGAGATAATAATAAAAAGTGACAGACGCAAGAATCATAAGATCACCGTACGAGTCCAATCTTGTTCTGACTGTTTGTCGTTCAACACAGCCACAATACGCACACGTAAGACCACTGTAAAATGGGTGGGAATGGCCCCTGCCCAGCCCAGTCCAGCGCACATTGACTAAACATTTCTATTAAAAAGGGAGAAAAAACAGGAGAAAACAGTGGGCATGCTGGCCAAATTAGCAGGTATTTTGCGATACACTGAAATGAAAGGCCCAAACCCAGACTCCATAAGGTGAGGAGGGATGTGATGGATGTTTAATTTTGTATTTATTTTTGGAAAAGGAATTTAAGCTTACGACAGGAGTTGACGAAGGCAACCAGACAAGAAACGGATACAGAAACAAAAACAGAAACAGAAAAACGGTCCTGATCTCTGATCCGTTTCTCTATCTCAATCTCAACCCTGTGATTAAGAACAACGGGAGGTAGATGGGATCGCGCCTTGGCATGGCCAGGCCCAGACCTGGGCCAAGATCTCGCCCTCGAGAATGAGGAAACGTACCAATAGATTTTGCACCAAAATGCACTGTGGACGAGTCTCGAACGCATACAAAAGATACTTCCGCATCCAACCATTGTCCACGAGGACGGAGCATTTGATTCATTGCATCCAGCAGCGCTAAAATACTGCTAAATATCTACCACTGTCGGCACTGACGCGTCCCCCAGAATGTTGGCGTTAAAAGACGAAAAAAGGGGGCATGCCCAGAGCCTGTGTTGTTCTGGGCGCTAATTCAACAATGGAATTCACGATAGGCCAAGACGGACGACGACATGGACCAAGAGAGCAAGAGGAATAAAATAGAGGGTCAGTCGACGGTCGATGGGCTTGGATGGGTCTGAGGGTGAGGATATCAGAGGAAAACTCAAAAAAAGAGCCGACCACAGATGCCGATCACCTGTTTTCTGCGCACCCTTTGTTTCTAATAATCCACCAACAGACACATTGCGTGTACAAACTCGCAAGTATTTAACCCAGTCGCGGCCAAATGTTCACTGATCTTTAGGACAACCACGGAATTTGCCGTTGCAGCAGGGCAACACTGGAGGGGAATGCGAAAGAAAGAAAAGAAGAACAAAGAAAAGCAATCACGGCAGCACGGCAGATAGAATTACAGGGCATGCCAGGGTTCAGAGGGTATCATTGAGCCATCATTGCAGGGATATTGTCTTTTTCATCTCTTTTTCTTGGTCTCCGTCTTTTTTGGCATCTCGTGTAATTTTCACATGATTCGACCATTTGTGAATTTCGACTTGTTTTGTGCGACGACCACTGGCCAGAATTGCCAGAATCTTGTATGGCTGAAACGGGATCGACTGTTTTCTTTGTGTGTTCTCGAGACACGCCCCTCCCTTTTTTCTCCTTTTCACATTCTTTCCCCAACTACACACAGTAGTACTTATCAAGTAAAACTCAGCCTGGAAGTTGTCAAATTGTCCGTCCATCTACCGGAGGATCAGAGCTTGGCGGGAAGGGAGAAGGGAAAATAGGGGAAGATATCATGGTAGTCTCATACTGGGTACGGAGTAGAATGATACGCAGCGCAAAAAAAAGCTGGTGGAAGCATTCTTTACTTCTTGGCACACGGGATGTCAGTGGGGGTTATCTACATCATACCCTCGATCCCGTGTCAACTGATCCGATCTGAATAGTGAACCACTGTTGATCACTGTTGATTTAAAGCTACAAGTATTTTATTTATTTATTTACTTATCTCTTCAGCGTCTTACAGCAAGCACCTGTACCACCATTGTCTCCCCAAGGAAAGAAAAGCGGAGTAGACTGCTCGTAATCTCTCCTAATCTCCATGCTGTCTTGGGCCGTTTTCCCATTGTCTGTTGTTTTGTCTCAAGATTCTCCGCCGGAGTCGTGAGATGCATTGTGGGAGAAAACCAATAAAAGGAACGGTAGAATAGGAGCGGAAAGAAGGTGTCGTACGAACTGCATGTCTCTTGTGTCCAACACAATATCCCAATCGGATAAAGTTGCACCAAACAGGACAATTGAACTGGGTGTTGGTGGCATAAATGTCATATGCAGGCCGAAGGTATTTCCTAAATAGTAAATATTAGGCGCTGGAAGTTTTCTTGTTTACATAGGCCGTTTGTTATGTAGTTGCTGTCATTTACATTTACTGACTATTATATTAGATTTTCATTGAAAAAAAAAATCAAACTCTGCTAGAATGAGATAAAAACACATGAAAAACACAAGACTCAATCTTCTTACTCCAAGCGAGACATCACACTCCTCCCCGCCCTCGCTCCCGGTTTCACCAAGCGGGCTGCGTGATATGATGTCAAGAAAACAAAGCATCTTACAGAGTACAAGGTATTTGTGTAGATCAATGGTTCATGCTGTCCTTGTGCCTCCTGTCGTTCGTTCGTTTTATGTGCGAGTAAGCGTAATGCTTGTGCTTGTACGCCGTACTCTGCAGCCGACGTATCAAGGAGCGACTTGTGAAAAAGGCCGACGAAATAAAAGTTAAACCACACCAAACAAAGCCAAATAGAGCCAAAGAGAAACAACGGATGACAGCAGAGTCATACAAGAAAAAGGAAACGGGCACAGTTTGCCCTAGATTTCTCGTGCGTAAGGCCCGGTCCATGGATGCACGAACCGTTGGGTTCGCGCCGTTGTGAGATGCTTTTACTTTTGTGCAATAATCTTTTCTGACAGGTGCAACACTGCAACGGCCGGACTTTGCATTCTGTCATCTATCCCATACCTCGAAGCTGTACGTTGTAATACTTTGTGACCCCCCCTCTGTTCATGCTTATCTTTGGAGCCGTTCGATTTATTATTCCCCTACGGACATGAACTCTAATATCAACCCTCAGAAAAAGGTGCATCTTTACCCGGCGGAAGGACCTGCCACTATTGTTAAAGTAAACATTCAAGCCTACAATTTTGTACATCATGTCTGTGTTGTATCAAGATGCAAATGCAAGCACAAAAGTTGTAGACCAGGGTCCGTAGTCGTCTGCCCGTGCTGTGGCCGATTTGGCCGAAAGCGGCCGAGTTAAGGCCATGAGGGCTGGGGGCAGAGGTGGAAAAATGCAAAATGCAAAATACAAAAAGATAGAGGCATATTGGGTTCTGAGTAGAGGCAAGGGTTAAAATCCTCAATCACAATTGCATTCCGGGGTGTAGGGCCACTTCTTTAAACCGCCAAAGATTAGAGTTGCTGGAAGAGGCACAGAATGCCATCATTTTGCAGACTGTGCCGCCCCGTTTCTTTTACAGATATAAGATATACGACGACACCCTCTTGCAAATTGCCCTTGATCGCACTTTTTTCTTCTGATCGCTGCCCTGCCAAGCGATGGCGTATGCGTTCGCAAGAAACGGCGAGCACAACCGGAGCGAGCATGTGGCACATGTTAAATGTGACCACTTATTGAAATAAAATAAAGATAAAGGGCATATGGGCAAAGGGAGTCGAACCCTTATCCCAAACCCAGGCCGCGTCTTGTCCTTTTGTTGCTGGTCCCCAATGACATCAGTTTGGACGGCTCTTAATTTATTTTATCTCCAACAGCAGACAATCACCCGGAAAAAAGAAGACGAAGAAAAATAAAAAGAAGCGAGTCTCTATCTTCCTTTCTCGGTCCCGAAGGAGGAAAGAATGGAAATAGAAAGGGCGGTCCCGCTGTGCGTCGAACGGCTGTACGGTTGTGAGGAAAATGATATCAAATATATGAGAGTTGGAAACTGAAATCAACAGTGAACTCGAGATAAACAAAGATAAACACAAATGAAGACCAGACGATGAAGCTCGGATACGGCATCAAGATAGCATCGTTGCTTCGATATTGACAATTTGTTGACGAATTGGCAATGTACCTTTGTACCTCCATCGCGCCTTCCTCTTTTCATTCTGTCTGTTCCTGCCCCTCTTTCCCAAACCCAACACCAAACGACCCTTGTCTGCCAAGAGATTGAAAAAACGTGCCACGAGTGACCCACTCTTGCGCGCCGGCCGCCGCCTCCTTCCCTCTTTTCCATTTTAAACTTCTGAGCGAAATAAAGAATTATGAAATAAGGAAGGAAGGACCAACTAACAGAGGAAAGAGGAAAGAGCGAGCGACGCCAGCCATTTTCTGCACGCTAACCGGCCAAAACGGCAAGCACGAGACAGGGAGGACGTTTAGTACTTTGTGCAAAAGACAGAAAGGAGAACGAACATGGCGCCTCGTTTGTGAGAATACGCCGTATTGGCATACTTCGGTAAACGAGCGCACGACGACGCCTGGCACCGTTATTCTTCAGAAATGGCATAGCGCTGCACTGTCGTCTGCTGAGGAAAGCACTGTTTAGGGCTGTCCAGACCGTTTACTGATTGATTTTTCTTGATAATAGTGTCGGGGACAGGCTAAGATGAAATGCTTGTCTTTCCTGTGTAGATTTTGAGAGGCACGAGAACCTCCATTGGAGGATCTTATCAAGCCACCTTTTCCAAGCAAGGGTTTTACCACAGTAGTCCCTTCCCCTCCTCCCAGGACCCCTTCCCAAGGACGCGATGCACCCTCCTTTGCAGATAAAAGGATTGCAGCATTCGCTTGTCGTTCCGTCTTTCCCAGGACCAGCCCTTGGATTTTTCCAATATTTGAGTCTTTCAGGACAAGAAAGCCACCACAAAAATCAAAAGCCCATTTCTCATTTGTCGAGGGGTACGTAAGCTAAAAAGTGGAGAGACTCTGTTGGATGTGAGTTGCGTTGAAGTCGCTTTAAGCTGCTTAAAGTTGCTTTGGAGATTCTTGTTGCATTGCCTATTCTGTGAGATAAACTCTATGCGGAAACCATCCCGTTTCTGTTCGTATGTTCCTAACTGATGTTGTCTGCAAAGAAAGCCGGGTTTCCCGTCCTTCCACACGCCCCCCTTGCCCACAGTCTTGTCATTTTGTCCCACATTCTCTTACTGAAGTAAGATGGTCCTAACCTGTCACACGCCCCTCACTTCTCACTTAAGGCAATAAGGTAATGCACCGTCACCATAAAAGAAACCTTCCCTCCATTACAGTTCCCGAGCCATGCCCAACACCGCTTAAGCTTAATTCAGAGGGAGGGCTCGCGAAAAAAAGAGGCGCAAAAAACGGACGATAAAAAGTCTTGGCGTTTTCTTGGGATGAGGGCTGTCTTTTGTGCTTTGTGCTTTTGTATTCTTGTTGGTCGTGAGTCGTGACCTCTTGTGGGCAAAATGACTACAGTTGGATGAGCAGAAGAACGAGGAGGCATTAGAGAGGAGGCATTCCGTACGAGCTGTCAGTTATGACAGACAAAGACAATGAAAGAAGCGAGCAAAAAAAGAAAAAAAACCATATCCAATGACCAAGACGGCGTTGTTGCAAAATATGACCTGTTTTGGCGATGGCTTTTTTCCCCTTTCATGCAGCCACGATGCACTTGCAAAAACTTTACAGCCCTGGGATGTTATCGGGAATACGGTATTTGACAGGACGGTACTCCGACGCCATACTTTTTTTTGTGTCCATACAAAGTATGGGACGTGCAGACGGAGTTTTAGCCTTGTTTTATTCGTATTTTGCTTTCTTACCCGTACGAGCATCCGTGATCCGTGCATCGTTTTTGTGTAGAAGGATTTGCAGATGAGCACTCGATGCACTGTTTGTAAACAGAGGCGACAAAAGAAGAAGGAGGCAAGAGTAGCCCTGTAAGACACGCGGTAGAAACGGAGAATAGGAGAAATGGCGAATGTGCGATTGTGGACAAGAAGACAGTGAGATTTACTGTGGTCGAGAATTTAGACCAGAAGACAAAAGGTTCCAAAAGTCGTCAGAATGAGCAAATACAGGAATATGGAGCAGCACCGTCAAGGTTCTGTAGGTTCTGCAAAGTAAATACGAGTACGACAGTGAGAAAGTAAGAAAAAAAAAGAAGCAGAAAAAATGCATCTGACAGATGATACGATGCGACCTTATTTTTCTTGGGTCGCTTGGGGTTTTCTTGGAGATTCTTGGAGACTTCTTGGTTTTGTTGGATGTCTTGGACGTCTTGAATATCTTACTGTGATAATAGTCTTGGTACTCTTGGTTCTCTTGGTTCTCTTGGTTCTCTTGGTATTGTGGTCCCAAGCTCGGTTGATGATTGCCCAGCCCATCGGCGTTTCTGGGCAAAGACGGAGAAGGAAGAGGGAAAGGAAGATTGAAGAGCAACAGCAAAAATAAAAAAGCACAAAAAGAGATCCATTGGCGTGGCATGCATTGGCATATTGGCATTGGCTTGGTCTTGTCTTGGCTGGGCAGGTCTGGGCAATCAGTTTAGCGCTGAAAAGGCGGAGAAAAGCTCAATGAAGAAAGATGAGAAAGACGAGTGACAAGACTGACACCGACAAGAGTGGCAGAGTGGCAGAGTGACAGATGCCGTCAGAACATGTCAGATATGAATCTCACAGCGAAACTGGGAAAGGAGCTCACGGGAGGTGAAGAAAGAGTAGGATTGCTTGTACGGAGACCAGGAAACGGAAACAAACTGCGAGGACTTTCTGATGCATTACAACGTCGAGTTAGAGTATGAACTCCGTACGACGACATGGAGCTGTGTACGACATACGACCACGGTGCATGGTGAGGGCGCATCTCAATCTCGGACAAGCCCTGTAGCCAATACGCCGTATGATAAAAAAGTCCAGGGGCCTGGCCAGGAAGTCTGAGGGTGAGGCTGTCAGGGTATCTGAGGTCTGATCTGACTGTCAGGGACATAAGCTTTTTTTCTTTTTCACCCGTCGCACCTTGTCCGCAATTTTGTCTCGTGGAAGAGAAAATAAGGTTGTTCTTTGTGCGATCGACCCTGTCAGCAATGCCCAGAGAGCAGGGACAGGGCGCCGGCGCACCGTTCTTCCCCTTTTGTAGACCGTTTTAGTTTTCAGTCTTTTCGATGTTCGTCTTGTTGAATACGGAGTTTGGAGTAATACGGAGCTGGAAATAAATTTTAGTGGCCGTCTCTCGTCTTGATGGTCTTGACACTATCTGGCCGCCGTCTCGCATTTATTTCCTGTTCGGTATTCAAGTTGAGTTAAGCTTTGGACAGATGAGCTAAAACTAAAGAATATGCTCAATTGAAACCAAACATGAAAGAGAAAAAGACGAAAAAGACAGAAAAGGAACAGACAAGAATGAGCATAAAAAGCAGACTTGAAAGACAATTACTCGCTTGTTGAAAAATGATAACAAGCGTTCCGCTCTGTTGAATAAAGAGTCCCAAACGGGAAGACGCCAATTCCACAGACGGATAGCTTCATTGGATTAATTTTCCCAGATTCAGAATTAAACTCTAACCTCCTCTCTGGCCGTTTTTTTTTTCTTTTTTCTTTTTTCCTTTTTCTTCTTCTTGGGTCCTCCCCACTCTTTTTTGCTTTTAAACTTTGGGTCCACCCCTCCCTACCTCCACGAGGCTGACGCGGCCTCCCTCCTCGTTTTAGTGGAGAAACTTTGCTTTTGAGTTGCTTTTTCCCTCAGAACGAGAGCAGAGAGGAGCGATCATAGTGCTTCAAAGTTCCTCAGAGTGCCGGGCCAAGAGCGATGCCAAGCCTGTGGTGGATGAGTCTATTTTGTTAGCCTCGGACGGAGGACGCTTATTGTTGATGACAGAAGACAGTCATCAAGCGAAAAGCGTGGGAAAAGAAAGCAAGCAAGCTGCAAAGCATACGACGTATTCACCAAGCACTTCCAAGCCTTTTGATATTCAGGAAGGATGCAGGATGGATACGATGGGAACGGTGCAAAAGAAGCACGAGATAAATTGGAGAAATAAATCATGAAAATACAGTTAACACTTGACGATTAAATCAATAAAAGCAGCAAATGAGCAGCACATGAGCTGCCACAATCACAGCACAAGACTTGAAGCTAAAAAGGGCAATGAGGAATACACCTGGATGATCGGCACCATCGGATCAGCCCTCTCACACGACGGGCCTCTTTACCTTGCATTTGCATCTGCATACTTTTCACCTCTTGCTTTTTTGAGTATTTGAGTTTTTCACTTTGTTATTTTGTGCAACGTCTTGGCTGCTTGCCGTTCCGATTTCAAGTCTTCGCTCCAAGAGCCCCTCACAAGACACAAAATTTTCACTGTGAAAAAAGGACGCATCTTGTGAAAAGATCATCGTGAATGTCTTCACCGTTTTTCGTTTTCCTTTCTTTTTCTTTCCACCTCCTCTCCCATTCTCGGTGATCGACACACCTCCACCGGCACTCGGCTGCCCGTGGCCCACAAAAGATGCAAGCTGTTCAAAATTTCGAGAGGACCATGATAAAAGGCTCACTGTAATTACTCTGTAAATCTGCAAGAAAACGACCGAGACGAGACGACGTCGCAATCAGGAGAGGGGGCGAAAAAAAAGGTTCTTGCGAGAAGAAAAAGCTTGTCTTGCATGCCCCTCTTTGCGAACCAATCTTTTTGATTCCCCGTTGACAAAGTGCTCGCGTACATTTGCCATTTGCTATTTGCCATTTGCCATTTACCTTTTTTGCCTTTATTCGCCTACCGGAAGCAAGTGCTTCGCTTCGAGGAACCAAACTTGGAGCAATCCACGAGCTCGGCCCGGGCGGTCTTTATTTTTACAAAGTATGGTTGATGGGGATGTTTCCTTTGCATCCAGGCCGTGTCCGTCCGTGACATGTTCCGTGCCTTGTCAATGTTGATGCCACGGATGTGCTGTGTCCTCATAATTCTAGATATCGTCCTTCGTCCCAATGTCTGCGCAAGGACTTTGAGGTTGTATCAAAGCAGGCAATTAGACTGTCACACGATACCCGTAACCAGGCAAAAGGTGCTAAGAGATACAGGCATCGATTGGCCATTGGAAGCTCTGCACCAAACAATCAGAGGTCTGTGGCAAATCTGTGCCGATTCATCCATGATATTCGTGTTCTTTTGGAACTACCACAGTATCGACTCCTCTTTCGTGTTATTTGTTATTCCCCTTCTTCCATTTTGAGTTTCGATGCCCACACCCTCCGTGCCGTGCGTTCCCCGGAACAAAAGTGCCATTGCTGTGGCCATGGGAAGGGGTTTCGTGTGCCGTTTAAACGAGTCGTAATGTTTGTACACAGTAGTCTGTATTCTAATCTTTGCACGCAATATAAGTATATCGGCGCAGGATTGCGTCTGCCTGCCCGTGGATAAGATACCTTTCCCAAGCCGATATTGGGCCATATCGGAGTTCAAGACAAGCATTTTGCACAGCCCAGTTGCAATTTACTGAATGCTCCTCATTACTCCTCATCTGCACCTCTTCACTCCCTTTTTCCAGTTCACTTGCCCATTGTGGAAGCTCCAAGTCGGGCGAGACGGGCAACCCAAATCTTAACAAATCAAACAATCTGCTCAATAAACGGGCCGTCCATTTGGAGAACGTTTGTCTCCAAGATGACGTATTTTGCAATTTACATACGGCGAACGAGAACAAACCACCCGGGAAACGGAAAACGGAAAACGGAAGGGCAGGATGCATGCCTCCGGGTTTTGGGATGAGCATAATATTTTGATAAACTGTGATATAATGTGTCTGCACAATAACTGAAGCGCCGGCCGGAGCGGCAATAGGGCACATCCGAGAGGCAAATGGTTGATAACAGTGCCCTGAAGCGCCCTTCTGTGTATATCCGCAACCACTGTGGTTAGGAATTAACGAGTCAACGCCTGTGGAGCCATGGGGCGTACGAGTACGGAGTACGGTGGACTCGTCGACATCTCCATCAAATAGGCTTGGCTTGGCCCTGAATGATTGAGTGATGGCGAAAAGACGTATCGATGCACGGATGATGGAGGGAGGCAGGGAGGGTAGGATGGTTGGAAGGCTGTTTCGGCCCTTTCCAAGCCCTTTGCAGACGCGAGGTGAAGATCCATTCGATGGCTCCGGCCTCTTTCTTTTTGAGTTTATTTTTTCTCTCCTTATTTTTTTTTGTCCGTCTGCCCTTCTTTCCTCGCTTCGCTTTGTCAAAGCAGATAGCGTGCTTGGTGCTTGATGTTGGTGCCGATTGTGGATGCAGGCCACGCGGTATGCTGGAGACGAAAAAGAGCACTATTGCGTATTCGATGGAGAAGATGGAGAAGGACAAGACAGGGGAGACAAAATATAGCCGGCGAGCAAGATACATGCTCCATAGTAAGATACATCTCACTCAGCGGGCGCCCGAGTGCTTTGTTGACAGGCCTGCTATGAGAACAAAAACGTGAACAAAACATGAACAAAAAAAGATATCGCCGACAACTACTGCGTAGACCGAGCCCGGGCGGCACTGAAAGAGGGTCCCCGAGGTTCCAATAGCTTGTGGATGAAAAGCTTGGCCAAGAGAAATAGGACCCAGTCGCCATGTGTCTTGAGGCCGTTTTCACGTTTACATCCTTTTACAAAGTTTTATTTCCTTCCGCCGCTTATCTCCTTTTCTCGGTACTGAGCGGATGAGGGAATGCCATGGATGAATGTTTGGATGAATGTCGTAAAAGCAGAGTGAAGAGAAGGGAATATTCAAGTTGATGGCGAGGCAAGAACGGGTTGACTCTATCACACAGGGGGTATTGAATATCGTCAATTTTCTTCTGCTTTCTTTTCCCTCCTTTGCAAAGCACACAACTGGCTGTCGCTATCTCTTGGCAGCTTGGCAGAGAGAAGGTTTCCCAAGCGAAGTGTACTATTTATCTTATGAAAGGAGTGGTCAGTAGGGGCATGTGCTCATGTATCCAGTCCATGTGCCCTTGTGATTTTTGTGATTTTTCAGTTGGGCTTCCGGGCATGGGCGTCTGACAGGACCACAAAACGGGGGCGTCGTCGTATGTTGATGATGCCCCTTTCTTTGTAAAGTACAGAACCCCGTCATCCTTCCGGAGCAAAACGTGGCCTCGGTGTGGAGGCCCGGGCATGGACCAACAAGAGCCAAGAGCCAAGGAAGAAGCGTCCAGGAGTCTAGGAGTCAGAAGCGCAGAAACGCAAAAGCCCAGACCACTGTTGGAGACTCTGGACCCAGAAAGACGCGCAAGCCGAATCCAAAAGGGATCCCAAGGGGATGCAATGGCGAATCTACGCAAATCTAAAAGGTAAAAGCTAAATCCTATTCTGTGGTCTCAGCGCCTGTATTCTTACGGAGAATTTGTGTCGGTGCAGAAACAAAAAGGGGTAGACAGGACACGAGACGACGAGACGACAGCGAGACGCCAAATGTCGTGGTGACCCTCTTGAGATGCGCTGACGCGTGGAGTAAGAAGGAAAGGACGAGAAGAGGACGTGGTGATGGGAGTATGCGCACACATTTTTGTTTTGTCAGAATTGGTTGGTCTTTGTCAGCTTGCCCTTGTTGATTTTGGACGAGTTTCGCTGCGTTTTACTGTCCTCGCCTGCTGTCCTCGTTTGCTGTCCACGTCTGATCGACCTCGTCTTGGCTTTCTGGTGACCCTGGGACGCCCTGGGGCTCTCTGTTTCCCCTGGGATGCCCTGGACTCCCTGTTTGCCCTGAAGTCCTCCACTTCAAAGCTTAACCGCCAACGTGGATAGAGTTAAAATTGGTGATGACGAGGCCCTTACCGAGGGCGTAAAGTTGACCTGTATGTACTGCGTACTCAGTAAAAGGGGGGACGGAGACTACCAGGATTCCGTACGGACACTGCGACGTAGAGGCTAAATACTTGTTGTATCGACCTGTATCGACATGTGTAGTGGATGATGGAATGGACAAAAATAGGACCACAGCGAGGGCAACGACACGCGAGGGCGCTGAATGAGATGAATTGAGACGAAAGAGGACGACGACGAGCCTGTACGAGTGAACAAGTGAAAACACACCCTCCCAGCCACCGCTGTATCTTGCCGATACCAGCTGGCGAGAGGCCGCGTCAGTAGAAAGAGTCACAAAATTAGGGACAGCCCCAGGGCGACGCTGTCGACGCTTGCTCGCCAACCGATCTGTTTGTAGAAGGGTGGACTGTGGGCTGTGGGCATGGACGTGCTGTAGGCGTCGTCATCTGTCTCTCTTTACGAGGGCGTCTAGTGGAATGGCTGTGATGGGGACCATGTCGGTGGCTATCGACTGTCGATGGTGGCCGATGGTTGGCAATTGTTCGTCGCCAGTCGTTCTTTCTTGAGCGTCTCCAGAGCGTCTCCGTTGACTTCTCTCATCATGCACGTTGACGCCCAAAGGACGACGGACGACGACTGATGATCATTGACGAGTGCTGTACTTGTGTCGTGGACAGCACAACTAAACGCCCTGCCGTCCGGATATGCCATGCCGTTGCGTACTCTGCAGCCGATCACTGTAGCCCTCTTGTCGTCGACGTTCGTATTGACTGACGCGGCCTGCCCCTTTTGTCCTTTACTCTGTTTCTATTGTCTCCTCCCTCTTTTCCTCTTTCCTCGTTCCCCATTTTGTCCACTGTCTACGACACGTCCCTGGATTCGCTGGCTTTAAAATGACCTTTGATGCGATGAATGAATTACGAGGCCAAGTGGACTTTCAAAGTAGACTTTGTTGATCTGTGAGAAGCATAAGAGGAGACGATGGAATGAGAGACTGAGGCTGTGCATGAAGGAGTCGTCGTTCATGTGGACTTGGTCAGTGTATCAAGTAGACAATCACTACCAATATGCACCAATATCAGCACACGTTGCTTCCACCACCGTATTGAATGATGGTTCAATCCACATAGACCGTTGATGTCGTCATTTTTGTCTATTTCCAATTCTATTCGGCGCCGTGTGTGCCGATTTAATGATGGATCTATCGAGTTTGTCGTCTAATATACAGTAATGTGAGATGGGGAGTGGATGTAAATGGATGTAGATGGAGCCACAGACGGAAAGAGGCTCTATTTTGCCTTCTGTGCCTCCCTTCCGCGCGTCTTCCGTCTCCCGTGCCTCATCTTGCTCTCCCGTTCGATGCTTGAATTTAATATAATATACAGAGAAATAAAAGAAGAATGAATTATGACCAAAAAACACAGTGTTCAAACGGAGATGAGAGAAACCCCGAACCAGGAAAGCGGAGATTGTACTTATACTGATTTCATGAGGGGAACGAAGAAAGAGAATGCAAACTGTTGGTCGATGATGTGCTGTGCAGGATGTAGTATGGTTATTATTGTCGTCAAGGTCCTTCCCGGGAACGGCGCGGCGCCGATACGGAGTAGGATCACGTGTAGATGCCGAGATTGCAGCCGTTGGCCGTTGAGAGCGTCAAGTTGGCAATGGACAATCGACAAAGGACAGCCAACATGTTTTTATCTTGTACGTCTCGCAATGTTGATGTTGCACGCGTCTTTGACCTGCAGACACCCATCTAACGTCCGCAGCAGAGATGAGAAGCGACGAAGAGAACACGGGCTGACTCGCCGTGGTCTCCGTTCAGCCTAATGTGACAGCGCTCTTTGAGAGTAGACACCGACCTGACGGTAGACGACAGTCCCAACGGGCGTAAAGGGTGTTGAAGGAGAATAAGGACGTCTCGATGAGACCGTTGGTGTTGTTTGGCATTGCTCAAGGATCGTCGTTGATGGTCGTCTGTCATCTGTCGTCTGTCGTCTCGTCGCACAGGTCTCGCTTCGTGCATGTGGCTACCCTTTTTTGTCTTGTCTAGAATGCCTAGAGCGAGGGTCTTCAATCTCGTTGGATGGACATGATTGACATATCCTCAGATCTGGGCGTCCTTGATCGTGTCTTTGTGTCTTTGTGTCCAAGCTGTTGTCGGCTTCACCTTCGTTCCGAATCCGTCTTCCTCGCTCCCTCGCTCGCGTGTCGTTGATTGCTTCCTGAGAAACACATCCAGTCCCAGGTTCCGGCCGTTTTGACTTTTGTCTCGTTTTTCCTTTCCTATCCCCTCTTCCCATTACCCTGCATGCTGTGATACCGTCAGACAGTCACACAAATGTCGTGCATCGCTGGGACAGGCAGAATTTTGAGTGTGGCGTTTTTCGCTTCTTTTTTTCCACCATGCAGTGTCTTGTGTGACACTGAGTAGAAGAATAAAAGATAAAAAGAAGGACAGGAAAAAATGTCTCCGCACGCAAACACCCTGCACAAGAGGGATAAAGGGGGTAACACAGAGGAGACAAGGACACAAGGGACACAGGAGAGGAACGTCGCACAGCAGGATGGCGAGGATCAAGAGAGAAGTGCCGGACTGGGGTGGAGGGGGGCAAGTAGACGGATAGGGATAGGAACGTTGAGGGCCGGGTGCTCATTGCCAACATACGGAAGGCTGCATCATCATCAAGGCAGGAAGGAGAACGTCGACATCGATATCGACAGCACAGCACGTCGTGACATGGAAGCCTTCCTAGTTCTTCTACCGTCTCTTGCCGTCTGCTGCTTGCCGCTATTGTCATATTGCCAGCCGTTTCTCTCTTCTCCCCTCTCTTGTGGCCCTTGTCCTCTGTGAAATAAGGCCGTAAGGTTCGGGACGGATTCGGACAGCTCTTTTTCTCCTTCTCTCTTCCGTCATTTCTGTTGACTTTTTTACCCTTTTTCTTTCATTCCTTAGCCGTTTCAGCTTGTCTGCCGCCTCTCGAACTCGTCGTACAGAGACACGGCAGGAAAAAGGAAAAAAAGACGGAGAAGAACACGGATAAAGAAGGAACAAGAGAAGAAGAAAGGGGTAACGAGATACAAGGCCCGTGGTGGATATTGACTCTTGGCTTCGTTGAAGACCTGGATCTGTTTGACCTGTCAAAGCAGTCTCAGTCTTTCTCGGTTTTTTGTCTTTCTGTTTCTTCTTTATTTTCCTTGTTTCTGAATTATGAAAAAGGCCCGTTGATATCCTTGTTCATGTCGGCGGTCGGCGGTATTCAGCGCCGAAGGAGTCGAAAAATAGGCGAGAAGGAGAGGCGAAAGGCGAAAGGCGAAAGGCGAGATTGAGGATTGAGGGGAAATGAAATCGAGGACACGAGCCGACTTGGACGGAGGACGGAGGACAGAGGACGAGAAAAGTGACAGGTCGAGTGAAGCACAACACACGACACGAGACACAACGCGAGACATTGTAAACTGCAAACCGGACACAAGCACCAAGCACGCACGTACTATCATACACTGCATTCTCTGTTCTCTGTTCTCTGCTCTGCGTTCTCTGTGACAACTATGACAATGTCCGTCTCCTCATGTAGATGACTTGCAGCGGGCAGCGGAAAGCGGCTGGAGGAGAGCATCCGAACTCGGGACCAAATGTTGGAGACAGGGCTCCCTTCCCGCTTAACAATCACACCGACCGTGCCACCGGGGAAAGGCGACCGAGTCGCGGATGGTCGGGACGCCTGTCAGGTAGCAGAGGAACCGGTCGAAGCCGAGGCCGAAGCCGCCGTGGGGAGGGCAGCCCCAGCGGCGGAGGTCGACATACCAGTCAAGGGTGGCCGGAGTTGTGTTCGGAGATGCGGCGTCGGCGGAGGTTACTTCATTGTCCGCCCCCAGCGGCATTCCCCTTGACTTCATGGCGGCCACCAGCTCGCCTAGCCGGTGCTCGCGCATGGAACCGCCGGCAATCTCGCAAAAGTCGGGCACCAGCAGATCAAAGCAGTCCACGGTGTCCTCTGGTGTGTTTTGTGCTCCCGCCGTCGGCAGCATGTAAAACGCCTTGATGTCGCGCGGGTAGTGCGTGACAAAGACGGGCGTGCCCTCGTCGCCGCCCACGACGCGCGCCAGGTACCGCTCGTGCTCGGTCATGAGGCCGATCTCCCACTTGGGCGGGTAGTCAAACGTGCCGGCCGGCGCCTCGCCCAGAATGCGCAGGGCTTCGGCATACGTGATGCGCGGCCAGCGCGAGGACGACAGAATGCCAGACCATCTCTTTTCGAGATCGACCACTTCGTCTCCGGAGGAGTCCTTCCCGCCCTTTTGCTTCGAATTCTTCGCCTTGGACGCCGTGATCAGCTCGTTGTAGGCACGGCTGCCCTTGTTGTCCTTGGCCACATGCCGCACCATGTCCTCGACCAGGTCCATGACGGTGTCGAGCCGGTCCACAAAGCTGACTTCCGCCTCGAGCATGTAAAACTCGCTCAAGTGCCGCGCCGTGTCGTTGTTCTCGGCGCGGAAGGTGGGCGACAGTGTCCAGACGTTGCCGACCGCCTGAGCAAGTGCTTCCAGGTGAAGCTGGCTCGAGACGGTCAGATACTTTGGCGACCGGAAGAACCCGCCTTCGCTGCCGTCCTCGGCCTTTGACGACGGACCCGCGCTGACAGTAAAGACCTCGCCTGCCCCTTCACAGTCCGACGATGTTATGAGAGGTGTGTGCGTCTCCACAAACTCTCGCTCGGCAAAGAACCGGTTCAGCGACGCCACAACGTCTGACCGGAACCGCAGCACTGTCGTGTTGAACGGAATGCGCGGCCGCAGATGCGGCATGGTCCGCAAAAACTCGGCCGTCTGGTACTTTTTCTGGATCGGGAACGTCCCGGCGTCCGAGGGCCCGACCACCGACACGGCAGAGACGTACAGCTCGTGGCTCTGGCCCGAGCCGGGAGACGGTGTCCAGGCGCCTTCCAGACGGACGGCAGAACCGTTAGTCGGAAGGGCCTCTCCAGACAGACCCGAGACCAAAGAAGCGGGAACGACGGCCTGCAGGGCGGCAAGCGAGGACCCGTCGCCGAGCGTGACAAAGGTAAAGTTCTTCATGGTGCGCACCGACCGGACAAAGCCGTGGACGACAACGCCCGGGACGGCTTCGGCGGGCGCCCATTCTAGGATGCCCGCTATTGATGTGGGATGGGAGGTAGAGGTGGAGGTGGCTTTTGACCGCAGGCTATGCTGCTGCGAGAACGGGCAGGAGAACTGGGTATGGCGGCGCCGTGATTTGCCGTTTTGTGGCCGAGTCCGAGAAAAGGTGGGGGTGGAGAATGTCGTGTGAATCGCAATTGTCCGTGCGGAGGCCGCTGTGGAGAACGAAGCCGTAGTTGGACATGCCCGCAAAGGGGCTGTCCGCAGTGCGGGAGATATCCGGGGCCGCATCGTGTCAATTGGGTGTGTTTGTGGCTTTCCAAGAGCTGTTGTTGACCCTATGAATCACCAAAGCTCTGCTCGCCTGACGTTTTGGCAGCTGCGATGCGGTCCAAAATTATTCTGCCGCCTTTGTCCGCCTTATTTTTGAGCTACAGCGGGTAAGCGCGACCCGCCAGCTTGAGCTCTGAATTTCGCCCCCTGGCACCTGCCCTAATGAGCCCATCAACGCGCCAGAACGCGCTTTCCTTACACGAACAATACTAAGAGCACGAGCACGGCACGTTCCGTCAGGTCCTTCCCGATAAGTCTGAATTGACAGCAGGAAACAGCGTTCTTGACATCAATTGACACAAATTGCCACCAACGTGCCTGTATCTTTGCCTACCCCGTATCGTCTGCTGTATCTTGGTTCATCTGGTTCGTCGCTTTCGCCTCGCCCGTTCGCCTCCGCCTCCCTCTCGTCGTTGCAGGTTTCACGGCAGACCCGCCCACCGTGCCGCGCGGTATGTGATCTCTTGTTTCTCTTGCTCCTCTTTGTCGATCGCCGCGCGCCAAGTGGCCGGGTACAGAAATAAGAAACTACCATGGGCAGATCAAATCTGTCGGTCCTGTCATGTCCTGTCACATTTGGCTCGATCGACAAAGACGTTTATCACCTTTTCGAGATTTTGTGGTAATTTGTAGCTGCCTGCCTTGCACTTTCAGCTCGCTTGGACAGTTAGGGGTCTCCAATCTACAGCGCCAGCCCCGTCTTTGCCAATCATCGACTCAAGCCCCGCCGACTTTGACGGTCGCCTCGTTTGTCGCCTACCTCGTCATTGTTGGTATTCAACTTCGATACTGCAGTTTTGAGGCTCATATTCAATGTGCCTTTGTATATTCATAAAGTATTTGTATTATGTACCAGGTACTGATACAAGAATACTCTTTCTGTCAGGGTAATCTAGACACGCCCCTTTTCGCCCTCACTCCCTTCACACCACCCCTCTAGGTCCCGGCAAGCCTCCGGAGTGTGTCTGCATCTCGAGCTAAACGCGCGGAGAATGAGCCGGCAGATACCCAATTGGTCTAGACGCCAACGAGGCTTTCCTGAGTTTCTCCTTTCTTTTTTCATCGTCCTCTCTGCACCCTTTTTTCACACCCTCCCAAGTCAATAAACGGACACTAAATACGAGTGCTGAATCTGGAGGCAGGGTCCTTCTTCCCGTAGCTTTCTGTTTCGTGCCCTGTTGTTTCCATTGTTTCCTTTTTTTCTCTTCCTTCGTCTCGATGCGGCATATCACATATTCTAGCCCGTTTATGTCTTGGTATCCTGTGGTTTGAGTGTCTTGAGTGCCTTGGGGCTGTCTGGATGTCTTGTTTATGACCGCCGCCACATGCGCTACCGTGGGTCGACTGAAGAGAAAGGAGAAGAAAAAGAAAGGAAAAAGAAACAAAGACGGCCAAAAAAGTGCATGACTGGAAATATCGGCAAGTAAAAAAGGCAGACGCTCGCGGGGGAAAAGGGAAAGAAAATACGACGTGGGAAAGCAAAAACTGGTGCCAAGGGACCGAGAAAAACCCAAATGTCTGTTTCCCAGGGGTCTGTTCCATAAACCTGTCCCAAAGCCATGTCCCAAGGCAATCTCGATGCCGACGCCTGTTGTCACAACTGACCATCGGTGCATTGGCTGTGCGATCAATGATCGGTCATGAGGTAAAAGGCGTGCATGTGTACATCGTGCATAGACCAAACAGCCCGTCACCGCAAGACAGACGAAATGTGCACTTCCCAACAAATGTATTTTTGGACCTCTTCTGCGGCTGTATCGTATCTTGCGATGGTATTTTATTTCCTATTTTATCTTTTGTTCTATTTCATTTTTACTTTTATTTCATTTTCATACTTTGCAGCGAGTATCTCCTTCTCTGCCCTCGGTCAATCCTGCCCTATTTCTCTTTCCCCCCACACACTTTCTCAGCTGGCCTTGCCAAACTGTACCCCACTGATGGACAGATTGTCTCCAAGTTGATGGCAAGCCACATGCCCTACAGCCCCCTACTCTTCTACATCGTTGAGTGAAAGCATTCACGTTGGACTTTGTTTCCTTCTTTGCTTCTTTGCTTCTTTGCTTCTTTGCTTCTTTGCTCTTCTCCCTCTCTTCCAAGATATACCCACAACACCCATCGGTGCTCACTTCCTCCCTTTCTTCCCTCGCTTGTCTCGTTAAAGAGGGTTCTCGTCTCGTTCGCCTCGTTCCCGGGACTGAAATCCGTCCCAGCCGGTGCCAAATCTTTTGTCTCGCCGGGCAATGTGGGCGTCAATGGGGCGTTGGTATCTTACAAGAAACTCCACGCAATTGTTGGCAGGCATCTTTGTCCGCCTTTGACGAGTTCCTGTGCATTGTGTACGAAGTACTCTGTATTTTCATCTGATTCCAACGTCAACAGTGTACATCTTCCCTGCCACGACGCATGTCTCTGCCCAGCACCCTTCTCTCGGGGGTTTTATCTGACATGTGCAGCTCCGTACGTTGACGTTGACGTTGACGTTGTGCGCCGTACAGAGCATGTACTCACTCTCACATTACCCCCTGTCACCTTTCCCTTTCCCTTTCCCATTTCCCATTTCCTAGCCGTTTCGGTTCTCCTTTCTGTGTATGTGTTTTTCACAAGTGTTTGCGTGGTGCCTATCTATGGCTCAGCTACTTCAGCTTTGCTTCAGCTGCCTCCGCTTCGCGACTCGCGACTTTTTTGACATTTTGACTTACCCGCCCGGCCGTTTGATTCTGCACAGTCGCGCCGAGTGCTAAATGTCTGAATATGCCAGCGTGTTTTGCTTTGATCTCGCTTTGCCTGGCATCCAAACCCTCGTTCTCGCTTTTGCACGAGATAATTCGCCTCTGTACAATACCTGTATCTCGGCTTTCAACGACCCATACGGAGTAATAAATCTCCCCTATTTTTCATTTCTCATACACAGTATTACTCCGTAATTCCAACATCCATTTGCCACAACTGCTTGCCTCGCTTCGTTCGAAACAGGCCCACTGTGTCCCGGTAGTTGGAGCCTCCCTTTTCCACTGCTTGGGTCTTGCCTCCTTTTGCGCTTCCCCTTTTCGTCTTATTGCTGTATCTCGTCTTCATTTCGTCCTCATTTCGTCATTCTGCCACTTTGTGTACTCCGTACTCAATGCTCGGCTCTCATAAAGCCTTCAAAACATTTGACTGGGGCTTGTCGACCACAACGTCGACAGCCGTCCAGATTAGAATACCCGGCGTACGGAGTACAAGATCTCGCGCCCACGCCTGTCAAGTAATACTTTGTGCTTCATAATCCGTGCATCTCGTGAAAAGCATGTAAAACAAACCCCCATGGGCTGTGCCTGATTTGCGTGGGCCAGGCCAGACGCTAGAAATACACCCATATCCACCTTTTCCCCCACTGTCACAAGAGAAACCCTGGAGCAGATCCCTCTATAAGTGAGGCAGGTCAACAACCTTGCAAGCTGAAAAGGATGGTGGGTGAAGAGGGAGATCAAAAGAGGATTTCGAGGTAAAAAGAAAGAAAAGAAGAAAAATGGTAGCGCCCGCAAAAGAGAGAAATAGGAAACTGTGCCAAGACACTGCAAATCATAGTGACGGTGTATTTTGTATCTTGTATTTCGGGATCGCCCTCCTCTTGTATAAGTAATACGACGGATTTTACCAAAGAAATGACAGAGAGGAGTAGCTGGGGGCCAGCTGGTGAGAAGCTGGGAAAAAGAAACAAAGAAGGAGAAAGAGTAGGGGAACACATGATCGACAGAATAGGGGGCGGAGGGAAAAGGTGGAAATAGAGAGGAAAGCAAAAAGAAACAAAAAAATTGCCTCT
The DNA here is from genome assembly GCA_021396235.1 of Sporothrix pallida. NCBI lineage: Eukaryota > Fungi > Ascomycota > Sordariomycetes > Ophiostomatales > Ophiostomataceae > Sporothrix > Sporothrix pallida. The sequence goes on along the minus strand of WNYG01000019.1, from coordinate 332,426 downwards.
AGAACCGAGAAAATAACTGGAATTCCGAAAAAAGAAAAGGAAACGAACCGGCGGGTCACCGCAGACTTTTTGTCGTGTATTATGTTACTTTGGAACCTGAGCATTGGGAACGAGGAACGAGGCATTGGGAAGCAATGCATCTAGCCAGGTCGGCATCAACAATGCAAAAGGCCGCCAAAAGTCAACAAAAATAACGGACTAACAACCAACGATCATGAACAGAAACCCAACTGCCAATAGCCGCCCCAGGTGTTCGTCCTACCGGCCGACTAAACGCGTTCCTTTTACGTTGCTATTCCAAATTTACACCACTTTTCTTATTCCTGAATATTTTTTTTATCTTCACACCTCGTTCTATCACTTTTAATTTTTAGATTTTCTCCTGAATATCCCTTCCATCCACCAGCCCTCCCTCCCTGGCGCCGCGCCTCGCATCCACAACATTCCTCACTGGCGGGTTCATCATCGCTCGTTCTGTTTTAGCGCCTTAACACACAGCTCTCTACAGCTCTAGTGTTCCTCTTGTCCATGGCGTTCGTGTGTTTGTGTGTTCGTGTGCCGTTCGTGCCCGCCCACTTAGTCGTGTTTTTTGTGTGTCTGATCCTCATGAGATTCGGTGCCTTCCCTTTAGCTCCCTCTTTTTTGTCTCGTCTCCTCTTTTTGACTCCTCTCTCCGCCCTCCCCGTCTTCTCAGGTCTCTCCGTCCGCCCCAAAACCTCTTCAGTTTCCCTTGTCTTGTCCCATCCAGCTGGAGCTGGAAGAGCTGGAAATCTGGTACCCAAGGCATCGATCGTCCTTTGCACATCCCATCGCTTGTAGGATTTTGTGGGTTTTTAAGTTTGGAGCCCTGGGTTTTGTGGGTTGGAATCCAGTTTGCCAGCTGGTCTCGTCATATTGTCGTCTCGTGTATTCGCCTTTTGTTTTTTATTCACCTCGCTTTTGTGCCTGTATCTCGTCTTTGTATCTCGCCTCTTCTCCCGTACGAATGTTCAGCGAGATACCTGTTTTAAATGCTGTTGCTACTAGAGGACTAACAGAAAGACTGAGAGATAGCGGGCACGGGCGGGCAGGTCACACGAGATGTCAACCATTCGCTTGGAGACTGCGAGACTGCGAACCGTTTACAGACAACCCAGACAGAGACATGGGCAATGGCATTGACACGGGCATACACAGTAGACACATAGACACAATAAACAGAGACAACATGTCATAATATCAAGACAAAAAGACGAGGCTCATATCGAGAAACAGATATGCAAGGGCAAGCACAAAACAGCTAGAACCAAAAACTAAAAAAGAGCAGACGAAAATCCTCCGAAGCTCTCAAGCTAACGGCCCTTTCCCAGCCAAGCTGAGGCCGTATGCCGTCAGTTGTCTTTAGTGTCTTTAAGTTGCCAGTTTCGTCTATCGTTTATCGTCTATTTTATCGTCTGTTCCTGCTCGGTAAGATACTATTCTCGTAAAAAGATGCTCTCGCTATCATCTCGTTAGTTGAACTTATGCCGTTCAGTTCACATCTTTCGTACGGAGCAGTCCGTCCAGCCCTAGACCCCCATCGGCATGCCCAGCCCAAGCCGACGAGGACCGCACAAATTTACTAGCCCTCCCTTTCTAGTATCCAAGACCGTCCCTTTGGTAGACAGATAGTGGGAGAGGTCTAGGAAGAACAGACGACACGCTTGCACCATGCATCATTCGCACGGAGGAGGAATGCAAACTGATGCTCTGAACTGATGCAGCCTTGTTGAGGCCAGACGTGTTTTCTTCTTTTTTCCAATCCAGTTTGTTCCTGGTTTTTGGGCTCGTTTCTTTTTTATTTTACTCTGGCTTTATTTTTCGTTTTCGCCTCACATCCTCACATCCTCACATCTTCACATCGCTACCTATCTGTATTTTCTTTTTTCTCCTTCGGGCTACTTTCTCTTTGCTTTTTCGTTTTCTTTTCTTTTCACGGTCCCCCATCCCCGTCACCCCTCCCCTCTACCCTCTTCACGGGTTTCTTTCTTTTTCTTCTCTTTCTTGGTCAACGTTCTGGCATGGTCTCTTTAAAAAAAGAAGTGCTGCCTTCTTTGATGTGCTTGCAGATTACATCCACACCCCCTCTCCCTCTCGCAAGCTCACTCTTTTTTTGTTTAAAAATTATTTTGCCTTCTGTCTCTGTTGTCTCTCACCCCCCCCCCCCCCCCCCTCTTGTCACTTTGTCTCTCTTGTCTTTGAGCGTCGTTAACTGTTCTCCGTTTCTTTTTTTCTTTTTCTTTATTCCTTGTATAAGTCTCGGAAGGGATCGTCTCTCACATCGACTTGACCTTTCTATAAAGACTCTCCGAGAGCCTCGTCCTTTTTTCTACTCTCACTACCTTGCTACTTCTCCATCTCATCATCTCTCTACACCATCCACTCATATACTTGGACCTCACGCGTACTATCTATCTCTTGCATCTAAATTACATCACGCTCCATACACACAAAATGCCTGGCTCAACATCCAAGTCCAAGCCCAAGGCTTCCGAGGTTGCCGCAGATACCCGCCGCAACTACATCCCGCTCATCAAGAACAACTACGCCCACATCTACAAGACCAGCTCCGTTCTCTTCCCGCAGCCACTCGTCGACCTTCCACTGGACGGGCTCGGCCGGCCCTTTGGCCGGATGCCTCTTATTCAGGTCCGGCAAGGCGACCCGGCCTTTGTGGCCATGGAATGGGCACATAACCTATCCAACCAGGCCGGCGAGGCCGTGTATGTGCCCCTGATTTGCTCGGCCAACGACAAGCGCCCCGGCGGCGACTGGGAAACGGGTGTTTCGGGCAGCGAAGAGCGCCTGTGCCGTCGATCTACGCTCTCGGCCACTCTTGCTACGCCCGAGCCGGGTTCCGCCGGCAGCTATGGCCAAACAAACTATCCGATCCCCATTGAGGGCGGCATCCTGTCGGACGAGGTTGTTGTTTTCCGGGGGCCGCACGACCGCTACGAGAAGCTCGCACCCACCGAGTGGGGCATCCTGCCCGTCTGCTCGGTGCCACCCGTCCGCTGGCCGAAGCTGAAGCAGGGAGGCACCACATACTCGTTTACCGAAGAGCGCGACATGGTGAAGCGCAAACTGCGTGCAGCCCTCCGTATCTGCGTGGCCCGGGGCTACACAACCATTGTTATCGGCGATTTCGGCCTCGGCAACGGCTACCGCAACCCTCCCCAGGAAATCGCCGAGCTGTGGCGTGAAGCGTTTTTGTGGGACGCCGACCTTCGCGGCCGCATACAATATGTGATCTTCGCCTTTGACGATATATCGCAGAACACAACACAGCTGATTCTGGACGACATGCACAAAAAGAAGAGTCGGCACGGCAAGTCCTCGTCCTCTTCTTCCTCCTCGTCATCTTCATCATCCAGCTCTACGTCATCGTCCACGGACTTTAGAATTTTCGAGTTTGTCTTCAGCAAAGAAGAGATTGAGCGCGCCATGACTATGCCCGACCCTCGATACAGCCTAGGGACATTGATGAGCCCAATGTGAAGGGCGAAAAGACGGGGGGGAATCGTGGATAGAGGTTGTCATAATTTACAAGGGTATAGGGCCTGAGTTCTGGGATTTGGGTTTTTCAAAATAAAATTTTGCAGTGTACACGTTGGGCTTGCTCATTTGTTTTTTTTTGGCTTTCTTTCTTTCTTTTTATACGGGGAGCACATTAGGCAGGATACTACGGTTTTGGGATACAAGGGTTGTTTTACTCGGTATATTTTGATTTATTTTTGATTCACTATCCATTATGCTTTTGATATATTTTCACCCCTATTTGTTTTGTTCTTCTCCATTGCTCCTTCCCCCTTTCGCTCCTTCCTTATGATCAACTTACTCGGCACGGCACGTTCCTTATTACACAGCTTAAATAGATTGGCTCTTTCAGATGAACGGCCAGGTCGGGCACAATAGAATAAAGCTATTTTTATCAGACTTCTAGACCGCATCCTCGAGTTCCATGTATCGTGAGGGAAATGCAGGTGAAGGGAATGTTCGACTCAGACATCCCGTCCAATGGTCGTGCATGCCGATTTTGTCAAATAGGATACAAACCGCCGTTGCAGCGAAAGGGTCCAAACAAGGAAGGAGCGTGGAATACAGTTGCATAAACAGGGAAGGAGCGGCCTGGCTGGAACTGGAACCCAACATCGCAACATCACAAAAGATCCAATCGCATCTTCGGGGGAGGGCGGTAAGAACAAAAGGAAACAAAGTGGGTGCCCGAGCATCCTCGGGACCGACTTCCATTGTTTCCGGACGGCGCCTACGGAAACGCCGCCACGAGCTGTCAATGGCTAGTTTTAACATCCATATTCTTTACAGAAATAAAAGAAGAAGTGATAGACCGGCTCGTGAGGCTGCCGACCCGTAGCCCAGCCCCCTGTACACGAATAGTGTAGATCATGGAGGACTGCAGCAGCAGATGGTAGAAAATGGAAACAAAAATAAGAAACATTGGACGAAATAGGCAGACTGACAAGGGCCAAGTGAGACCGAGTCTATCAACTTCCATGTCCGGCAGCTCAGACTGTGGGATTGTTGAATTCCGTAGGTTAGTGATGCGGAATCGACGCGAGCAATACGCAGGCCAAAAAAAAAAAAAACTACCTGCATATGCTCCATTCAATTTACAAGCAAAGTCCAGCTTGCATGGGCACACTTGCAGGCTGTACAATCCGTAAAACGCAGTCTTTGGGCATGTTATATGTGCTATTATATGCACAAAGTATGTCAAATTGTCTCATGCAGGAGCATCGAATTGGGCAATGATAAATCGGGCATGGCCTAGCTATGTTCTGGCCTTGGTCCATGAATCTGCAGCAAGCCAAACAGAGTTGGGAAGCTTCCAGGGGGGTGGAATATGTGTACGAGTCTCAAAGTACATTAAAATACAACATATGGCTCCTTCCGTGTGGTGAATGCCACGCTGTAGCATTCTGATCCTAGCATCTGTACCAAGATCTTGTCCAATCTGGTCCCAGTACCCTGGGTCATGGAGTGAAACCCGGGCCTCTTACAAGTAAAAAGGTGGACAGACGGTACACTGCAGGCGTCAAAGTCACAACAGTAAACAGAAACGGAAGAAAGAAGGAACGGGTAGCGACCGAGGCGAGAGTGAAGCGAGAGGTAAAGAAGGCCAAAAAGGGGGGACAACAGGGACGGTCAACTGCAAGATTCGCGAGGATAGGCAGGACAAGATACATTTCACAACATGGAGCGAGAAAAGCCAGGCAAGTGAACTGCAAAAAAAGCTAGAGGACATTGTAAAGGAGAAAAGAAAAGAAGAAAAGAGGCGAGAAGGCGGGCGTGGCTGTAACAGGGCGGGCCTCAGCTGGGCGTCTGCGTTGAGTCTCTTCCTTGGTCCGTCCACGAAAGGCTGCAACCAAGAGCACACCTTCCTTTTGTCTTTTTTGTCTTATTATTCTGTTCACATAATTTTGTGCACACCCCTCACACCTCAAATACCTCCCGCGCCAAGAACTTTCGCTCTGATGCCTGTTTTGGCGTCAATATTCAACAGAATGGGTGGACGCATGGGCTCAGCGTTCATCACATGTCTTAGCTGGGAAGACGGTCCATCTCGGGAGGATGTGTGAGGGCAGAGAGAAAACTCATAGCGAGTAAAAATGTGGAAAAGTGAAGTATGCGGATCCGAGGCAAGACAGCAGCCCTCCGAAATGGGGCATAAGACACAGGTCAAAAAAATCAAAAGAAGGAGGAATCTACAGCATGCCGAAAGCAATTTTCCGTAGCTACCTGGCTACGGACATTAAAAATTGCACGGGTCTCTTTATAATGCTTAACAATAGAACTACTGGTGCCAATACTGCTTCCCGCAGATCTGGTAATACTCCGTAGTCTGGTGGACACTTGAACAAGATTCGCTATTTTTCCCGAGTCCCGGAGCTGCAATGGTACTATGCAGTGGAAGTCTGCCACCTGCGAACAAATTGAAAAAGCGGTGGCGAAGGCGGATGTAAAATTCAAAGCAAGATGGATGTTGGCAGATGGGCCGTTGCAACTGTTTGAGGGCGTTACAGCATTTACTGCAGACATGCGATTGGTATTTGAAACGTCCATCGAAAAAGGACTCAAGGGGGGGAGAGAGGCTGGTGAGGACAAGCGAGCAATAGAATGAATAGTATTACGACGTAAATGAAGAAAAAAGAAATGTAGAAAAGGGGCTGAAAAGGCACCGTCCAGCTGACGCGGCATGGTGACTTGTCACAATGACAGAAAAGACTTGTACTCGTCTAGGGAATAGAAGAATATGAATTGTGAAAACCGGCTTGGTGGAACGAGAAAGAAGAATGCGATATTACAGGACCATTTTGATTTCTGGTAAACAGGAAATCCATGTTCTCTCTTTCACCATCTTTTTTATTTCACGGCTGCATCTACACCGAAAACAAAGTCTCTTGACAGGCACAGCCTCATGCAGAATGCATCTAGAATCTGTCCAATCTGTACAAAACAGGTGATGGTCGTACGAGGGGTGCATATGAAATTCACATCCATCTTGCATCCCTTCAGACAATCTGCGAACTGCTAATCATTGTGTGTGTGTGTGTGGATAAGCTGCGTCTTGATGTCCAATGTCTGATGCTTAATGTAGGGTTTCTAGTGCCCAATCCCTCGATACCTCTTGTAGCAGGGTTTTTAACCAACGCAGTTGCGTCGATGAAGGATAAAATCCTCACGAGAACAGGCCGAGAAGAAAGAAAAATCAGGGAAAACAAAGAGTAAAAAAGTAGTCGTACAGGCGTAAATTTGGTAGCGAGCGTGTAAATGAGACACACAGGATGCTGAAAAAGAAATGAAGGCGGTAAACGACAAATCAGGGAAAGAAAATAAAAGAAAGAAAAACAAATCATGAAGAAAGTAGGACAAAGTAGACAAAAGACAAGGCGTTGGTTGAGAATATCAAGAATATTGCCAAGCCACATCCAAACAGCCTCTCCTCCACTTTACTCCCCGGCTTGTCGACGCTCCGAAAGTTGAACCGGAAAAGTCGTTGTGGGAAAAAGAAAGCAATTGAACCTTGCCCCAAAGAAAACACTGAAGATAGAGACAAGAACAAGCCTCGTTTATATGAATGGCATATTCTGTTCAGCAATACGTCGCAATGGAAAACTTGAGACGGACCCTGCCCTTTTTCCCGCCACTGGACCCAAAAGAATGGATATCATATGTCTCTTTTCCCCTCGTCACATTGACATCAAATCTCATCACAGTGGCTCTTCCCGCCTGCCATTTTTACCAAATTTATCGAAACCCATCCCTTTATTTCCAGCTTGTCGGGTTCGAATTTTGTCATCTCCCCAAGAACCCGGTAATTCTTTCCCTTTCCCCATCTCTCCTTTATAAATATTCTCCACGTTCTATTGGCTCATTTCCATGAACATTTTATTTTCCAGACTACACCGCAACCGAGATTTCAGCCGTATTCTCACCACCCTCCTTTTTTTTTTCTTCTTTTCTTTTTTTCAATTTTCGTCTGCCTCTATTTTGTGCCTTGGTTTTTCTCTTGTCAAAAATTTTGTGTCGTCTCTTTACTAAGTATGCTTTCTTTTTGCTGTTCCGCATGCAGCTCCAATGCTACCCTGACGCCCGACTATCCCTGGCCAGTGATATTGTCCGGAGCATTTTTGCTAGATAATTCGTCCCCTTTTCTCCGTCATGAGTACGAGCACACCGTCCTCTTTTGTCTCCTATTCCACCATTTTTATACTCCGTACACACACCCAAAAAGCTGGGACACAACGTTGCAGTGTCACAGAATACCAACAAGCCCCTCATCCCTTCTCATTCACTCCCCTGGCACTGATTACGGAGTCTGACTGACACACGGCCTGGCCCAGCGTTGCGTTACCCAGCCCGACGGGTTTCTGTTGTCTCTGACCTTTTCCCCTTTTTACTTGTTTGGTTCGCCAATAGATTTGGATTTCAAATTGCGGCCATCTTGGTTAAGATCTGGGCCCGAGATGCACGTAGATTGTGGCCCAAGATCAGCATGTTTTTTGTTGGATTTAGTTTTGTGCATCTTCCTTTACAAATACGGTTTGATTTCTCGGTGCATTTTAAGTCCCATTTTATTATTTCCATGGCCGTCATGATTTTTTGCGCTTCCCTCGGTTTTGCTTGCCGGTTGGGTCGCACAAGACACCAGGTTTGTTTACCTGCAGGTCTAGACAAACTTGCTAGCGCCAACGTCCACGCTTCCGGTCTTGGTTGTTTCTCCTATTCTCTTCCCTAGCATTCCGTGGGGGGACGAAGAACAAACATGCCTCATCGAACCGGCCAGGATACACATCCGAGGATCCGGTGGCGGGGCGGACACGACGCCGAACTTGTTTGAGAGGGATGGTTCGTCTATCACGAGGAGACGAGTGAAAAAGAAAAAAAAAGGAGCAGAGGAGGCAATGATAATCAAACATGCTCACGAAAGGACCCTGAGCAGTGTAAATGAGGCGCTGAAAAAGCACTTGTGGCGGTCAAGGCGCTTCGCAAAAACAACAACAAGAACAAAAAAGCAAGTCAACGGTCAGCCGGCAAGGATGACACGAGGAAGAAAGGCGCAATTGGGAAGCCTCAGAAGCCCTTGGCCCTAAACTGTAAAGCGATGTGAAGCGAGGCGAGGCAAGGCGAGACCGAGGATGCCTTGACACACTAAAAGGGCAGCAAGATGCTGCGGCTGAAGATTGGCAGGATTGTTCTTTTTCTCATGTTTTTCTTTCTTCTTTTCTCTGTATCCCCTCCTCCAACTTCCCAAAATGGACCAACAGTCAACAAAGGATCAACGACACCATGCAAAGGGATCAGCACGACCGGGGAGCGTTCACTTGCATGCCCCGGGAGCCAAAGTCGGCAGCAAGGGCTCTGTATCGGAGCGTCTCGCCTTATTTTTTGCCTTATTTTCGCCCTATCCCTGGAACACCATTTATTTTCTCTAGTCCTCTTTAAGAAACCATGACAGGATACTCCGTAGACGCTCGGAAAATACATGGGTGCCTAGACCTTGATTCTGCACCATATCCCTAGCCCTGAGGCTGCCAAATGATGGCTGGGTCGGCTGTACAAGCCTCTTTTTTTCTTTTCCTTGTGGGCAAGTCAACGTGTGAGTGCGTGCATGCAAAAAAGCGTGGGCGTGACTTGGGGCCTGTCTTGGACTGACCTGCGTGCAAGTATCCTTGCCTTGGCTTTTGTCTCTGTACTCATGATAGGTCCACCCCCTTTCTTGATATTTATTTACCTCGTAAAATTATGTGCACATCTTCACCGTGTATTTATCAATGTTTATTGTGAAAGGAGAGCGGGAAAATACCACAAAAGCTACATACATGATACAGGTGGGAGCAACCCAATCAACAAAGCCGTCTATTCATCCATCCATCACAATAAGAGCGGCACGTCTCGCAGGTTAACCAAAGATCCGACTGGCCGTACCCCCCCAGTCGTCTCTCTGTCCATCACAAGACGATACCTCCAAGCGCGCATCATGGAACCGCTTCTGTCTTGTTCAGTGTCCTTGGGGGCCTAATGGTGTTGTGATGAGTCTTGCGGTGTGGTTTGCCTGACGGTCTAGATTTGTCAATTGGTCCCTCTTGTCTCTTTTGCTTTCTTTTTTTGCTGTTTTCTTTATTCACCCCTCCTACTCTTGATATCCGTTGGGTTTCAAGCCCTGGAAGCAACCAGTCAACGCAAGCGAGGGCACAAAATAAATCATGTGCAGAGAAAGTGATGCCAAAAGAATAAAGAAAGAAAAATGAAATCAATGGGAAACAATATGTGCACATTGAGAGATTGCACATCGTCACGAGCACACCGTTGACCTTCTATGATAGCTTGATTGCCTATGGTAGCTTCATGTCGTGTAACTACATTCCCGCCGTTCCCCATTGATGGCTGAAGCACTTTTGTCCTGTGATCTGTACTGTTTGTGATATATCGTTTGTTTCTTGATGTTTGTTTCTTTATTTGAATTTATGTGTTTATTTTTTTATCGTAAAATGTGCGTTAAAAGGGAGGTGAACATAAAATCAAATACAACGGACAGAAAACTGAAATGAAAACAATTAAGAAAGCAGACATGATAACCCGCCACACAGACACAAGAAAACGGCTCGTTTCTGACCCCTCCACTGCATCAGCTTTCACCTATCATTTTTTTGCGTCCCATAAACGAAGAAAATACGGCATCTCCTACCCAATGTGAATGCAAGGCTGATCTTTTTTTGTTGTTGTCGTCTACACCATCAACTCATTAGTCCTTTTTTAAAAGTATGCTGGCCGGAGACCGCCAAATGACGCGCCGAGCACACTCGTGGTGTCACCGGCGTCGTCCTTCTTTTTCTGTCCGCCAAGCTAGTTTGTTAGTATGTAAGAAGGAATACAACGTGAAAGGAAGGAAAGGAAAGAATGGAAAGAAAGAAGGGAAAGAAAGAAAGAAACATCAATCCCGCTCATGCTCGTACCTCCATCTGCACACCCTTGTGGATGTGCACGAGCCAGTCGACATAACTCTGGGCCTCGTTGTTGCGGTCCTCGACCAGCATGCGCGCAAACTCAAACTCGGCGCCGTCCAGGCCCTGCCGCGCCAGCTGGATCGTCAGGCCCTTGGAGCCGCGCAGGGTCCGCAAGAACTCGATCATGTTGCGCACCTGCGCGTTCAGGTGTGTCTCAAGCACAGGCAGGGACGACAGGTAGGGGTCGAGCGCCTGCAGCTTGTCCTTGTCCTCGCCAAACAGGTCCTGGATCAGGTTGGGCGACGTCTGCTTCTCGAGCCAGATGAGGCACTGCTGGCCGTTGTCCACGAGATAAACACCGCCGGGCTCGACCTTGGCAAACGTGGCGCGCATGGCGGGCGGCATGCGGAGGTGGCCCGTCTCCGGGTCGGGGAAGCCCTCCTCGGGCTGCAGGTTGTGCAGCGGCAGGATGCGCGGGTACAGGTACAAGCTCAGCTCGAGCGCGCCCATGGACCGGAGCATGCGCATCTCGTGGACGCGGCGGTCGCCCGTCTCGCTGCCGCCCTTGAAGGCGCGGCACTTGAGCAGGCCGAGCATGTACATGCAGAACTCCTTGAGACGCTCCGGCATGATCAGCTGACTAGGCGGCGCCGAGGCCGAGGCGTGGTGCTTGCGGTAGCCGGCCAAAATGTCAATCGTCTTCTCGGTCAGCCAGTTGCGCGTGTCCTTGAGGTTGGCGGACGTGCTGGCCAGCTTGGTGGCGGCCTCCTTGGCCAGGATGCCATACACAGCGTCCTGGTCGACAAACTTGAGGCACTCGCGCGTGCTCTCGCTGACGCTGGCAATGACGTTGCTACAGCGCACGCGGCGCTGGCCGTCGGCGGTTGTGTACAGCAGGGCCGACTGGAAGTGGGCGTCGAGCTTGGTGTCGAGCTTGCCGTCGTAGCTAAACGTGACGCCAATGGCCTTGTCGGCGTCGATGGAGCCAACCTCGAGGTCGGCACCGAGCGTGTGCTGCACAAAGTTGCCGTGGTAGTTGGACACCTGCAGACCGTTGGAGCAGCGCACCTTGATGAGCGCCTGGAAGCCCGTCTCGCGCGTCACGGCGTGCTTGACCTCCATGGACAGCTTGGTGTTGTCGCGGCCGGCAATAAAGTTGGGGTAGTAGAACGCCTCGCCGCCTGTTGTCGAGGACACGTGGCCGATCGTGGCCACATCTAGGTAGCCACCTGCAGGCGCGGCCAGGAAGAAGTCGATACCAATACCGGCAGCCGTCATGCGCTCGGCAGCCTTGCGCCAGCCAGGGTGCTCGGTGGTGTACAGCTTCTTGTCCATCTCGCCGCCCGTGTGCTTGCCGTCGTCGCGCATAAACAGGCGGCCGGGGCCCCATGTCGGCAGCGACGTGACCGAGCACACGACCTTGCCACCAGTAGCCTCGAGGGCCGAGATGGCGGCGTTGAGCGTCGAGAGCAGCGCCGGTTCGGGGTTCTTGATGGTCGAGAACATTTGCGGCAGACGTGTCAGGAGCGACGTAATGACCGCCTTGGACTCGTAGGGGTCGACGAAGAGGCCGTCGCTGAGGGGCACGAAGGGATCCTCAATGTCGGGCATGATCATCATCTGCGCCTGCTCGAGGCCGGCCGACACGTTGTAAAAGTGCACCTCTTTGTCGTACGTAACGAAGCCAACGCGCGCGTTCTTGGGGATGCGGCGCTTGGGCTCGCCGTTCTCGTCCACCTCGTCCTCGCCAGCGTACAGAGCGCCCAGGATGCCCTCACAGAAAGCCTCGAGGAAGCCGCGGTTGTACGACTCTTGCGTGACGTCGATCAAGAACAGCCAGCGCAGACCCACGGGCTCCTTGGTCCAGTACTCCTTGGGAACGACAAACTCGACGGTGCCGCGCGACAGCTCGGGGCGCTGGTCGCGGTCGCCGCGCACACCCTGTGGTGACGTGGCGCAAAAGTACTCGGGCGGCGTGTCGTTGGGGTACGTGCACAGGTTGCACACAAACTTGTTGCCTCCCGAGCGGAAGACCATGAAGGGGTTGATGTAGGCACGGCAGCGCCGACACCGCGGCGGGCCAGCCTCACCGAAATCGAGCACGGGCACGTCCTGCTCGCCGGCCTGGAGCGGTGCCAGGGGCTGCAGCACCAGGCCTAGTGGCAAACCGGTGCTGTTGAGGGCCTCGGCCGTGGAGGGGATGTTGTTCATGGTGAGGCGGGTGTACTTGGGCGAGGAGTTGCCCTGGTCGTAGGCAACAAACGAGATGGCGGCGGGCGGCGGGACGTGGCGCTCGAAAGTCGGGTAGACGTTGGTCAAAAAGTGCTGCTGCAGCGAGTCGCGTGAGAGTGGCACACTGGGGATGTCGTCGGCCGAGACCTTTTGCTGGCCGGACGCAGGGACCATCGCCGGGACAGAACCAGCCTCGGCAACGGCGCCACGAGCACCAAAGCTAGCTGGGTCGGCGGGATTCGAGGGCGTAAAGGGAGCACCAGCGGCGGCAGGGAACTGGCTCATCTGAGGCGTAATGGGTCCGTTGTCAAAGCCAGGCTGTCCTGGGATACCCTGGATGCCTGGTGCGCCCGGCATGCCAGGCACAGGTCCTCCCGACATGGCAGCGGCCGAGAAACCCATGGACGAGCCCACGGGCGCCTCAACAGTGTGATAAGCGTGCCGGTCCTTCTTCTTTTTGCGCACAGTCGAGTGGCCGTCAGGGCCCAGCGACATGCCGCCCATTTGTGCTGCCAGTCCGCCGTCATCCGCACCTGGTGCCCCTGCGCCGGCGGCCGGTGGAGGAGCTCCAAAGCCTTGCAGGGCCGGCGAGGGCGTGCCCATATAGGGTGGCTGACCGCCATATGGGGGCTGAAGTCCGGCGCTCAGAGGCGGTGCTCCGTAGCCCTGGTCGGCTGGCTGGCCCTGTCCTTGCAGCGGCTGGCCGTATTGTGGCTGCTGGTATCCTGCCTGCTGCTGGTAGGGCTGGGGGGCAATGGGCGGCACAAAAGTCTGGGCGGCGGGCTGCGTTGTTCGGCGGGGGTCGTTGGGGTCGAGCTGCTCGCCCTGGCCGAGGGCATGGAACATGGCGTAGTCGGCCATGCTGGCGGGTGAGAACGTAGGATCGTGAGGCAGGTATCGAGAGGTCGAGAGTTCGAGGGATCGAGAGAAAAGGAGAAGGGGGCCGAGAGGGATCTCGAGATACGAGCTCACCGAAGCTCAAAAACTGGAGGTGAAAAAGAGAAAGAAGAAAAGAAAGAAAGAAAACAAAGCTCAACAGACGGTCGACAGACTGCTCGAAAACACACAGCCAGCCCGTCTGTCCATGCTACTGTAGGAATTGGGATCTCGCGAGACTGGGGGATGCTGTCGTCGTGGTCGAAAGGGCCAGAGCCAAGCGTGGTGGCGGTGGATATGTATCTTTAAAAGTGGTGGTGGTGCGGCGCGGTGGCCAGATGGTTGGACACGTTGCGTGCAAGAGAGCCAGAAAGAGCCCCTTTAGGCGTGATAGTGGTCAATCGGATCTACGACTTAGCGGGCATTGGAGGGGGAAAGAACGACTGAAGGGCGCCAAATGCCCCTGGCTCCAGCGCTGGCGCGATTGCCTTGTGAGGTGCTAATTACCAGTGGTTCGGAGGGACGAAAAAAAGAACAAGATGGCCCCTTCCTCTTCCAGCAGAGCAAGTGGGGTCGTCCAGCGATCCAATTCAGGGACGAGAATAGGGAAGGCGCGCCTGAGCTGTGCTTGGCTGTTCTGGACACATGTCGTTCCGAGGGGTTAATCCGGTCCGGCTTTCTGTCCTTCTCGACTGTCAAGGAGGAACCAACAGGGAAGGCGCGCTGGGACGTCACTGCCGTCTCCTTTGGTGAGGCTGCGGCAGGAATGCGCTAACGCAGAACGGCGACGCGATTTGCATGAGCTTCACGTCAACGACAAAGCTCGCTCACATTGCAATTGACGATATTCATTTACCGCAATTCGACAACATAACTCAACGACACAACGTCACCACAAACCGTCATCAACATCGACATCGCACATCATCTTCATCCCGAGCATACCCACACACTATGAATCACCGGTAACCGGCCGCCATGTTCACGTTCTGCCCGTTGCAGGGGGCGCAGTCCGAGTCGACGGCCTCGCAGTCGCTGCTCGAGCTCGATGGCGGCGTCAAGGTGCTCGTCGACGTCGGCTGGGACGAGTCCTTTGACGCCGAGAAGCTGCGCGAGCTCGAGAAGCAGGTGCCGACCATTTCGTTGGTGCTGCTAACGCACGCGACCGTCTCGCACATTGCCGCCTTTGCCTACTGCTGCAAGAACTTTCCTCTCTTTTCGCGCATCCCCATTTTTGCAACAAAACCCGTCATCGATCTGGGACGGACCCTCCTCCAAGACCTCTATGCATCGACACCGCTGGCCGCCGCTATCATCCCCCGTGTTTCTCTAACGGAAGTCGCCTATTCGTACGAGCAGTCAACCGCCGCCGAGCACTCTCGCTTTTTGCTGCCCGCGCCCACGCCCGACGAGATCACGCGCTACTTTTCGCTCATCCAAGAGCTCAAGTACTCGCAGCCGCACCAGCCGCAGGCACCGCCCAACCTGCCTCCGCTCAACGGTCTTACGATTACAGCCTACAACGCCGGACGCACACTGGGCGGCACGCTCTGGCACATCCAGCTGGGCCTCGAGTCCATTGTCTACGGTGTGGACTGGGGCCAGTACAAGGAGAATGTGTTTGCGGGTGCTGCGTGGATTGGCGGCGCGCACGGCGGCGGGTCCGAGGTCATGGAGCAGCTGCGCAAGCCGACAGCGCTCGTGTCCAGCAGTCGCGCACCCCAAGTTGAGCGGCCAGGACTGCGCGACGATCACCTGTTGGAGACGATCCGCACCTGTGTCGTGCGTGGCGGCACTGTCCTGATCCCTGTGGACTCGACGGCGCGTATCCTGGAGCTGGCCTACTTTTTGGAGCACGCCTGGCGCAAAGAGGCGGCTGCCTCTTCTTCTTCATCTTCAGACAATGAAAACTTGTCAAAATCCAAGCTGTATCTGGCTGGCCGCACATCTGGCAGTCTTGTGCGGCACGCGCGGACTCTGCTCGAATGGATGAACGACAGCATTGTGCAGGAATTCGAAGCTGTGGCCGACGGTGCTAAGCAGGCCAACAACCGCGGTGATGACGGCAAGACCAAAGAGGCCGGACCCTTTGACTTACGACACATGCGCCTGCTCGAGCGGCGGTCACAAGTCGACCGCGTGCTCAGCCAGCCTCCCGGGTCAAGTAGTGGTGGCAAGGTCATTCTGGCCAGCGATGCCTCCCTCGAATGGGGCTTTTCGAAAGAGATCTTGCGGAGAATCGCCGACGACCCACAAAATTTGGTCATCCTCACAGAAGTGCCAGGCGTCTTGACAGACGACAAGCCGCCATCGATTGCCCGCACCCTGTGGGAGTGGTGGCGCGACGGCGCAAACACAGACGCCGAGAGCGCAAGCGACCGTCTCGTCCAGGGCGCCGGCCGCCCGCTCGAGTTCCACGATACCCGCAAGGTGGCCCTCGAAGGAGCCGAGCTGGCCCTGTACCAGCAGTGGCTTGCCACACAGCGCCAGCTCCAGGCCACACAGCTCTCGACGGCCGGCAGCGGCGGCGTTGGTGCCAGTCTGCTAGGCGACGGCGGCGTCAACAGCCTGGGCGGCGGCATCGCCGCTCTGCTGGAAGACGGCAACGACGACGTCTCGTCAGAATCATCGTCAGACTCGGACGAGGAGTCCGACGGCGACCGCCAGGGCAAAGTCTTGAACGTGTCCACCACCATTGGCCAGGCCAGCCGCAAAAAGGTCGTGCTGCGCGACGAGGACTTGGGCGTTACTATTTTGATCAAGCGCAAGGGCCACTATGACTTTGATGTGCGCGGCAAAAAGGGCCGCGAGCGTATCTTCCCCGTGCCCGTTCGCCGCAAGCGCAACGACGATTTCGGCGAGCTGATCCGGGCGGACGAGTACTTGAGAGAAGAGGAGCGCGAGGAGGAGGTGGGCAACGATTTCAGCGGCCGTAACGGCGATGGGGCGGCCCACCTGCCAGAGATGCTCGGCAAGAAGCGCAAGTGGGATGACGTCGGTGCAGGACGCGGCCAGGGCGACAACAAGCGGCCAAACACCGACGGCACTACCAGCAATGGCCACCGCCGGGGTGACTCTATGGATGGACGGCGCCGTGGTCGTGGTGACGGCAGCGACGATGAGGGTGCAGACAAGGACGGCGCGCTCTACGACAGCGATCTGGACGGCGACGAAGGCGAAGACGCCGCCGAAGCCGCCATGACGGCCAGTGTGCAAGGCCCTGCCAAGCTGATCTCTACAAGCGAAAGCATCCCCGCGCGCCTGCGCATTGCCTACGTTGACTTCTCCGGCCTACACACGGCCCGCAACCTCGAGATCCTGCTGCCGCTCATTGAGCCGCGGAAACTCATTCTTGTCGGTGGCAGCGAAGCCGAGACGACCACCGTCGCCGCACACTACCGCAGTGTTGTCAGCACGAACCGCGGCGTGGCCGAGTCTGACGTGGATGTGCTGCTGCCCTACGTGGGCGGCCCGGCCGTCGACGCCAGCGTGGACACCCACGCCTGGGCCGTCAAGCTGGCCGACGCGCTGGTCAAGAAGCTCAAGTGGCAAAACCTGAGAGGCCTGGGCATTGTCACCATGACCGGTCTTTTACGGCCTGGACTGGTTGCTCCCTCAGAGAATGCGCCAGCCGCCATTGAGGACAAGCCTGCAGAGGCAGACGGCGACGACGAGGCCGGCGGCTCGAGCAAGCGGCAAAAGACCGATGCCGGCGGCAGCGCCCTCGTCACAACAACGCCTGCACCGTCCGCAGCCGCCGCGCCAAATGCCCAACTTCCTACGCTTGACGTCCTGCCGAGCAACACAACTTTGGCAGCCGCACGCGCCGGCACACAGCCCCTCCACGTTGGCGAGCTGCGGCTTGCAGACCTGAGGAGGACAATGCAGGCCTCGGGCCACACGGCCGAGTTCCGCGGTGAGGGTACGCTCGTCATCGACGGGTCCGTGGCCGTCCGGAAGACGACGACGGGCCGCGTCGAGGTCGAGAGCATTGGCCTCCCGTCTGACGGCGGCCCGGCGACCAAGGTTGGCGGCACGTTCTACGCAGTAAAGCGGATGATCTACGACGGCCTGGCCGTGGTGGCGGGCGGCTAAATAGAAACTGGGGAATAGGGGTCTGGGTAAAGGACAAAGGAAAAGGAAAAATAGATAGTATGGAGTACAGAGAACAAGTGCTGTTCTTGCCGTGTAATACCAGATAGTGCCATTGTAGGATAATTATGAGGTCCATATCACATTTTCATTATTGATTTTTGACGGGATTTTCCGTGTTTTATGTTTTATTTTTGATATTTTGCCATGCCTTACCCTTTTTTTTTTTAATAAAAAAACACAAAAGAAAAAGTAACGAATAAAAAACCCATATATTGCATACGCGTTCCATTATGATATATGAAACAGGCGCCCGATACGGCTCTGAATGAGCTTCTCACTAAAACTTGTCATTATCATGAACATGATATAGAAGAGGCAGGATTGGTACCATTTGCTACATTCACACACGATCAAGGGTGTACGAGAGGGACAACAATTTCTCCTTGTCGGATGCATGAGGCACGACCAACCGCGTTGTGGTGGCGCTGTGCATGAGCTGTGCTGATGTTGTGCGCATCTTCTTTAATGATGTCTTACCGCGTCTGTGGCTTGGTGGTCTGCCGTGATAAATTTCGTGGTGTTTTTTTGTTTGAGCCCATTCTTTGCTGAAATATGATACGCATTGCATGTGTTTTTGATTTTCGTTCTTCAGAGTCCTCCCTGCGAGCTGAACCTAATTTTTTTCCCTGTCTCCGACTGCACGGGCTGGCAGATCAGCAGCGATCATCAGCAGTGCGTTGCATTGCATCTGATTTTCTCGTTTTCTCTGGTTCTTCTGTTATTTCTGGCCGTGTTTGATGCAGCTTTTGGGGGCCTTTTGAGAAAAAAAAACTGAAAACAGAAACCTGCTCTTGTGGTGGCCGTGCTCTTGAGTTTTTATGATTGGCCCCGACGAGCGACAACGCAGAGCCCATTCCCAATCCCTCCTGTGCAACATATTACATTATTACACAGAGGGTTTCTGGAGGGCAATGCCAGTCTCTTGCACTTGCAGCTGTTCAGTGGAAGAAGAGACGACTGGTTAAGCAACAAAAACAGAGATCTGAAAGCAGATAAGAGAAAACACGACGAGAACGACAAAAAGAACGTGCAAGGATGCCTGAGATGCAGGGCGAGCAGGGCGAACAGGCGTATTAAACATCAATGCAACCACACAAGGCCGCGAACGAGCAGAGAAGACGACAAAAGACGAAAAGAACCAACAACCCAAGCAATTAACGGTTGCAGGACGTGCGCAAGAAAGGAGCGTGCAGGAGACAACGGGAACAAGAATAGAAACACACTTAGACACCACTCAAAAGTCAGAGACAAGATGATTTGTCCCCAAAAAAACTAAAAAGAACACGGACAACACGAACGGGCCACACGCGTATTATCGTCACCGTTTTTGCTTTTTGCTGGGTTCTCGCTCTCGCTTCTCTCCTTCGGGTCTTGGTTTTTCTCACTGGAACCACCCGTTGATCTCTTGGCAGGTTGTCTTTTGGCGCTTCATTGGCGGTCACTGGTAGCCATTGGTACAACTGGGTTTGCCTGGGGCTGCCCGGGAAACGGGGTGCCGTGAGTGCGAAATGAGCTGTGGGGGGATTCGGGGAGGGCGCTTTACTGGAAGAGGGTGAGAGAGGTGATAGGCGGAACGGTCGGTGTCGATACGAGCCCGAGAGATGAAGAATGGTGTGCGATGGGGCTTTCCCTTTTCATGGAACCTGGAAAGACATGGGGGCGCTGGAAGATGGAAATGGAAAATGGAAGCAAAACGCAACGCAACGTGGCGAGCACTGCATGAGACAGAAGAAACGAAACAGGGACAGGTTAGCTCAGAGCGGATGATGCACAAAGATGCACATACACAGTAATATAAAGAAGAAACACAAGGTGGGAGGACAGGAAAAAAGAACGCCGGAATGGTTCCTGATTGTGAGCTTTGTGTTTTGCTTTTTCTTGCTGTTTTTGCTCGTATCGATCTCGGAGGTGCCACTAGGCCGATAGTTTGGACAACACGCCTCAGGAACACGCGAGAAACACGCCCAAGCGAAAAGGTCGCGTCAATGCCAGGATCACGCTTCCAGTGTACTTCCAGGAACGGACTGTTGGGGACCTGCGTGGACCATGAGCAGCCCCTGGCCATCCCGGGGAATAGTGAGGTGTGGCCGCCCAGCTTTTTGCAGTGTGTCGCTCTGCCGACCATTTTGGGACCTTTCCACATCTGCAGCAAGTTGGAGCCCGGTGCTGGAGCATAAACGCCGTGTCTGGGCACTACCGAGAGCGAAGAGTGGGAAGAGTGACGACAGGCTCCAGAAAGCAACAGGTGAAAAAAGACGGTGACTGCTGTTCATGTGGACCGCATTGGCCTGGCCTGCATTTGCCCTAATGAGCAAGCGGATAGCACGGGCGGAGCAAACAATAGCTTCCTGGCAGACCCTAGCCCGTATTGAGCTGGCATGGCTGGAGGTTTGTGGTCCCGTTCTGGTGGCGATGGAGCTCTAAAGTGGAAAAGAGGAGAACGGAAATGGAGATGTAGATGCAGATGCAGATACAAAGGAAGGGGAGACAAAACAGCGGTAAAAAGGAAAGAAGAGGGATTGAAACGTGGCAGACAAAAAGGAAAGAGCCAAAAGAGTTGAGATGGAAGATAAAGACGACATCGAAGCAACGAGGAAAGAGCAACTGGTCTGGGACGAGATGCTGCTGGAAACGGCAATCGCGATACCACCGCGAAACCAGACGCATACCGAAAGGGAAGGAGCAGCGTTGACTATCTTTGCACAACAGGAAACTGCGATATGGAGAGGCCGAACAGGGAAGGGACACAGTGCGCAAGAAGTCACTAATAGCTCTCAATGCCCTGGAGCCTCGTACTGAGTACGAGCAACAGGGGGACGGCCCTTGCGATGTGCTGTCAGATTTTGATCTTGTTCATTTCTTGTGCTTCATTTCCTCCTGTTTCGAGAGCACAAGGGATTGCAGGGCATATTTTTGAGAGTATTTTGACTTGCCAATTGACGGCACCGCACGACGTGATGGCATTAGCAAGTTGCTACAGTCAGACAAGGCCGTAGCGGAGTATAGCGCCCAATCCAGACCTTTTTGGTGTCTTTTGGTGGCGTGGCTGCTGGAAAAACCCGCCATAGTGCCTGCGCTTTAGCATGTGTCGAACAGCAGCTCCCGCATCGTGCCTGGTCTGTCTCACACTGTCCTCGCACCATATCGCACTGTGATTGGCCAGACCCGCTCTGCGCCTGCCTGGTTTAGACAGGCAAGCAGGGAAGGAACCCACCGCGACGGCCGCAGCCAAGCCCAGCCCAGCCCAGTCCAGCCCGCCCCAGCGTGGCTCTGCCCTGTGTGCCCTGTTGGCTGGCGGGCCAGCATTGCGTTTGCCAACTTTTCCGGCCTTCCCTTTGGTCTGGCTCCTGCCCTTTCGCCGCCCTGCTTTGCTCTTGCTCCTTTTGCTCTCCTGCTCTCATTTCCTGCCTCACCTCCCCCCTAAAACGCAACCCTGCGATAATTGCCATTTGCTTTTTGCCATTTGCCAACCCGCACGCTCTTTTCTCGCCGCCTTCCACGACGCCGACGACGACACACGAATCCGCTCTCGTTCTTCCTCGTGTTCATCGGTGTCTTTTGTATCTTCACCTGCATCGTCATTGCGGCCGACTGCTATCCTATTGACGCCCGCTCACCTTAGCATCGACGTCTTTTTTTGCATCGCCATTTTCCAGATTTGCAGATTTCCAGATTATCCATCAATCATTGCACCGTTGGCCATCGACCATAGCGACGCAACCTATCGAGCCGGCGACTTGACGAATTAGCCGTTTACCGTTGCTGTTGCGGCCTCCACGATCAGTCGAATCGGCGGACTCCCCGGACACGAAATCGAGCCTCGAAGCATCTTTGTCACGACATCATGACGACGCTCCGCACCCGGCCCTAGCTTCTCCCTTTTCTCGCCTCTTACACTCTCTTTTACGTGTATTTTCACCTAGGGTCTTCATCCATTACCTTGGGCTCTGTCTCCGGCTGCCAGTGTCTTGAGTAGACTGTACGATTTAGAAGAAAGAAACAGCAGCCAGCCCATACATTTTCTCGATATTATCGACAAAGGATCTTGAAAGGATAGCGTCCCGTCATCCAGCCTCTCGGTCTGCTGCGATGCCCTCCTTTGCCCACGACGAAGAAAACCGTCCCGTCCCGACCCAATCGTTCGCCTCGACGACGCATACGACAGCGACAAACTACAACGCTGCAGGAGACGGCCCGGCTGCAGTCTTTGGCAAAGGCGTCGCTTCTCGCATCACCAGTCACGCGCTCGCCGCGGTCGACAGCAACAGTAACCTGCCCATTGTCAATGGCCCGCGCCCTGTCCGCCACTCTCCGCCGCCGCCAACCTCGCCGCCTCCCTCTCCGCCCTCGAGGCAGGCTCCTCAGCCGCAACTAACAGATGACCGCCCTTTGTTCTACCGCCGCAAACGATCTTCGACCTGTCTAGACGACGACGACGACGAAGAATACGTAGTCGACGATAACGCCTCGGCCGCCTCGTCGGCAGACATGACCGGCCATGGCGGTAGTACGCGTGGTGGCGGTGCAGGAAGCAGCGTCGGTGCGGCGAGTTCCCAAACGACGACGGGACCGGCCGACGACGACCTGCGTCTCGATGGCTACGGCGACTCGTCTTTCTACGAGAAGGACAACCGCCAGGACAACGACGACAATAACAGCGTCAATGGCCGCACGGCCTCCATAACAAGCTCCAACGCACCCGCAATACCAGACCGGGCGCCACCACCACCACCAGAGAACAAACCGCCATCCATCTCCTCACAACAACATATCCCCTCGTCGTCTCCTCTCCCCTCTCCTATTCCCGCACAAATGGCAGCGTCTGCCTCGTCGCTGAACCGGCCAGACGCCCCATCACTCCCACCGCCACCCCCACCCAAGCCAGAGTCGCTTAACTCTAAGAAATCAAAACAGCTTCCTAATGGGGGCCCCATCTCCGTTCCGAACCCAATGGTGTTGGCCGACCGCACACGAGTCGCCATTCCCCAGTCTCAGAGCCAGCCACTACCGACTCAGCACCAGCAGCAGACCGCCTGGACTAACGGCACGAGCACAGAGGAGAGCGAGCTGACCGACACAAGCCCCGACGACACGTTCCCACGGCACTCGGTTGCATCGACTGGTGCTAGTTCTGTCCAGCCGTCGATTGCCGACTTGTACAGTGTTCGCCAGATAGGCAACCGGAGCAGTGATACGAATGCCCTGCATGGCCCATCCCTATCTACTGGGGGTCTTTCGACGGCCGCCACGGCACCGCCTACGACAGCCACGACGGCAGCAACGCCCGAGTCTATTTCAGCCAGCCAGTTCTCGGCCCAAAGCCCGAACCCACAGCTCCTGCAACCTGGCCAGTCCCCCGTCCCGCCGCACAGATTCTCCTCGCCGCCTGCCTATAACCCAGCCGCCGGCTCGTCGAGCTCTGCCGCAACAGGCACACATCTCTCTCCCACATCCGGCCTCAAGCACCGTCACACGCTCGAGGTCCCCAAGGCCTCGCCCTCTAGGAACTCCCGCGAGGGTCTCGACTCGTCTGGCGTATTTGCCTCCGGCCGTTTCTCTCCCACAGCAGCAGGCGGTGTTGGCAACGGCAGCATAAGCAGCATCGGCGGTCGTAGGGCATCGTTGAGCCTGGTGCGTAGGAACACCCGGTCACTGCACTCGGACCTGCCGCGTGACGAAGTTGTGCCCGACGAGGACGCTCTTAGGTGGGCCGAAGCCTACCGCCAGAAACGCGCCAGCAAGAAGCGGCGCATGGAGCAGGACGACGACCAGGTTCTTGTGGGCACCAAGGTCGACGAGACGCACCAGAACTGGGTGGCAGCCTACAACATGCTTACGGGCATCCGCGTGTCGGTTTCACGCACAAACGCTAAGCTGGACCGGCCCCTGACGGACGAAGACTTCAATGCGAAGCAAAAGTCCACCTTTGATATTGCTGGCAATGAGCTGGTACCCTCGGCCAAGTACGACTTCAAGTTCAAGGACTACGCACCGTGGGTCTTCCGGCACCTTCGCCAGCTATTCCATCTCGACCCGGCCGATTACCTCATGTCCCTGGCGGGCAAGTACATTCTGTCCGAGCTGGGCTCGCCCGGCAAGAGCGGCAGCTTCTTCTACTTCTCGCGCGACTACAGGTACATCATCAAGACCATCCACCACTCCGAGCACAAGTTCTTGAGAAAGATCCTCAAGGACTACTACAAGCACGTCACCGAGAACCCCAACACGCTCCTGTCGCAGTTCTTCGGCCTGCACCGCGTCAAAATGCCGTATGGACGCAAGATCCACTTTGTCGTCATGAACAACCTGTTCCCGCCGCACCGCGACATCCACCAGACGTTTGACCTCAAGGGCTCTACGATCGGACGCGACTACCCCGAAGAATTGTTGTCCGAGAACCCCCGCGCCACCCTCAAGGACCTCAACTGGCTGCGCCGCCACCAGCACCTGGAGATGGGCATTATCAAGAAGCGCTTATTCCTGGAACAGCTGCACAAGGACGTTAAGCTGCTCCAGCGGCTCCAGATCATGGACTACTCGCTGCTTGTGGGCACGCACGATCTCCGGCGCGGCAACGACGAAAACCTTCGCGGCAAGATCCTGCAAGTGTTCGAGCCGCGCGGCGACAACCAGAATGCCGACGGGCCCGGTGGGCACCAGTCCGTGCTGATGCGGACGCCTAGTAAACTGGAGCACCAGCGCAAGACGCGCGAGCTGCGGCAGATGCTCAAGTCGGAGCGGCCGATCCCGATCGGGCAGAGCAGCAACAAGATGCCCGACGAGCTCGACGACAACAAGCAGTCCATTTTCTACAAGGACGACGGCGGCTTCCAGGCCACGCACCAGGACAACACGCCCGCCGAAGAGATCTACTACCTCGGTGTCATTGACTGTCTTACTCACGTAGGTCCCCCTCCTTCCTTTCTCTATATGATCATTTACTAACCCAACCCAGTACGGCATTGTCAAGAAGATCGAGCACTTTTGGAAGGGCCTGTCCAACGATGCGACGCAGATATCGGCGCTGCCGCCGCAGCAGTACGGCGATCGGTTCCTCAAGTTCATGTCGGGCATCACCATGTCGCCCGAAGACGTGGCCCGCGAGGCACAAGACCGGGGCGAGGCAGCGGCAGTCGATGCAGCAGCAGCCTCGTCGTCGGCTGCACAAAATGGAGAGGCGTCGGGCAGCGCTGGCGATGTTCTAGGATTCGAAGGAGCTGCCACGGCTAGCGGCCGCGACAAGGGCAAAGATGCCGCCCACCACCATGGCGGCTGGTCCGGCAACCTGCGGCACCGCGGTGGTCATTCTGGCCACAGCGGTAACAACACAGGCGTCGACAGTAACAACGTGACGACTGCCCACCGTGCTGCCGAGTACGAGGCACAAAAGGCGTCGCCCGTCAACGAGAAGACCGAGACGACACAAGCAGCCGTCTCGATTGGTAACGGCACCGTTATGCCTGGTGTGTCCACCGGACCGGCCTCAAGCTCTGCACCGACCCTACCATCCCTCCCATCCCTACCGTCCATGTCGTCGATCCCGTCTATGCCGACAAACTCACCACCCGCTCCGCCGCATAACGACCGCCGCGAGTCCATGCAGCAGCCTGTCCTACCGATTGTCGACGAGGCCGGCGAGAACTCGTCGACAGGTGGCCGCAGCCGCAGCAGCCGGTTTAGTAGCCACACGACCGAGAGCGACGACCGGCCGGCGACGCCTTCCAAAGACGTTCCTGCGATTCCGGGGCAATATGGCGGCGTGCGTTCGAGCGCAGACAGTGGTGGCAGCGGCAGCGCGACTGTGAGCAACAACAACAGCAACGGCCCGCCCACGCCGCCTGCCACGGGCTACCTTAAGCCGGAGAGCGCTGACAGCGGCTACGGCGTATCGGGTACTCGGTCTCGGTCGGGCACTGTTGGCTCGGGCCGCAAAGTGAAGATGCAGCTCAGCCGGGACAGTCTCGACAAGGAGCTGCCGCCTCTGCCAAAGGTGGATGGTACGGCATAAGCTCGAGGAGGGGAGGAAACAAAAATCAGGAGCGGAGTTGGTGACGATTTTGGAATACGCGTTGGATAGTGGTGGTGGAAGGAGGTTAAGGAAGGGTCATCACTTTGATCAAGGGATGGCTAGTGTGGAGGGTTGGCAGGATGGGGGAGCTCTTTTATGACAGCTCGGCCTTTCCCCGCCCTGCCTGGGTGTTTTTCTTCTTCTCATCCTCATCTTTTGTTTGGTTTCATTTTTACATTTGCGTTGCTTTTTTTCTGTTTGCGTTTATTACCTATCTTGCTTTGCTTTGCGTTCTTGCTTCTCTTTTTACATCCCCTTTTGTCATGCCGAAACCCGAATACATCTCCATCATGATACCATTTTTTACTTTTACTCCTCATTTTCCCTTTCCTTTGTCTCGCCATTGTGTTTCTTCTTCTCCTTATTATTTCTTATGTCCGTCTCTCTTCTCTTTCCTTTCTGTCTCATAAAGACCAGCTGCATAACAGAGCCTAGTTTTGATTTTTCTGCGTTTTCTTTCCTCTCTTCTTTTCCTAATCCAAGAGGCCGCCCCTGCCCCTTGAACCGTCTTTTGTCTCTCTTACTACTTTCTTACTCTTTCTACCTTTACAAAACTCTCATCCCTCGTCCATTATTTTTGGCTTCCTCTCTAGCTTAACTTCTTTGCTTCCTTTTTCCTCGTCAAAAAAGAACTACATTTCTTCTTCTTACCGACATAGTCTCGAGTCTCCCAAAGGTGCCTGCCTTCTTTTTCATCTCTCATCCCATGTGTACACATGTGTCTATGTTGTGTTGTGCAGTCTTGTTGATTATGTCTGCTGTCCTTTGTCTCATATGGTGGTAGCAATGATGTCACTATGGGGACACGGGAAAATGGGAAAACGGGGAAGCTATTGTGTTCGATCTGTCTTTGATATGGACAAGTGCTTTTGCGGTTAGACTGCATCTTGTCTGACTGACAGCCATCCGATTGAAGCTGATAGTAGCCAGGAGAAGCTGAAAAGAAAGCTCAACATGGATATACGAACCTTGAGGGGCAGTTCTGTTTACTTTTTCTTTTCCTTTTGCATTATTAGATACAAACTACAGTTATTTTATAGAGCATCATTGACAAATGTCACATACATTATATCACTTTGTTGTTTCTCATATTTATGTTCAAGTGGGGTGTATATCCTATGCAATCTCGTATGCTATGAGTGGCCGTCTACTCTCTGCCTCTAGGCCTCCAATGGTAAAAATACACTTGTCTTCACAACTCCTCGACTTCGACATCGACCTCTACTTCTAGTTCCGGTTGATGGGCACGGAATCGCCGGGGCCGTTGTTGAGCCGGACCTCGTTGGCACCCTGGGCCTTGAGGGCGGCCAGGCGCTGCTCCTTTTGGTGGTTGGCCACACGGGCCTTTTTGAAGTGGGCGACCTATGTCCAGTGTTAGTATTGCGACCGGAGGGAGGACACGAAGGAAAGGGGACTGTGACAATATGTCATGCGCGTTAACTCACCCACTCGGCGGCACAGTCGCGTTCCAGGAGCTCGCCCTCCTTGGCGCAGTGCTTCTGGGCGACGAGGGCGGCACCGGGCTCGACGGGGTCGACAATGTTGAGCTTGTCGAGGCAGCCAAAGTAGAGGTCACGGGCTTCCCAGCACTTTTGGCGCTCGGCGCGGGAGGGGACGGCGTCGCCGGAGCGGATGGCCTGGGCGCGCTTGTCCTCGTCGGAAGAGCCCCAGATGTTTGAGAGGAGGCCCATTGTGGAGGGGAGATGGTAAAAAAAGGTAAAAAAGGTAAAAAAGGTGAAGGTGGTGAGAGGTGAGGTGAGTGGTGATGTTGATAGAAAAACGAGGGGCAAGTTCCTGGAAACGTTCCTGGTTTTATTGAAAATAGCGGCGAGAGAAGAAATGTCAATTGTCAAAATCTGTTCCGGTCCAATTCGTGGGCGTTGTCTTGTTATTAGAGCCGAGGACGAAAGGATCTCAAAAGAATCTCAATCTCAAGAAGACGCACCAAACACCGGCAAACTCGATGCAAGTGGCAAAGCTTTTGCTGAGTTAAGGCGGATGAGCTGATGTAATTGGGATGCCGCTGAAAGGGCGGCCGTGGGCTCTAACAGGTGTGTTTGGGGAGGTCTAAAACGCTCTAGAAGCGCACTCATAGGCGGCCCCTCCTGCCTTGGGTCTCTTGGCCTTGCGCCGGCGCGGGGGAACCAGCGATTAGTGGGTGCCGAGTCGCGCTGTAGAAGAGCTCTTTGCTGTCTCTTTGGTCTCTTCGTAGCGCACCAACAACCTGACAGAGAGCGCTGTACTTTTACACATTTACGATTACTTTTACAAAGGCCGCGGGGGCCGTTGGGAGCCACAAAAAAAGTAGCTGTATATTCATTGACGCGTGTGCGTGATCCATTGACTTTCTTTTTGACTCGAGAGTTTATACACATCCGCTTTGTGAGGAGTTGGACGTTGTCTGTGGCATGTCCTTTGTGA
Source organism: Sporothrix pallida (assembly GCA_021396235.1). Taxonomy (NCBI): domain Eukaryota; kingdom Fungi; phylum Ascomycota; class Sordariomycetes; order Ophiostomatales; family Ophiostomataceae; genus Sporothrix; species Sporothrix pallida. The sequence goes on along the minus strand of WNYG01000019.1, from coordinate 304,187 downwards.
GGTTCGCTGGAAGTGAAGCTCGAAGCTACGAAAATGAGTAGAAAAATTTAGCGGTCGATTGGTTCCACAAGCTTCCGATGTCATGGCAGAAAAAAGGCGGTGAGAGCTCTCTTTCATCTGGTGCCAGTGGTGCTGTTACTGTTATTGCCGTTGCTAGCGGACCCCTGCTAATCGCCGATCGGAGACACTAAAAACACGATACGGCACGATACAGGCACACATTTAAAGCAATACAGGGGATGATCCGGCCACCTGGCGACGCTGATTGACGGCGCCAGGGGCTGGCTGACGACAAATGTGACGCCCATTTTACTGTCTTACAGCGCCTGCAGCACTACTGCAGCCTGCGAAATTGGCCAAATTCGCCTGAGCAAGGCAACACGATTTCGACCAATTGACCAGGACCCTTTTGTTTCTGCCGTTCCCAGCCATTCCGACAAAAAGTTTCAAGACAACGAACAGCTGGACATCAACAGTCTCTTGCAACCCAACACAACCGCACACGACGAAGGCTTGACGACCATTGATTTACTTTCTAGACACATCCTAACGTGCCTGCCTACTCTTTTCTGACGAGTCTACGCTATTGCGCATCTCTGACGACGCATCTCCAACCCCCTCCTCGACCTGCCCCTTTTCTCCCCTTTTGACGACATTGCGACATCGTGATACCTGGCGCAAACCTCAACACGACGGGGACGGATCTACGAAGGAAACAGGCTTTCGCACTTGAAGAAGGACAGAGCCCACATATTTCTCTATACCCTCTTCGCAAACATTCACTACACCAGTCGGAGTGAAGCGCAGCCAGCCAACTGACGATACACTCGTCTGCTGCTGTGTCTGTTTCTAGAACGACATCTATCCCAACCTCTACGCAGACTTTGCGGACACCTTCACACCCACACAAACAATCATGGCGCGTCGTCGCCGCCCGCGCCGCTCCGGCGCCATCGCCGAATACCCGCCCCTCCAGCTCCTCTCACAAATCGCAATCATCCAGTCCATACTCTACGCCACCCTCACAGTCTTCATGTTCTTTGCGTCGCGCGTTTCCGGTCGCGATTTCTCGTTTAACCTGGTGTTTGGCTGGAGCGGGATCCGTGGAGACACGACCGAAGGCTGGGTCACGGCGTTTGTCTGGATCCTGGCGGCCGGCCTGTTCGGCGCCGCCTCCATCGTCTACTTTGTTGGTCGCTCCAAGCTCGTGCTCGACTTTGCCGCCACCCTGCACGTCGTGCACCTGGCGGTCGTGTTTTTTGTGACGGGCTCGCTGCCGGCCAACCTTGCGTGGTGGGCCACCATGGGCGTGTCCATGACCGTCGCGATCCTGCTGGGCACATGGGGCAGCCGGCACCGCGAGCTGCGGCCAATATCGTTTGGCGGCGCGGCGGGGGCCAACACTGCCACGAATGGCGGGAGCAGCAATACAGCAGGGACCGCCACCCTACCTGCCGGTGCTGACGGCGACGAGGAGCAGGGTTTCTCGCGAGGCCGTGGCCGGGGCCGGGGCCGTGACGGTGCCGGCGAGTACGAGATGGTGCCGGTGGTCAAGACGGGCGAGAACGCCCGGCAAGACTAAATTATGGGGGGGATCACAAATAGGATAGACGGTTCGCTTTGCAGCTTTTCCTTTCAAACTTTCTTCTTTTCTGGAATACCTGGCTTCAAATATGGCGGCGGCGTCTTTTGTTTTACCATTTTTAATGTTACCCCTCTCGCGGTGGACGACTCTCTTCAGAGTTTCTTTTTTGTACAGTACTTTTTCATCATAGCGGCCGCAACCGGCGCGCAGGGCACGACACGAGGCGTTTTCTATTTTCTTCTCATACTCTCACGAAGCTGTTAGAATAGGTGTTGGCTTAGACCAGGTGTCCTGGAATATTATCTCGTCATTTCTTGTTTTGAAACCACAGGTACTTCTTTGGCTGTTCAGATACAATGTGTCTTATTGCTATGTGATATCTTTGCTGAAAATGGAAACGAATAAATCCCTAGTAGCCCTTTGCCTATAAACTCCTGTAGAAGAAACAAAACCAAACCAAAATCACGAGCCCTGCTGCTCTACACGTCGATCAGCTGCCCTTCGCGATACGACAGCGCCAGCTGCTCGCCCTCCTCGTCTCCGGCTCCGTCATTCTGGGACACAACGACATGTACAGTACCGCCAGTGAACCCAGCACCGCCGACAGTGGCACCCTATTGCTCACCGCCGGTCTCGTGCCGGAATCCTTGCAGCACAATGCCCCACGGGCCGCTCAAGCTCTTGCTGCCCTCGCTCAAGTCCACGTCGCCCGACACAATCTTCTTCATAATCATCGTGTCCTTGGCCCGCTTGAGCTTGCGGCCCTCGCCGACCGTCAGGTACGCCCGCAGCCACGCCTCTTCTTGTGCGTCGAGCGGCAGGCTGATGAGTTCTGCCGAGCGGCTCGCCACATCGGTGGCCGTCGAGGCGCTGCCGCCCCCACTGCTTCCTGCTGCTGCATCCTTGAGGACAGACCCCACTAGCTGCTCAAACAGCTGCTGCCGTGCCGGCCCGGCCAGTGTCCGCGTGTAGTAAAACGCCTCGCTCACATCGGTGCGCGACAACGCCTCAAACAGCAGCTCCACCGCCTCTTGTGTCTTGAGGACGGGTTGCACGGCCGCATAGTAGGCCAGCGCAAGACTATAATCGTTGTTCTCGGCGTGCCGCACCAGCACCGTGACAATGTTGTCGGCAAACTCGGGCAGCAGCGACGGGTGGGCCAGGTATTCGAGGGCGACGCCGAACTGGAGGCGGTCCATGTGCCAGAGGCCGCTCATAAAGATCTGGTAGCGCTTGGGCATGCCCGTCTGGGCGGCAAAGTTGTCGGAGATCTTGGAGCGCGCGCTGAGGCCGTCGTCGTGGTCAAGCAGCAGATAGTAGAGGGCGGAGAGCTTGTGGTGCGTCGTCATTTTGCTGGCGAGGATCTGCTGGAAGAGGTCGTGCAGTGTGCGGGTGTCTTTTGGCGGGTAGATTTTGACTAAACATAAAGTGACTATTAGCAGACCGTCATCGCCATGTATTTGTCTGCCTACTACGCAGGGCTCACCTTTCTGAATCCCCAAGGCGGTAAACACTCGGTCGACAAACAGGACGCCGCCGAGACTCTTGCGCTTCGACTCAATGTCGCGGTTGACGTGCGCATCGTACGGCAGCGTGTCGCCGTTGCCGAACACGTCGCTGAAATTCCGAAAGTCGAGTCGTCCTGACATGTTGGCGGTTGTGCGGATCGAACGTTCAAGTTGGGATGTCAGTGAAGCTATCATGAGCTTGAGCTTCAATTTGCCTTGTCGATTGCCTTCTCCAAATTCATATGCAGGTAACCGGTTCTGCACGCGAAAATGCGGTCACGTGCAGCTGACCGGCAGTCTATTTTAATGTGGGGCACTTCCCCCTTGTTTTGTTTACAACCCAAATAGGAAATCGCAAATCAACAACAAGCGGGGCAACGCCTTCCCTTTGGGGGGTTCTGGGCGACACACTTTGCACAACCGCGCTTCTTCGTCTCTCCTTTTCACAAACTCGACATTTCGTGATTTCACGACAAGACGATACGCCGACGTTTCGGCGCACGACACACAACTTTACACGACAACCGTTTTCTTCTTTCAACAACAACTAACACCCACACACACACACACACCATGTCGACACGTCCGACGCGACGCGCCGCCAGCAGGCGCACCGCCATTATCGAATCGGACGATGAGATTTCCGGCGACGTGACGGCCAACAAGACCATCAACCCGGACGACGAGGAGGACTTCACACCCGCGCCGACGCGTAGCCCGCGCCGGCCAGCCGCGTCGTCATCGCGGCGCAAGACCATTGCAAACGCCGGCGAGGGCGCCTCGACCCTGAGCGCAAAGCCCACGCGGCCAAGACGGACACGCGCGTCCGTTGCAGCCAACACGACAATTGAGCCCAGCGAGATCTTTGACCCGGACCAGACGGCCGCGTCACTCGCAGCCGACGTGACGCAGTCGATCGAGGGCGGCGAAGATGCCGTGCCGGCCAAGAAGGCCGCACCGCGCAAACGCAAGAGCATGGCCGCGTCCAAGACCAAGGTCGTGGTCAAGTCGGAGACGCCCGACGTGCCTTCGCTGTCGTCGTTCTCGTCGCTGTCCTCGATCCCTACGCCACAGCCGTCGGCCTCGCCTGAGCCGCCCACAGAGGATGCCGAGAATGTCGCGCCAGGCGCGTCTCCTGCTCCAGCTGAAGCTGCTGGCGAGACTTCTATTGCAGCCGATAAAGAGACGGACGATGAGCTGGGTGCAGATGACACTGTCCACGCTCGCGACGTGACCATGACGCCGCTGTCCGACATTACCAACGTGTCGGTCAACGAGCGCCCGCGCACAGCCTCGACAGAGGAAGCCGTGGCTGCCGCCAAGCCGATTCGCGCCATGGACACAATCCTCGAGAAGCCCATGGACATTGTCCTCAAGTCGCGCACCATGACCAACATCCCGCCCGTCGAGCCGGCCGTGCCCAAGGCCCGCACCGTCATCACCTACCTGATCCTGACTAACTTCAAGAGTTACGCGGGCGTCCAGGAGGTCGGGCCGTTCCACTCGTCCTTTTCGTCGGTGGTCGGCCCCAACGGCTCTGGAAAGTCCAATGTCATCGACTCGTTGCTCTTTGTCTTTGGTTTCCGCGCCAGCAAGATGCGCCAGGGCAAGCTGTCTGCCCTCATCCACAACTCGGCCCAGTATCCGAACCTCGAGTACTGCGAGGTCGCCGTCCACTTCCGCGAAGTGATGGACCTGCCCGGCGGTGGATCGGAAGTCATCCCCGAGTCGGACCTCGTCATTTCGCGCAAGGCCTTCCGCAACAACTCGAGCACCTACTACATCAACAACAAGTCGTCCAACTTTACGACTGTCACCACGCTCCTCAAAGACCGCGGTGTCGACTTGGACCACAAGCGTTTCCTGATTCTGCAGGGCGAGGTCGAGTCCATTGCGCAGATGAAGGCCAAGGCCGGCAACGAGCACGAAGACGGCCTCCTCGAGTACCTTGAGGACATTATCGGCACGTCCAAGTACAAGACGCCCATCGAAGAGGCGGCCACCGAGGTCGAGACGCTCAACGACATTTGCATGGAGAAGAGCGGCCGTGTGCAGCACGTCGAGAAGGAGAAGAGCAGCCTCGAGGACAAGAAGGAGAAGGCCATTGCGTTTATCCGCGACGAGAACGAGCTCGCCATGAAGCAGTCAGCCCTCTACCAGATCTACACCAGCGAGTGCCACGACAACGTTGCTGTCACCGAAGAGGCCATCTCACAGATGCAGGCCGAACTCGACGCCGAGCTCGAAAAGCACCACGGCGGCGAGCAGGACATTAAGCTTCTGGAAAAGCAGTTCGCCAAGGGCAGCAAGAAGTGCGAGGCGCACGAGAAGCAGACCCAGGAGCTGATCAAGGAGATGACCAAGTTCGACCAGGAGCGCGTCAAGTTTGAGGAGAAGCGCAAGTTCTTGACGGACAAGCGCAAGAAGCTCGACAAGGCCATTGCCAATGCCGAGAAGTCGGCGGCCGACGCGGCCGAGACGATCGAGCAGTGCACCGAAGAGATCCAGACGCGCGCCGAGGAGATTGCGCAGCTCGAGGAGCAGATTAAGGAGGAAGAGGGCGACCTAGCCAGCATCCGCGACAGCCTGAAGGGCAAGACGCAAGAGTTTTCCGACCAGATTGCCGCCAAGCAGAAATCGCTTGAGCCCTGGAAGGACAAGATCAACCAGGCGCAGTCGGCCATTGCCGTCGCCGAGAGCGAGCTGGCCATCCTGCAGGAAAAGACCACGGCCGGCGCCACCGCCCTCGAGGAGATGGAGGCCAAGATTGCCAGCATCGAGGAGGGCCGCGACGCCAAGGCCGAAGAGCTCAAGGAGGCGCAGGTCGAAAAGGCGCGCCTTGAGAAGGAGGCCAAGAAGGTCGAGGCTGAGCTCGAGAGCCTGGCGCAGCAGGAGCCCAAGCTGCGCGCCCAGCTGTCCAACGCCCGCCAAAAGGCCGACGAGGCGCGCTCTAGCCTGTCTGCGACCCAGACGCAGGGCAACGTCCTCACAGCTCTGATGCGCATGAAGGAGTCGGGCCGTATCGAGGGCTTCCACGGCCGCCTCGGCAACCTGGGCACGATCGACCAAAAGTACGACGTGGCCATCTCGACAGCCTGCCCGTCGCTCGACAACTTTGTCACGGATACGGTCGAGGCCGGCCAGCAGTGCATCGAGTACCTGCGCAAGACCAACCTGGGCCGCGGCAACTTTATCTGTCTCGACAAGCTGCGCACGCGCGACCTCGCGCCCATCCGCACGCCCGAGGATGCGCCTCGTCTGTTTGACCTGATCCGGGCCAAGGACGACCGTTTCCGCCCCGCCTTTTACCACGCACTCCAGGACACGCTGGTGGCGACCGACCTGGCCCAGGCCAACCGCATTGCCTACGGCGCCAAGAGATGGCGCGTGGTGACGCTGGACGGCGAGCTCATTGACAAGTCGGGTACGATGTCTGGTGGCGGCAGCACGGTCAAGAAGGGCCTGATGTCGTCGAAGCTGGTGCCCGACACGAGCAAGGAGCAGGTGGCCAAGCTCGAGGTGGACCGCGACACGCTGGAGCAGCGGTTTGCCGAGTTCCAGGACCGGCAGCGCGAGCTCGAGGGCCGGCTGCGGTTCCTGCAGGGCGAGATCCCGAAGCTCGAGACCCAGATGCAAAAGATCAACCTGGAGATTGAGAGCGCCGCCAAGAACCTGGCGGACGCGCAGCGGCGCATCAAGGAGCTCAGCAAGGAGCACCAGCCGTCGCAGTCGGACGACAACCGCGTGGCCGTGCTCCAGAAGGAGATTGCCAGCCTCAACAAGACGGTCGACAAGCTGCACGGCGAGACGGCGAGCGTCGAGGAGGAGATCAAGGAGCTGCAGGACAAGATCATGGAGGTGGGCGGCGAGAAGCTGCGGGCGCAGCGGGCCAAGATCGATCTTACGAAAGAGCAGCTGGCGTCGAACAACGAGGAGACGTCCAACGCCGAGGTGCGCAAGGCCAAGGCCGAGAAGCAAAAGACCAAGCTCGAAAAGGACCACGCCAAAGCCACGAAGGAGCACGAGGCGGCGACGCGCGATCTCGAGGAGCTCGAGGCCGAGATCGAGAGCCAGGACGAAAACGCCGAGTCGCTCAAGGCGGCCGTCGAGGAGGCGCAGGAGGATCTGCAACTCAAAAAACAGGTGCTGGCGGAGCTCAAGGCGGAGCTCGACGAGAAGATGGCGGCGCTCAACACGACGCGCGCGGTCGAGATCGAGATGCGCAACAAGCTCGAGGAGAACCAAAAGGTGCTGGCGGACAACCACCAGCGCCTGAATTATTGGGAGAACAAGCTGTCGAAGCTGCAGCTGCACGACATCCACGACCTCGAGTACTCGAAGCCCGTGACGATCAAGACGGAGCCGCCAGCCGAGGGCGAGGGTGAAGAGGGCGCCGAGAGTGTCGAGGGTGCCGAGAGCACCGAAGGCACTGAAGGCACGGAGGCGACCGAGTCGTCTAGCGAGGCACCGACTTCCGAAGGTGGTGAGGAGGACGAGGGCGACCTCACGATTGTGCAGTCCGCCCCTGTGGCCCGCCGCACCGACAGCAACTCGCCGCCGCTCACGTTCAGCCAATACAGCAAGGACGAGCTCGCCGACATGGACAAGGCGGTGCTCAAGAGCGAGATCGCGGCGCTTGAGGAGAAGACGCAGAACACCAACGTGGACCTGGGCGTGCTGGCCGAGTACCGGCGGCGCGTCGAGGAGCACGCGGCGCGGTCGTCGGACCTCGCGACGGCCGTGGCCCAGCGCGACACGGCCAAGAAGCGGTGCGACGACCTGCGGCGGCTGCGGCTCGAGGGGTTCATGGAGGGCTTCAGCACGATCTCCTTGAGGCTCAAGGAAATGTACCAGATGATCACAATGGGCGGCAACGCCGAGCTGGAGCTGGTGGACTCGCTCGACCCCTTCTCAGAGGGCATCTTGTTTTCGGTCATGCCCCCCAAGAAGTCGTGGAAGAACATTAGCAACCTGTCGGGTGGCGAGAAGACGCTGAGCAGTCTGGCGCTCGTGTTTGCGCTGCACCACTACAAGCCCACGCCGCTGTACGTCATGGACGAGATCGACGCCGCCCTCGACTTCCGCAACGTGTCGATTGTGGCCAACTACATCAAGGAGCGGACCAAGAACGCGCAGTTTATTGTTATTTCCCTCAGAAACAACATGTTTGAGCTGGCGGCGCGGCTGGTGGGCGTGTACAAGGTCAACCACATGACCAAGAGCGTCACGATCGAGAACCAGGACTACATTGTGCGGCAGCGCAGCCAGCAGCAGGCGCAGGCGATGCGGCAGCAGCAGTTGCGGCAGCAGCAACAGCAACAGGCTCAGGCCCAACAACAGCAAGCACAGGGCGATGTGACCAGCATGCAGACGCCTGCTCGCCGGCAGACACAACAAATGAACATTAGCCAGCTGGCATCACCGCCATGAGGGAGGATAGTGAGGAAGGATGATGAATAGTGGATATGGATAGAGGGTGGTGCTTGTTTTCTTTTTTTATCATTGCTTGGATCGTTATGCTTGTTTACTTCATTTCTGTTTTCATGTTATGTTATGATGTCTTTCTGTTTTGTTCTCTTTTCCCTTTATTTTCTTCGGATGTTTGTTGGGTTTGGGACACTTCGTCCCGCTCTGGCTTCATGGTTGTTTTCTCTTGTCTTTTGGGAAACGGTTGTGTAATGATGGCTGCATATACAATGGAATCATTTCATGAGTTTGGTTGACTTTGGATATATTTTGATTTTGATTTTGATTTTAATTATTTGGTTGTCTCGACTCAGCTCCCAGCTACGCACCCTCGCACCCATTCACGGCTCAACAACACCCACCTGCTCGACAATCCGGCCATAGTGCTCGACCCGCCGGTGGTTGGCAAAGTTGAAAATGGTCTGCTTGGGCTTCTTGCAGTCGTCCAAGTTGAGGGAAGCAACCAGCAGCTCGTCCTCCAGCGTCGTCGTCTCGCCGACCTTGCGGCCCAGCGGATCATATATGACCGTCCCGCCAATCAGGCCGCCGCCGGGCCCGTCTGCCTCGACACCAACCTTGCCGACGCTCACGCTGAAGCAGGCATTCGTGTAGCTGCCCGACTGGCAGCTGATGTGGTGGTGCAGCAGCGCCATCTCCGTCTGCTCTGCCTGGGTATCAACATCCTGGGGCTTGTAGTCGGACGTGTTGTAGCCGCACAGCACGAGCTCGACGCCCTGCAGGCCCAGGCACCGCCACGCCTCGGGCCACCGCCGGTCGTTGCAGATGAGCATGCCGACGATGGGCTCGGCAGTGTCGCTTTCGGAAAAGACTGGTGGCCGGAACGCCTGGAAGCCCAGGTTGCCCGGCGTAAAGTAGTACTTTTCGAGCTGCTGGGCCGAGCCTTCCGGCAGCAGAGTCGTCCGCCCGGGCAGGTGCACCTTGCGGTACTTGCCCACGACGCTGCCGGTCTTGGCAGAGTAGTAGATGGCCGTGTTGTAGTCGGTCGTCGTTCCGGATGCAGAGTCGGTCCACCGTTCGGCGTAGCCGATGCTGACGTCCACCTTTAGGGAAGTCGCCTTTTTCAGTAAAGGGGCAAGATGAGGCGACTCGACAATGCTCGGCGCGCCGGGGGCGTCCGACTCGGGCTCAAACAGGGCGGCCACCTCGGCCGCGTCAGTCAGCATGGCGCGCGGGAAAAACGTCGTGAGGGCCAGCTCGGGAAACACAACGAGCTGGGCGCCCTGGGCGGCGGCGTCTTCCAGCAGCTTGAGCATGCGGGCCATGGCGGGCTCGCGCGAGGCCGGGCCGCCCGGGTTGACGGCGTCGTGGGCAATGGGGCCCATTTGGGCGGCGGCGACGACGAGAGACCGGGCCATGGTGGGGAGGTGTGAGTTGTGGTAAGTCGAAGGGGATGGATTAGCTGGCGTGACTGTTGTGTGGTGATGTTCACGTCGGGATGTCGAGAGTCAGGATGATTCATTAATGAGGAGTCCCTCCTCTTATTTCAGAATCAAAAGGACGGATGTCACCTTTTATTTGATTTCCCGTCCACCCACAAGCTGACGACATTTCCCCGAGTTCTTGTTGGTCCCCTGCATTGGAGTTACGAATGCCCATCGCACCTTCCATGATAAGACAGACGGAAGGCCCGATAGCGGGAACCTCCGAATAGTGCCAAAAGCACCGAGCTGACAGTACTACACAGTGACCGTATTATCCCCTATGATGATATGTGCGTGAGTGCATGAGCTACAGCTTTAAAGTCACCCGCTGTCGGCCTGATTCGGAGCTCTTCCCCCACTCGATCGGCAAGCGTGTTTGGATGCATGGATGTAGTCGTAATTGTAAGTGAGTCTTTTGCCATTGGATTGAAGTACCCCAATAAGCAAGACGGGAAGTCGAGGGTACGGTAAGAAAGTAGTATACTCTGTTATATATAGTCGTTATATGTTTATGCTCACTTTGAATTATTTCAGATTTGTCACAATAAATTTGAATACAAGAGCACGTCGATTTGCCAAGATATCGACATGCTGTCGACGGAGAATGGCCGTCGCTGGAGCTCCGAACTGGCGGCGCTGTTACACGGTGTCGACCCACTGTAATTCCAGGGGACTATCCGCCAACAGTTCGATGGCAGAAGGCTGGGAGTTTGGAGACCCACTTCCGATAAGATAAGACAGATCAAGAAAGAGCCCACTAAAATTGCTGTATGAACCAATCACACGGAGTCTCCAGAAAAAAAACTAAGTTTCCTCGAAGAAAAAAAATAGAACCAAAAGGTGCCAGCCAAAAGTTCAAGTTTCGTCTCGACCTGCGTCTTGTGATCCGTGATCCTCAACCCTCGACGACAACGACGAACGACGACACCGGTCGACCTCGAACTCCAACCTTTTCCCTTTTCCCTCAACCTCCTTCTCCTCTTCCAAAATGTCCTTCCGTGGAGGCGCACCGCGCGGTCGCGGTGGCTTTGGCGGCCGTGGTGGTGAGTCCCCCCGAATTGAGAAAACGAGGCCTTTGGCCTCGTGATTGTTCATCGCTAACCCCCTCAGGCCGCGGCGGCTTCGCCCCCCGTGATATGGGCCCGCCGGCCTCCGTCGTCGAAATGGGCGCCTTTGTCCACGCCTGCGAGGGCGAAATGGTCTGCAAGAGCGTCAACGCCGCCAAGATCCCGCAGTTCAACGCCTTTGTCTTCCTCGAAAACAAGACCAACGTCGGCAAGGTCGACGAGGTCCTCGGCCCCATCAACCAGGTCTACTTTACCATCAAGCCCTCCGAGGGCATCCAGGCCACCAGCTTCAAGGCCGGCGACAAGTTTTATTTGAGCAGCGACAAGCTCCTGCCGTTTGAGCGCTTCATCCCCAAGCCCAAGCCGCCACCGGGCACCGAGAAGCGCGTCAAGAGGGCCGGCGGCCGTGGCGGCTTCTCGAGCGGCGGTCGCGGTGGCAGCGGTGGCTTCAGCCGTGGCCGTGGCCGGGGTGGCTACTAAACGCTTGGCTGGTGACGGACGGCTTTGACTACATTCAAGACCGTCACCTCACCTCACCGACACACACCAACACTACCACACCACAAGAAAAGCAAAAAATGTGGAAACACAATGGCGTTTTGGATGGATGGGATTTTATCACTGTTTTGTTTTCGCTTTTTACACTGTTTCTTTGCCTCGTTCTGTACGGAATATCTTGTTCTGCCCTGGCATTTCTTTTCCTCTTCCTTTTCTTTTTCCTTTACACTTATCTACTGTCTGTTATAGTGCTATTGATCTTTTGACATTGTTTTCTCTCTCTGCTTCTGTTCATGTTCACCCTACCCACTGGCTACTGCTTCTCATAAAACTCGTTGAGCCACCGCTCAATCTGCTCGTGCCGCACCTGCGCGTCGGCAAACGAGGCATACTCCGAGTCCTTTCCAGCGGCATATGCTTCGTAGACGGCGCCAATGTTGCGTGCCGGCACCGACTCTTCCGCCGACTGCCAGTCCTGCCATGTCCACGGGGCTTCCGTCACCTCGTTCGTCGCGTAGTCGTGCAGCGTTAGCTTGATTTGTGTTGGGCCCTGGTTGTTGTTGCCGCCGCCAAACGCCTGGATGTACGGACTGGCCGGCGCTTCGAGACGGAGCTCGCCCTTGGTGCCCTGCACGATCCACACAAACGCAGCATCGCCGGGGTACGGCGCGCCGCGCGAGAAGCGGACGAGCACCGTGGCCGTGCCGTCGGAAAAGTACTGGCTGGCAGGCCCGTCCTTCTTTTTCAGGCTGCCCAATACGGTAATCTGGTCCGGCACGTTCGAGGTGACCGTCTTTGTGACCGTGTACTCGCCCTGCTTGGCGCCCGCCCTCCTGATATCAATCTGCGGGAACTGGATCTGGGACTGCGACCGCGATGCGGGCGTGTCGATCTCGCCCAGGGCAAACTGCAGCGAGTCGATTGCGTGGCCCAGGCCAATGGTGACAATGTTGCCGCCAATCGTCTTGTCGGTGAAATACGCGAGCTTCTCGCCAATGGCGGACCGCGAGTCCGTGGGAATGTGTCCGCGGGCCTCGGTGCTGACGAGCCGGCCGAGTTTGCCAGACGCAACGACGTCGCGGACCGTCAGGACGGGCGGCGCCACGCGGCCCTGCAGGCCAATGGCGGTCCGGGCGCCGGCCGCTTTTGCGAGCGAGGTCAGCTCCTCCGCCTCCCGCAGGTTCGACGCCAGCGGCCACTCCACGTAGACGCCAAAGTCTTTGGGGAGTTCCTTTTTCGATTTTGCAACCGCCTCCAACAGCGGCTGCACGACAGGATAGTGCACATCCACGCGCGTCGCCACCGACACGAGGTTGACCTCGATTTTGCCGGCCACAATATCGGCCGCCAGCGACTCCGGGTCGCCGTATGCGGCCGTCGCGTCCGCCGGCAGCTTGTGGTGCGCAATGGCCGCTTTGGCGGCGTCCACGCTCGAGTTGAGCAGCGCCACGATCTGGTAGTGCTTGCGGCCCTGCGCCGACAGCAAGTACGGCAGGTGTGCGCTGCTGGCCCAGCTGGGCTTGGCCGAGAGGCCGACGAGGGCGACTTTGATGGTCATTTTTGGGTGTGGGTGGGGTAAACGTGTAAGTGAATTTGTGTGTGTTTGTGGGTGACGGTGTAAGTGGTGTTAGTGGTAATTGGTGATGGTGGTGATGGTGAGACGGATGCAGATGCGAAGCTTAAAATCTTAAATATTTCGAAAATGCAACAGAAAGTCCACCTCATTTATAATTGAATTCCCAATTCCAATTCGACTGTCGCCATTAGGGGCTGTCTTTCTCTGTACTCCGTACTCTGTTGTCCATTGCCATTGACTCGACCAAAGATGGCGAATTTGTCAGCGCATGAGATGGCGCAACCCAGCCAAACCACGCCTTGCGCAACAACCTGGAGCGATGATCTAACGGCCAAAGTCGCCGACACTAGTTCTGTGTACTCAACAAAATGCACCGTTGGAGACAACAAGGTAGCGGGCCGGTTCGATCTAATTAGTTCGTTGGAATAACGAAGAGAAGAACGGTACTTCTTTTCCCTATAGTTACCTCTTTGGGTCGTTTGGTCTTTTGGCAACTTGGACTTTCTGGGCATCTTGTGTTATTTGTCAGCCTGAGGATTGTACATGCATGTTCTGCATGTGTGTGTACCTGTTGATGCAGTCGATCGACAATCGACAAGTGGTGAATCGAGATAATTGCTGTTGTAAGACATTTCTGTTTGTCAAGGGTACGTGTTTGGAGTGTCAATTTCGGGGCTTGGCAAAGAGACGAGCAATGCAGGAGAAAAGAGAAACAAGAAACCATTTGATCCAATATATCCAAAAGTAAAGCAACAAACAAAAAAGATGGCTATTCATTCAGTCGTACACAAAATCAAGAGTAACATATCAGGACACAGCCTACAGCTCGCCAACAACCTGCTGAGCATCGTCTGGACGCAGACCAGCAACCTTCTCCTCCTTCTCCACCTTCTCCTCCTCCGGGACAGCCTCGCCCGTCGTCAGGCCCTGGATGTCGTCCACAATCAGCCGCGCCACGTTCTTGCCCATCAGCGCGCTCGTCTCCATGGTCGAGATGAAGCCCTCGATGCCCGACGTGTAGTACAGGCCGTCGCCGACCACGGGGTCCTGGAAGGTGACACGAGGCAACGCCTTGGGGTACGAATAAAAGACGTGTGGGTGGTACCACGAGATGACGGGCAGGCCACTTTCGGGGTGGTCCACAAACGTGTCTGGCACATCGACGTCAAACAGCTTGCCCAAAAAGTCTGGGGTCACCTTTTCGGGCGAAAAGATCTTGTACAGGTACTCTTCGCACAGGGTATCCGGGTTGATGGCGCGCCGCAAGGTGCTCACAGAAAAGAAGCCGGCCTTACCCGCTCCGTCAGCGCCTGACGAACCCTGCTCGTCGTCGTCCTCGGCCAGCGTGGTGAGCACGGTCGTGGGGACGGCGGTTCCGGGTTCCAACCCGAAATAAGCGGCGCTCAACCGCAGCGGCGAGGCAAAGAGCGTGACGTGCAGCTGGACATATGGGATCTCGTCGATCGCCGTCTGCAGGACGCCGTCGCCCGTCGAGATGCTGCTAAACTGAAAGGGCGTGGCCACCACAACGTTGTCGTACTCGTCGGAAGACTCGATGCCGGCACCGTCTGCTGTTTTGAGAGAATACTTTGTGGCCGGCGGCTGCGTCCCGTCGACCTTGTCAATGGCCTGGACGGACGTGTTGAGGTGCACGGCGGCGCCGCTCGCCCGCGCCATGCGGTCAAAGATCTGCCAGTTGCCGCCGCGGATCTGCGACGCGCCGGCGGGCGCGAGGGCCACCATGGTGTCTAACCCATGAAGACGGGCCAGGTTGGACGCATAGTTGACGCGCGTGCTGGCCTGCACAATGTCGTGGGCGAAAGCGTCGCCGACATTGTTTTTCTCTAAAAATTGGGCGCCCGTCTGCGACGTCACGTACGTCAGCTCCAGCTCGTACGCCCGCGTCGTCAGCGAGCGGAACGGAAAGTATGGTTTCTCATAAAGAGACAAAAACCGGCCGACGGTCGCCTGCATCAGCTTGTTGGCGCGGTACGGCGCCGTGCCGTACTTCCAGAACAGCTTGACCAGATTCCACCAGCCGTACGAGCGGTCGTCCTGCGTGTACACGAAGCGGTCGCCGTCCCAGATCCCCAACAGTCCGCCGTCGTCGTCGTTGCCGCCGGCCGGGATCAGCGGGAGACTGAAATTGTGCGCGGCGCTCCACAGAATGGCGTTGACTTCGACAAAAATGGACGCGCCGAGCTCGACGGGCTGGTTGGGGTCGTCAAAGGCGTGGACCGTCACCGTGCGGCCGCCAATGTGGTCCGTCTTTTCGAAGAGCGAAATGTTGACGGCGACGCCGTCCTCGTCGGCAAACTGGCGGAGATGGTAGGCGGTTGAAGCGCCAGCAGCACCGGCTCCGATAATGGCGATTCGACGAGCCTGTGTCTCGGATGTGTCGGCGAAGACTGTCGTTGTCAAAAGGCCCACGGCCGTAGTAAATAATGTGAACTTCATGTTGGTGTCTGTCGATATGAAGGACTAGGAGGCAATATGTCGATGGTTCCCCTTTCGAAGGGGGAAAAAGGTGATGATATCTTTTAAAGAAGGAACTGCAGTCGATAAACTCCCTTCAAAAAGGGCAAGTGCAACCAACCGAGATACGAGAAGGAGCTTCGCAATGAAGCTTGCCAATGAGCTCACCAGGGCGTCCCTTTGTCGAGGAAGGAGATAGAAAAGTGGGGCTATCTTCAATAGAGCTGCATTTGGCGAGACCGGGAGTATGAAATTTGGGTGATAGGCGGCAGGATTGCCGTCTTACGAATCATACGGCGCTAGCGTTACAGTGCCAAGTGCCCGTCCGGCATGTACTCTTGGCCTGTAATGGCCTGTATTTTAGTAGAAACGCACCAGAAGATACAAGCACATCAGCCGCCATGCCCTGTTTCTTCTTGTTTTCTTGGTTTCGAGAAGGGCGCGGAGAAGGAAACGGAGCGCAGTAAGCCGGGCCTTTGGAGCTACAAGATTGCCCGATCCAGCGCATGCGATGGAGGCATTCATTTATTGAGGCTTTGGGTCACGAGCAACAAATTATTCAGGTGCAAAAGTGTTTATTGAGTAAATGGAGAGAAACCAGTCTGTAGATGGCAAGGCTATTTATTGGGGAGAGGAGCACATTCGTGGCCGACATGATGTAACTTTTAGTAGAGAGATGTGAAAGTATGGAAATAAGAACGAAAAACAACAACGCATCTATGAATTAAATGAGTAGAGAATTCTAAGAAAAATAAAGAAATCTCAATTTAGAGCTCATTAGATATTCAAGCAACTTCTTTTATGTATTTCAGGACGGGAAGTTAGAAGAGAGGAAACGCAAGTAAACAAATAGAGATCGAGGATCAGAATCAAACAATATAGGAGATTTATACGGTAAAAATGAAGGTTACACGTGTATGCAATGCTGATGATGCTTTTTCTGTCATTTCTTTGCTTGTGAAACGACACCAGTTAGAATTTAAACGAGCGAAAACTTATGGAAATATGAGGTCATTTTGAATCATTGCAGACTTGTGGGTAGGATCTTTTAGTGGGGTAAGCACTGTTCATGAAGCTCTTTTCAGCCTCACAAGCTCCAACAGAGGTCTGCTTATTATGTGTTGAATTAACGTTGAATTACGGACTGACGGTCACGTTGTACAGACAGCATGCATTCATTCCAATTGCTTTGTCAAGTTGAGAAGCATCTTCTCAAGCCTTCACCTTCCAGAGACTCAAGTCGCCATCCTCTGGCCTGTCATCCTGGCGGCTAGACCGTTCTCGACGATATACTTATATCTCCCGAGTATTGAAGAGAGTTGCCTGAGTGCTATTCAGGGCAAGAAGGCCCGAGAACTACGGCTCCAAGAAACCGCAAGTACTCTCTCTCCTCTGTGGCTGGCTTGCCGTCATAAAAGCCGTTGGCAAGAAAGAGTCCAACCAGTCTCGCTGTCTCGATGCGTCGTTTCTGCTCATCAGAAGTAAACGCACCCCCAAGACACGCGTAAAACGTTGTCCAGAACTGGTCTCGCAGCTCCTGGTGGTAGGGGTGATATTTCCAAAAGTCGCCCGATGTCGTTAATCTCCCAAACATCGTCTCGGCACCCGCCAGTGACATGCCAAACGGACTGACCTCTGTGTCTCTCCAGTCGCAGATGCCCGCGAGTTTGCCCGTGCCAGGATCTACGTGGATGTTGTTCTCATAGAGGTCCACGTGGTTTGGCACAAGCGGCCAGTCGTCTGCAAACAGGTCTGGGAGCTGGGGGATGAGCTTGTCGAGTGTTGCGTGGAAGCGTTGAGGGAGTCCCTCCCGTAGCTGCTGGAGTTGCTGCAAATACTCCTTTTGTAGAGACAGCCGGCGGGCGTCTTGCCCTTCCATCACGCCAGGTATGTTCTTGAGCGGTGCAGCAAAGAATCGCGCGTAGTCGTCAATGGTGACTCTCAGGAGGCGATAATCGTCGGCGTACAGCTCGGTTCGGGCCGTATACATTGGTTTACCCCCGACATTGTTCATCACATAGATGTGAAGCTGTCCCAGCTGGCCGCGGAAGGTGTGTTCCGGCGTGAAGCCCTTGTACACATTTTCAACGATTTGGATGAGGGCCATGTCCAGAGGAGAGTTTTGAGCGCGAAACTGGACGACATGTTTTCCATCTTTCGTCTCGACGGTGTAGCTGGTCCCGCCCTGGGATGCTGTCGGTGTGACGGACTGGCCTGTCAGTTGTTGAGCGAAGTTGTCGCATTGCTGCTGCGTGATGGGCGAGTTCTCTTGAAAAAACCTCTGCGTTTGATACCGGGAGAGAGCCGAGAGATCGATCGACATTGTACGGAGAATCGCAAAGACTAAGAATGACGAATGTTGATGTTGACTGGAAAAAAGGGCTAATGAGGCTGGCGGCGGGCCGCTAAAATGCAGGCCAGACCGCTTGAGTCATGGCGGGCTGCTGCGCCTGCCGGATCCAATCAAAGACGATACGACGCCGACGCTAACAGCTCCAGGCACAGCCCAAAGACGCGGGGCTAAACTTTATCTGACGGAAAGTCGCAGCTTCCTTTTCTGACTTTGACTTTTCAACCTTGAGCTTCCCTCCATATATGGAAGCTGCCGACTGCCCGCCACAGCCGCGATTTCCTTTCCCGAGCGACATTACCCCTGAGATCTTTGCATCCTCGACACGACTATCCAACCGACATCACCGCTTCCTCCCACCGACAACATACTACGTCACGACCACTTCTCACCTCCACACACCCCGCCATGGACTCGGCGCTCCCCCCCTTTGCGCCGTTTCCCGACTCGGCCGCCTGGCGACAGCAGATCGGCCCCTCCGACTGGGCTCTGTACCTCAGCTCATGGCGGTCTCTCGTGACGGCCTACCTGGCATTGTCTGAAGCTGCTTTCGGCGCGGCACTCAACAAGGACGAAGAGACGGGTCTCGCATCGTTTCTCGTGTCGATTGCCCGCGCCCAGGCCGAGGCGGGACCGGCAGCGCTGTCGCCGTTCTCAAAAGACGGTACGCTCGACGACGCGGCGGCTGCTCTCAAAAAGTCTGCCTTTCTACTTACAGCCCGCGCTCTGCGGCAACCCTTTTCTCTCCCAAAACCACCGCCACCTGCTCTCTTCTCATGGGAATTCTTGGCGGACGTGAGCCGCGTGTACGGCCGGCGGCGGGTGGGCCAGGTGCTGGCGAAGCTGCCGCCCGCCTCGGTCGGTCTCGCGGAAGCATCGGTGGCGGCCCTGAAAAAGTTTCTGATCAAGAACATGGAAGACAGTCCGTCGGGCAAGGGCGATCTGAGGGCTGTCGAGGCGCGGCTGCTGCGGATCAACTACCTGATTAGTGCCTGGCCCGCAGCCGGTGCACTGTTGCTGACAGGCAGCGACTACCTCGACGCCCTCGCGACATGTTTTGTCATTATGAACCCGCCTTTGCGCCGAGCCATTGTCACGAACCTGTACGTCTCGCTGATCGGCCTGACAGAACCGCCCACACCACGCTACTCGCTGCTCTCGGACCTTCTGTACGCATTGCGGGCGGCCGCCGACGAGCACAAACAGGGTCCTCTACGGCCGTCGGACTCGCTCGTGGCAGAACTTGTCAGCGTGACGCCTCTACTACAACAAATACAACAGCGCGCCGAGACGCCGGGCGCCACCGGTGCAGGCACGTCCACGAACCGCATCCTCCCCATCTTGAAGGACCTGGCTAAATTCCGCAAACCGGGCAGCGGCCTGTCTCTGCCGCCGGGGCGGCTAAAACGCAAGTTGGACAAGGGGAAGCAAGTGGCACAACCACCGGCGGCGTCGACACCAGTGTCTTCGTCTGTACCTTCCTCTTCACCCCAACTCCACCCACACAAACTCTCCCAGATCGCCGTCGTCCAGGACCTGTTCCCCGAACTCGGCTCCGCCTTTGTCGCCAAGCTGCTCGACGAGTACAACGACGACACCGAGCAGGTCGTGGCCCACCTGTTGGAGGGCACCCTCCCTCCCCATCTGGAGGGCGCAGACCGGTCCGAGAACCTGGGCGATGTTTCGCTCGCAGACGCACCGCCGCCGGACAACCAGCACTCCGCCATGGCGCCCCATGCCACGCCGCCTTTGCCGCCAACGAGACGCAACGTTTTCGACGGCGACGAGCTCGACGAGTTGAGCCTGCAAACGTCAAAGCTGCACTTTGGCAAGGCCAAGTCCAAGACCACCGCCGACGATGTTCTTGCGGACAAGAGCAAAGCCCCCAACAAGGCGGCTATCTGGTCCGCTCTCGCCGCCTTTGACTCGGACGACGACGAGCGCGACGACACCTACGACGCCGCCGACGTGGGCGGGACCGTCGATAGCGGGAGCACACCCGCCGGCGGCGGCGACGACCTCCACGCCGCCAACGAGCAGACTTTGTTTGCCGCCTACCAGGCCAACCCGAGCGTCTTTGGCCGCGAGGCCGCCACCCGTAGAGGGGTACCCCGCGCCCGCCTGCGCGACGAGACGGGCATGACGGACGAGGCGATTGAGGGCTGGGCCGTCATGCTGGCGCGCAACCCGCAGCAGCGGCGCCGGCTGGAGCTGCAGTCGCAGTCGAGCGCCGCGTTTGGCGGCGAGCAAAACGAGCTGGCGCGGACGTCGTGGCGGGCGAGCGAGCAGGACGAGGACGACGATGGAGAGGGTGGTGCGCCGCGGGGTGGCTACAGAGGTAGAGGGAGAGGCGGTGGCAGGGGAGGAGGAGGCGGAGGCCGCGGTCGCGGCAATGTGGCCGGGCCGACGGGTGACAAGGACACCCAGAAAGCGCGCAACCACAAGGAAGCCAACAAGGGCAGCCGCGCGAACCACAACCGGCGCGACCAGCGGGCCAAGAAGATGGCTCGCGGAGGGTTCCCTGGTTAGGCGGGCGTCACGATTACTGCATATATCATAGAGCATAGACGAACTTAAAAGTAATGAACAAATGCAGAGGTATATTGTAAACGCAAGAAAGTCAAAAGAAAGGCAAAGCGCTGCCACCTATGTATGATGTGATATGTAAAGCGAGGTATTGTACGTTGCAAAGCATTATATACAGTGATGAGCGTGGGTGAAGTAAAAATAAAAAGGCACGAGATGCGTGGTCTAGGCCACCGCCTTTGGCTTGACACACACTGGACAGCCGTCTCGTACCCGGTCCCTCAGTAGTCGGGCGTGCATAATCTTGGTCGCCGTAATGTTGCGCCGGCTGATCAGCTCGTCGTCCACGCCGAACCCGAGCTCTTCCACCTCGTCAGACGACATGTCCAGCAGGTGTGTGAGATGGAACACGTGGCCGCACGCGAACCCCACGAGCGTGTCCGTGTCCCACTCGGTAAAGGCCTCGAGACAACGGGCACAGTGGCCAGGCGTCCATTTGGGGAGGTCCTTTTCGTCGGCAGCGTCGGCACCATCTGAAGGCTTGTCTTTATCGGCCAGCTTGTCCGACTTGTCTTTGTCTTTACTGTCCGCCGGCTGGACGGCCGCCGCCTTTTTGGCGGTCGGGGACACCACCTCGAACCGTATCCCCTTTCTCTGGCCATTCCGCAGAGTCGCCTGCGCCGTCGACACTTCGCTGCGCAAGACGCGCGCCACGCCCGAGCTGATACTGTGCTGGATCTCGTGCTCCTTCATAATGTGCTGGAGCCCGTCCCGCAGTCCTTCAATCTCGAGGCCCTCGGGAATGCGGCGCACCAGCGTGATCGGGTCAATGGCCGTGCCCACTTCCTCCAACAAACCGCGAATAAACCGCGGCTTGTCCATGCTGTAGTTTAGCAGGTCTTCCCACAGGTCCGGGTCGTCCTGCTCTTTTGCGAAGGCAATGGCCTGGCTCACGTCGCCGAGGCGGTCGATGATGAGGTAGAGCGCGCGCTTCATCTGGCCCGTCTTGGAGTAGAGGTAGACCAGCTCGTCGATGAAATTGTAGCGCTCGCAGGCGGCGGCCGCCTTCTCGAAAGAGTACGAGGTCGACGCCTTCAAGAACTCCATCAGCAGCACGCGGTCGCCAAACTGGGCAAACAGCTGCACCGCCAAATCGGCAAAGCCGTCGAGCTGCGCCTTGCTCTCGAGGGCGAGGCGGTCGTGCGACTCGCGCTGGTGTTCGCGCAAGCCTTCGCCCTGCCAGAGGCCGCGGAAGTACAAAAAGGTATACAGACTCAGGTCTTGGGCCTGCAGCTGGGATACGACGGCGGCCGGCTGGACGAGGCCGTGCTGGGCCTCGTCGACGAGCAAAGCCATAGCTTCGGCTGTTGCCTCCTCGAGCTCGGCCCGCGACATTTTGTCCGCCCGGTCGGCCGGCACTCGCAGCGCGATAAAGCTCGGAATGTCGTCAATCACGGCGTCAGCAAGATGGTTATCCCGGATCAGCCGGAATGCCGAGTCGGCGTCTTGCAGCCGGATGTAGCACTTTAGTGCCTCGCGGTACCGCCCGTTGGCCTCGTGCATCTTGGCCAGAGACTCCATCACGATGCGCCAGTCGCGGCCCCGCTCGCCGTCTTCCACGCTGTCCTCGCGGACGTCTCTGTAGTTGAGTTGATTCTCCAAGGCGGTGACGACTGTGTTGATGTCAAAGAGTTCCGTCGGCCACCGCTCCAGCAGCTCGCGGAACCGCGGCTTGTCCTGCTTGAGGTAGTGGCCCAGCACGATTTCGTAAATGGTTCGAGGGATGGGCGGATGCAGGGGCTCTACGGGAATATAGTTGGTAATGGCGTCAAACTGGTCGGCGCCCGCAAACGTCCACACCCACTTCTCCCAGCGGTCCGAGCTCCGCAGCACTTTGCCGGCAATCTGGCCGGCGCGCACCCAGTCGCCCGTGTCGACAATCTCCTTGATCCAGAGCTCGCCGATGCGCCGCTTTTCGCGCTCGGCAGGTGCGTTGGCTTCTCTGCTTAAAGCGTCGAGGACAGAGTCGGGGTAAAAGTCGTCTGACGCTTGGGTGGTCGTCTGTGTCGATCGATCTGGCGTCAACGACGATCCCAGGTCTGAAGGGCGATCGGTCGACCAGGGCACCGCGTCTGGGTTTTCGTCAACCAGCTCCCACGCCTTCTGAAACTCTTGGTGCTCGAGCAGCCACGCAAGGTGGTCCGGCAGGTCGCGGCGCGTCGCCAAGATACAGTCGTACGGGCTGTGCATAAATATCTTGATGCCTGTCGTCGATAGCGACGGATGGACGCCCTGGCCTCCGAGGCCACCAAGTCTGGACTGCGCTCGTAATGTGCTGGCCATACTGGCCGCCTTGGAGCCGCTTGCTGTCGTACCTTCGTTGCTGTCCTTGCTCTTGATGCTCTGGCCCGAGCTGAACAGCATCTTGCTAGGATTCAGGGCAGCGTTCCACATGTCCGCACCAAGTCCGGCAATGGCTTCCAGTGCGCCCTTGGACGAGACAGCTGCGGCGGCTGCCGTCTGCGAGGGGAGCACACTCAAGTGGTAGTCGCCGGCCGACAAGCGCTCGTATCGGCTCACACTCAGCACGTCCTTGTCGACCTCAACCTGCGATGTCAGGTCGATCAACCTCAACTCGGGCGGGTTGTTGTTCTGTCGCCGCCGGATCCCGCCCGTAGGTTCGCTGCTGCTCGACGCTGTCGATTTTGATGCCTTGTGGCCGCGCTTGTACCCTGACTTGCCGTTATCTTCCTCATCCGTTTCGTCTTCCGGGCCGGCCGGCGTGTAGGCCAAGACGAGTAATAAGTTTTGTGTGTAGAGAGAAATGCCCGAGATAATGCAGTCCATGCGGAGGATCTTGACAATCTCGGCACGGCCGACGGACCGCTCGCCGGCGTGCTTGCCCGTGCCAACGCGGCCCGGGTGCACATGCACCATCCAGATCGTGCTGCCCCAGCCGACGAGCAGCCGCTCAATGGCCTTGCTATCGCGCGCCTGCTGCTGCTTAAGCACCTCGGCCGCTGGCGACAA
This sequence comes from Sporothrix pallida, assembly GCA_021396235.1. Lineage (NCBI taxonomy): Eukaryota > Fungi > Ascomycota > Sordariomycetes > Ophiostomatales > Ophiostomataceae > Sporothrix > Sporothrix pallida. The sequence continues at coordinate 280,664 of WNYG01000019.1, read as the reverse complement.
GATGCCTGGCTCGGCGCTTGCGCCTGCACTCTCGGTGGCTACGTCATCGTCGGCGTCGATCGTTGTCTCGTCGATCCACTGTGCCCGGCCCCGCCATACACTCGCCATAGTGTCCCACTCTTCCGTCTGGGGCCGGTCCACGTGCCCGATGCGCTTCCACGCGCTCTCAGCGTCGGCACTTTCGAGATGCAGCCGCGTGCGCATAATTTTGATGCCGTGCTCGTTGAGCCACGCCACGTACTTGCCCGACACCGACCACTGGATCGTGCTCACCGTGCCCTCGCCCGAGTGCAGCACCGTGTCGCGGCCTGTGTTCGTCCCCAGGCCCATGCTGCCGAGCCAGCCCGACGCTGCAGCGGCAGCAGTGCCCACGGTCGTCGATGTGCTCCGCCCGGACTGGCCGCCAATCGTCAGAATCAGGCTGCCGGCTAGGCCGCCCGACAGATATGTGCGGTCCTGGCGGTAGTCGGGCGATAGGGCGACCGCCTGCACGGGCCGCCCAAAGTTGCGCAGCTGCACATCCTTGACGTCGATCAGCGACTGGATGCAGACGTTGCCGTCGGTCGAGGCGGTGGCAATGTGGATGTTGTTGGACGGGATGTTGAGGATCGGGGGCGGCTCGCGGGCCTTGCGGGGCGATGTATTGGGAGAGGGTGCCTGCTGGGACTGTTGTGAGCCCGGACGAGGCGATGCGGCACCGCCGGCGCCGCTTTCGGCGACAATCCGGTTGATCTGCTCCGTCTTGAGGTTCGGGAGAGGCGGCGTAAAGGGCGAGATGGAGATGGCCGTGACCGACGCCGAGTGGGCGTGGTAGACGCGCAGCGGCTGGAACGTCGGCAGCTGGAAGACGTGGATGTTTCCATTGTGTGTTCCGACGATCTGTCAAGTTAGTATGGGATACTATTCAACAACGATACATTCTCGTGGGTGCCCACCATTTTGTCGCCTGCAACGAGGAACGCGCTCGTCGCATCGCCGTTGCGATAGAGACCGCCGAGGTTCGTCGTTAGACGCGCATATTTGAGCCGTGGCTCTTCATCTTCTTCATCGGAGTCGTCCTCGTCGTCGTCTTCTTCTTCAGACTCGTCTTCTTCCTCTTCCTCTCCATCTTCTTCATCGTCGTCAACCTCCTCCTCAACGGCCTTTCCCTTGCCCTTATCGGCTCGACTCGTCGCCTCGCCCTCGGTCGCCTCGCCCTCGGTCGCCTCGCTGTCACTTTCTGCCGTGCTGTCGGTCGCTTCTGTTGCGTTATCGGCGCCACTCCTCCGCTCCGTTAATGCGCTTCCGTCTCGACTTCCACCTCCGCTTCCGCCTTCGTCTCGCTCCGTGCGCTCTTCGGGCATGTTGGCAGACTTGGCTGTCATGTGCTCGCCGTGGACATGACGGTGCCGTAATCTGGGAATGCAATTATGTCAAGATCATTCGGGGAGATATATGTAGTGACTGTGAAATGTAGGAGTGCAAGTAGCAAGTAATGGCAGCTGCCTGTCGTTGTTAGATTGGTTGGGAAGCTCGCTCGCGCCTTCTTGTCGGCCATTAGGCGAAGCTGTTGGGGGAAGCTGGTATGCTGGGCTGGGCAGTGATGCAGGGGCGGCACCTGCCTAAGCCTGAGACAGCTGATTTAGCGCGCTTTTGAATACGTCAGAGCAGGAGCATTCCGTCCTTCGCCAATGATCTGACGCCACACTCCAGCCACAATAGCTTAAGCTCCCTAGCACTTGCCCTGTCGCGTTCCCCGCAACGCGGCGCGTCTCCCACCAAAAAGTGCAGGAGCATTCAAGTGGTGCTTTGTCGGTGGCAGCTTCGGTGAAGCAAAGTCAACAACGACAAGGCTACCTGCCAAAACAGGCACATCGCCAAAACAGACCAAAAGGGGCTCAAAAACCCCATTGACACTATTTCAGTCTCACCTCTAGCTTTCCTCGACTCTCTTGTTCCTACAACCCCATGTATATGGCCTTACACAACACACCCACACCACCCGACAATGGCGTCCGTGACATCCCTCGGGGTGCATGAGCCGGCCGGACTGCGCTTTGCCGTCGCCGAGGGCATACTGCCGCCCAACCCATCGCCCGAGCTCTACGAATGGAAGATCTTCTCGGACGAGAACGGCGAGGATGAGCTGCTGACCACCGAGACCTGCGCCGTCTGGTCGCGCGGCGGTGAGGTTGGCCGGTGTCTGCGGTTCGATATCGAAGAGGAGCCCATCCTGACCGCCCTGCTGGCCTACTTCCCCACGAGTGAAGACGACGTGCAAAATGGCCAGTCGTCGGCATCGAATGCAAACAACAGTTCCGTCCCCCAATCGAAATCGAGCTACAAGGCATCCCTGGAAAAGACGAAAAAAGAACCTCCACCGCTGGCCAAGTCGCTGGTGGTCTTCCTCAAGACGCAGGCCCACGTCTACTCGTTCTCGGGCGGCGACCATGTCCTGCACATGCCCTTTGAAGTTGACTCGGCCATAGCAGCGCCGTGCGGCGTCATTATCCAGCGCAAGTCCAAGGTCGACATCACCGTGCCCGTGACGCTCAAGTTCCCCCGCGCGCCGCCCAACTCGTTTGTCTCGTCCCAGATCCTGCCGCCCTCCTCTCTCTCCAACATTACGAACACAGCCGCCGCCGCTTCTTCGCAAACATTTTCGACGGCTTCTCTCGGCAAGCCAAAACCGCTACCGCTCCGCCTCAGCTCGACACTCGAGACCATGTGGGACACGCCCCTCGAGGCCAGCAGCGACTCGGGATGGCCACGGCTCGTGTGCTTGACGGATCCCATGTCAGAGATTGGCCTTGTGGTGACAAAACCCGACAAGTCGAGCAAAGACCGCTACCCCAAGAACAACTCCCCAAGAACACCATTTCTCGACCCGGCCGAGGAGATTCTGCATATCGAGACTATCAAACAGGGTAGCAAGCCACTCGGCGCCGCCGACAATAGCGGCAACCCACGCGACAATCTTATTTTGGCCGTCACTGTGAATCGTGAGACCAGCATGTACAGCGTCTGGCGGATGACGTACCTGAGCGGCGAGGATCAGTTTACTCGCCGGCGGCGGGCACCAAAGACCAAGGCCGCCGCCAACCACAGCAACAACCGGCGACGCAGCTCGGTCGCGCCCGGACTTGCCAGTGGAGCCACAACACCACACCACGCAAGTTTCCGCGAAAGCATTGGCGCACCCCTGCCAAACAAGCGGACAAGAAAGAGCGAGCGTCTCGAGAAGAGTGACACGGCAGCCCTCGAAAAGGCATTGTCGATCGAGGCAAACAGGGCGTCAGAAGTGTCCCGGCGCCAGTCACGCCGTGTCAGCTCCCTGTTGGCCCGTGCCGACCTGTCGGCGTCTCATGAGCGGCCACTATTTACAGAACAGCCGGCAGTACCATCAACAGGTGGCCGGCGAGTCGATTCGCACGGCAGCCAACGTGGGCGTCATAGTTCCGGCTACGGCCTGGGAGCAAACCTGCAGTTCAACCACACACTCAACAGTCTTCACGAGGCGGACGGCGTACTGGAAGAGCTGCGGCTGGGCGGCGATTTCGAGGGCTTCCACAATATGGGCCTCGACGACCCCGAGTTTGACGGCTTGTCGAAAGAGATTCTGTTCACAAAAATCCACAGCATGTCCATGGACACGACCAACCTGCGGTACTCCATGTCAGACAAGCCGGCAACAAAACTCTGCAAGGTCTTTATTATTGTCGGCACGCCCTACTCTGTCGACGAGCAGGACCGCAACTATCTTCTAGTGTGCATCCAGGATGCCATTGACAAGCGCCTTCAACTGTTGACGCTGCATATTCAAATGCGCGAAGATGGAACAACGAGCACACCCAGCACGGCCGCATCGTCCATTACCTGGGGCCAGCACAGACGCGCCCAAAATGTCGCCGACTCGTGCATGATCTACGACGGCGACCAGGCCATGATCTTTATTCTGTCCGAAGGCGACCAAGGGCAGCGTCAACTAAGTATCCAGGCTCCCTGGAGCGAATTGACAACCATTGCCATCCCTCCTCTCTCCCTCCACAACCGCAACCTTTATGCCTCTCCCACAAGTGGCGACGCTGTCGACAGTATTTTTCAGAAAGCCAAGGCCGGCACGTTTGGCGTCTCCATTGGCGGCCTCAGCCGTCCTCGCGGCAAGGGCGTGGTCGACGTGATCGACGACAATGGACAGTCCTATCAGATCCAGATCCAGCTCGAGCCACGGTCGAACCGCGTGCGCCAGATTTTAAACTGTCTGCGCAGCATATTGCCGGCATCCCACGCTGAGAAGATGGTGCTGGGCTGGTGGCAGGTCATGCAGTGGCTGGCTACCCAGCCGAGCGTTCCTGCCAAAAATCGGGAGTGGGCAGCTCTCGCTACCGAGCTGTGCGTCATCTTCCTTGCAGCTTTATACCCCGGCCGCCAAACATCAACATCGTCTCTCACCACAATCTCTGGCAACCGCCGCTCGTCCCCAGGTGGACAGGCGTGGGCCAAGTCCAAGGCATGGAATTGGATAGCAGATAGTGCGGGCCTTGGCGGTGGAGATTCTGGCGGACAAGGAAGGGGCAATGACAACGTCAACAGTGCAATGGCGGAACCTGTCCGACTTGCTGAAGCATTTATGGCATCCGAAGCGGGCTTCCAGGCTGTAGGCCAAGCTGGTTACCTCCCAACAGCACTTTCCGTCTCGGAAACGGCCAGGAAACAGGCCGTCTGGGGCATCGCCATGGCCTTGCATCTGCTCCTCGAAGAAAACAAACTGGATATCATGGCCGCCAAGAGCGGCAGCCTGGCGTCTACGGATCTCAAGGCCGTCGTCCACCAGATGTTCCTGTGGCTCAACTGGCCAACCTTTGCCGCATGGTATGCTCTCGAGCTGCCAGGTGTTGCCTCTACCTACAGCCACAACACTACGACACCATCCCTCGGCATTCCTGAGCCAGAAACGATTCCCAACATCTCGGACTGGGTCCGGCTCCGCCTGCTCGGCCTGCAATCCGACTCGTTCCCGTCTCTGAGAGACGTCTTTGCCGTCCTTTCGCAGCAGAACCACAAAGATGCCGCCCGCGCTGACGCTGTATGGAACGACGTCACGCCAAGGACGATGATGTTCCGTCGCTTCTTTGACGAGACCAAGGCAACCGACTCGAGTGCACGCGTGGTCGAGGCCATGCACAAGTGCGGCTTTACGCTGGCCATTCTTGACTCACTTCCCGAAGGCATGTCCACGCCGTTCCAAGATGCCATCACCCGCTGCCAGCAGCGTCCACCGAGTCACTGGACAAAGGAACTGTACGAGCTCGTCGGCCGTGGCGACATGAACACAGTTCTCAAAAATGACTCGCAGGCGGCCCTCGGTGTCAGCAGTCTGCTGGCGCTTCACAAAATTCCGGCCAACTACAACTCGCAAGACGTCGACGACGCCAAAGAGGACATGGCCATCCAGGCAGCCGAAGAGCCCGAGAGTGAAGAGCGCCAAGTGGTCATCCAGGCCCTCTTCCGCGAAGACAAGCGCCTTATCGAGGCCCAGAACCTGCTGTCGTCGTCAAAGCCACGCGTCATCCGCCTCAACCCAGAGCCAGAGTGGTCGGAGCCCGAGTACCTTGAGCGGCAAAAGGAGCTGGTGACGATCATTGCGACCAGCACCCTGGCCACGTCGGCCGGCCGCGGCATGCTCAACTACGGCTTCCGCTTCCCTCTCCTCACCCAAAAATTCAATGTCCAGGGCTTCAACCTTACGTGCATTGTCAAGCCCAACAATGTCGCCGTCGGTGTCGAAAAGACCCTGTTTAGCGAGGAGAAGGTCAACTGGGCGTTCTTCCACCAGGGTGTCGCTTACGGCCTGGCCATTTCGGCACGCGCCAAGGGCATCGACACGTCGTGGATCGTCTTCAACAAGCCCGGCACCGACCTCAGCCACCGCCACGCCGGCTTCCTGCTGGCGCTCGGCCTCAACGGCCACTTGAAGTCGGTGGCCAAGTGGGTGGCGTTCAAGTACCTGACACCCAAGCACATGATGACGTCTATCGGACTGCTGCTGGGCCTGGCCGTGTCGCACTTGGGCACCATGGACTCGCTGATTACGCGGCTGCTGTCGGTGCACGTTACGCGCATGCTCCCGCGCGGCGCCGCCGAGCTCAACCTGTCGCACCAGATCCAGACGACGGGCATCATGGGCATTGGCCTGCTCTACTACAACAGCCAGCACCGGCGCATGAGCGAGATCATGATGTCCGAGATTGACTACATGGAGGACGAAGACGAAGAGGACCCGCTGCGCAACGAGGGGTACAGGCTGGCCGCCGCGTTCGCTCTTGGGTTCATCAATTTGGGACGCGGCAACGATCGCAAGGGCTTGCTGGACATGCAAATCACCGAACAACTTTTGAGTCTGGCGTCATCAACCAAAAAGGTCGAGCTGGTCAACGTGCTGGACCGCTCGGCCGCTGCCGCCACCGTCGCCATTGCGCTCATCTACATGAAGTCCGAAGATCATATTGTGGCGCGCAAGATTGATATCCCTGACTCGGTGCTGCAGTTTGACTACGTGCGCCCGGACATTCTGCTGCTGCGTACCCTCGCCAAGAATTTGATTCTATGGAGCAAGATCGAGGCCACGTTCGACTGGGTCCGCCGCAGCCTGCCAGCCGAGTACCGCCAAATGTACCTGCTGACGCACGTCGAGAAGCTCAGCAGTCTGGACCTGCCGCTGTTTTCGATTATTGCCGGTCTCTGTTTCGCGTCGGCGCTCCGGTTTGCTGGATCGGGCAACGTTGCCGTCCGTGATGTCCTCGTTTACTTCTTGGACCGCTTCCGCCATATTGTTCAGGACTTGCCGGCCACTTCGTTCGACGCCCAGATTGCGCGTAGCGGCGCACGCATGTGTCTCGACGTGCTGGCCCTGTCGAGCGCCACCGTCATGGCCGGCACGGGCGATCTGGTCGTGCTGAGACGACTGCGCGCGCTGCACGGCGACGACAACGCGCACACGACCTATGGCAGCCACTTGGCGGCCCATCTCGCCATCGGAACGCTCTTCCTGGGGTCCGGCACGACAACGTTTGGCAACAGCAACCTGGCGGTGGCGTCGCTGCTCGTGGCCTTTTACCCCATCTTTCCCAAGAACATCCAGGACAACGGCTCCCACCTCCAGGCGTTCCGGCACTTTTGGGTGCTGGCCACCGAGCCGCGGTGTCTCGTGACAAAGGACATGGCCACGGGCCAGCCGATCTCTGTACCTATCCTGATTTACCTCAAGCCGTCGGCCTTGTCCCTCAACAATCAAAACCGCCAGCCGCCGGCCATTGCAGCCGCTGGAGCGCCCTCGACAGCGCCCCTCAACGAGACAGTATTGCGCCGCCAGACACCCTGTCTGCTCCCACCGCTCGACGACATTCTGACGATCCGGACCGACGCGTCTGCCCAAGGGTTCTGGGATCTGGAGGTCGGCTTCGAGAAGGATCCGTCGCTCAAGGCGGCCTTCCAGGCCAACCAGAACCTGTATCTGAGACGGCGGCCGGCACACCAAAACGCATTTGCCACCACTCTGCAGGCCCTGGCCAGCAGCAGTGCTCTGTCTTCCTCGGGGACCTCCAAGTCAAAGGGCAACCTCTTTGCCGCCCTCAGCAGCCAGGGCATCAGCGACCCCGTCGAGTGGATCCTGAATCTGGACCTGTTCAAGGGCTTGAGCCGGGCCGAGCGGGCCCTGTTGCTGGGCAGTGCCGCCAGCGGCAAGGGAGACAGTTCTTCCTCCTCCTCTTCTAGCAGCGTCATCAGCGGCAGCCGCGCCCTGAGCTCGACCATTGACGCCCGCCTTGCTCTGGAAGGTAGTCTCGGCGCGACATGGGGCCGTGACGCTCTCCTCGATCTACGGCTACTGTTTGACTGGGCCGACCACCGCGAGCGGCTCAGAAAGGCAGACGTCGCCACCGCCGACGCCAACGAGCGCAGCGAGGACCAAAACCAAGACACCAAGTCGGACAAGGACATGCCGCCGCCGTGGACGAGCAAGTTTGACGGGAGCGCGGACTGGTGGATGAGCGACCGGGCGGTGGACATGCTCAAGGGCAAAGTGTGGCTGATTGGGCAGGATGAGGAGTGAACGACGAGTGAGAAATAATAATAATGTGAAAAGCGTCTGTTTACGCGGAGTTTATTGGTCGGCCTAGATGCATTAGGAGGCGTTTATTATGATATAAATATGACTTGCCGAGTTCTATGAAATACAATCAAAAGTTCAGTATACCCCTATACTCGTCTTGCACACTAAGTAAACAAAAGTAGACGCGATGTCAGATGGCTATTCGGCACCGTATACATAATTTTCAAGCTTATTCTTGTCACACGAAATGCCCACAGTCATGTAGAACTAATAAAATGTATTGTAATGAGGAAAAGAGAAACTAAATCGTCGTGAAGAAAATGTCTTTTTTCCCTACAGAACGCCAGAACAAGAAATGGACAAACGAGAAAAGCAACCACAAGAAAACATAACCGCATCAAAAAGTAAAACAAAAGGAAATCAGCCAGCCATGAGAACCGTGTTCCGGCCCATTTCGAAGCCGGCCAAAATGCACATCCGCAATATTGCTTTTCCTTTCCCCAAAGAAGTACACATAACAAAACCGTCATACAGCCACACCTGACACAGCTTACCGCGTCACGGCGGCGGTCAGGACCTGTGTCCGGAAGAAGCCGCCCTTGGTCCGCTCAATGACCTGCTGGTAGACGGAGCTGTTGGGGTGGTTCATGATGACGGTGCCCTCCTTGAAGTCGATCTTGGCGTCGAGGCGGGTGTCGCGGATCAGGTTGACGATCCACTTCTCGCCGTCGTCGACGTTGAGGCCGAGCTGCTCGGAGACGCGTTTGAGGTCGATGCGGGCGTGGATCTTGCAGTAGGACTCGAAGAAGAGGTGGCGGGCGGCGTCGACAAACGCGTCGGCGGCGCCGGCCAAGAAGAAATCCTGGCGCAGGACCTCCTCGGCACACGGCAGCTGGCGCTGGGCCTCCTCAAAGTCGAAATCCAAGAAAAGGGCGCGCACAAAGTCGGTGACGGGGTCGGTGTACTCGTAGGCCTCCTGCTTGATGACGCGCACAATGTCCTTGAGCTGCTTCTGCTGCAGGCCGGCGTTGCGGAAACGGCCGCGGCCGGCAATAACGGAGGCGGCGACGTAGCGCAGGATCCAGGGGCACGAGGCCTGGATGGTGTTGATGTAGTTGGGCGAGAACATGAGCTCGAGGACGGGCTCGCGGGCGGCTTCCGAGTTGAAGAGCGGGAAGAGGACCCAGTGCAGCAGCCAGGTGCGCTGCTGCAGCTGGGCCAGCGGGTTGTTGAAGAGCTTGGTGTCGATCATCTCCTTGACCTTTGTGATCTCCTCGAGGGCGGGCTCCCAGTTGGCGGTCAGGATCTCGGAGGCGAGCTTGCCCCAGGTGGCGGCGGCGACGCGGTCGTTGTCCGTGGACAGGACGCGGAACTGGTACAGCAGCTCGGCGGCGGCGCCGTAGTTGCCGCAGCTGTACTGGAAGTTGCCAAAGTCGTAGAGCGCGTTGACCATGTCGACGGTGACCTGGGGGAGGGGTGTGTGTTAATATCAGATTTGCGTCACTATCACGACAATTTTGAATACTCGGGCGTCTTACATCATGCTCCTTCTTCAGAAACTCCAGGTTGGCCACCTTGTCGCTCCGCAGGTTGCCGACGACGTCCTCGTCGCCCAGCAGGTCGCGCAGCCGCGTGGTGTCATTCTCAAACTGCTCCATCTTGGCCAGGACCTTCTTTCTTTGCTCACCGTACTCGGCCGGCGGCGTGTCCAGGTTCTCAATCTCGCAGTACAGGCTGGCCACGTAGTCGGTCATGTTGGTCTTGCGCAGCAGCTCAAACTTGGCCTTGGTCACCTCGCGCAACTTGGCCTCGTCCTTGATGTTGCCGTCGTCGTCCTCGAGCTGGCCGGCCGCAAACTCGACGAGCGGGAAGATGAGGTGGCGATCGAGACGCAGCACGAGCTGCGGCATCAGGTCGAACTCGGCCGCGGACGGCGCGGTGGATGCCATGGTGGGTGGTTTGTGAGGGGGAGAAGAGGGGAAATCGAGAGTCGGGTGACGGTGTCGGGGGTGTCGACTGTCGTGGTGTCGTGATCGTGGTGATCAAAAGTCGTGATGTTCGTCGTGATAGGGGCCTTGGAGGGGCTCTGATTTTTCGCGGTGATACGGGTTGGTGTATTTTTTTGCGAGGGTTTGGCACCAGTCGCTACTGCCCCATTCAGAATCAGTTCAGCGGCGGGCAGGTGGGGCCCTTGCGCGCTGGCCTCCAACTGTAGCAGGCCAAACGCCCGCCAATGCCCGCCCAAAAAGACGCTAGCTGCCCGCCAACGGGGGACAATAGCAAAATTTTGCACTGTAAAATGTGGGATGGTACGGAACCAATGTTTCTCCGTGGCCGCAAACGGAATTTTCTGCCGGGCGGTCAAGGCCAGCAAGCTCCAGTCTGTTGACTTTTAGAGATCTCCGACCTCAAGACGACATTCGATTGTTTTGCTGCAATTGTCTCGAATTCGAATTCGCCAGTCCACACACAGAATGTCGCAATCACTAGCACACTCGTCGCGCGCCTTGCTGCGCTGCGCACACGCCCGTCCGGCCGTGACGCCTGAACAGCCATTCCTGCAGCGGATGCTCCTCTCGTCGACATCTCCAGCATCACAAGAAGCCACAGCAGCTTCTACTTCCACCACATCCACAACACCATTACCATACCGCATCGGCCGCTCCAACTCGCTCAACTTCCCCGTCTACCACCGCATCAAGTCCGGCGGCACCAACCGCACCACCGAGGTCAAGAAGGTCGAGGGCGACGCCAAGGCGCTGGCACAGCAGCTCACAAAAGAGCTCGACGTCGAGACCAAGACAAACCCGCGGACAAACCACGTTATTGTCAAGGTGGGTGGTAGCCGTTGAGGCGGCGTCTGATCTCTGGCAATTAATGAACACCTTACTAACTGACTGCAGGGTTTCCACCGGGAACGACTCGTCAAGTGGCTGACGGAGAAGGGCCTGTAATATGGGCAAAGGGGCAGGAAATTCAAAAATAAACTACAAAAGCCACAAAAATCACAAAAGACGGCATTGACCCAGGACAGTAGTGCTGTCGGTACATACCACTGTGTCAACAATTCAAAAACCCCATCACTAGTGACCATTGTACATTATTTTGTTCTTATATCACATCCATATCATATATTTATTCTTCACATCAATGCCTCATGGCAATTCTGCCTTGACTGCTCCCGGCCAGAGGATGTCTGTACACCTGTTGATAACGAGGTTCCTCCTCTTCCTTCTTCTTCTCCAAATATATCCCCGTGCGTCTGAAACGGACTATTCGCTCTGTTCGTGGGACATACCCGGTCGCTTCTGCGCGCACAACCATGGTCTTTGCCATTGGTCTGTGGCCTTCCCTGATTCTGCTAGGGTCCTGAAAGTCGGTCACCTCAAAATGTAGCCTTGGGTGAAATTCTTGTTCCAGGCGAAGGCTCATCACTTCATAGGCGACGACAATATCTCTGGGTTCGGGTACCAGTGGCCCTTGAAAGTTGCGAGCAATCTTGACACCAGAGACCAGGAATAGGGTGCAGTCTCTTATTTGCTCGTGGTATTTGAAAAAGTCTGGCGTCTTTGGCCCGTCTCCCATAATAGGAAGAAGCCACTCCACCACCTTGTCTGATGCTGGCTTTCTTTGGAGCATGACTGTGTCCAGTATTGACATGGTGTATGCTTCTTTGGGCCTGGATTCCGCGGATGGAAAGAGCCCAGAACTCCTCCCAGACTCAGTCGCCTTTTTTATCAAGGGTGTTTGGTGATGATAGAGATTTTTTAGCTCGTCATTCCAGCCCCTGGACCTGAAGGCGGTGATGGCCATCCAATGGTCGTCTTCTGGGGCAGTCGCCAGGGGCTGGTCCGGACAAAAGGCACGCGTAAGAATGTTTCCAACCTGAATAGGTCCTTCTGGACCATAGTCCCAGCGGGGCGCCAAAAAATATGACGTCTGGCCACCGGGAGCAATATTTACAAGTTCTTGCTCGTATCGTCGATCGTCGGGAACGCTGTTCGGGGTGCCTCCATCGAATGCAAGGCTGTATTTTCGCTGATCCCCACATTGTACCGTGGCAGTGCCGGTTCTTTCTGTAAACTGTTTAGAGGCAATTTCGGCATCAGTGGCTTCTTGATGCTGAAGCTTTAGTTTTTTCAACTGTTTCTGCAGATCGTCAAACATTCTCGTGGTGTTGAAGTCGAGCTTCCTGTGCCGTTTACTCCAAAGATAGAGAAAAGAGTGATCCGCAAGAGTGAATAGATGGTCCGCAATATGGAGATACGGATTCTGCTCGTTTTTGACGTCGGTGAGATAGCTTTTGCCACACAGGAAGCATGTCGACTCGTCGCGGATGGTTTTCTGCCTGTACCCGAGCACGGCGACTGCGTTTTCGTTGCCGAAAATTCGGTGGGCACCCTTCAAGTGATCTCGAAAGGCCTCTTGGCTGTGGAATACCGGCATATCCTGGCCGTGATTAACATCGCATACCCAAATGTCCGAATAGACCGTTTGCAGCCAATCGTCTCCGTGCACTGTCTCCATGTGATATATCCACTCGTTAACTTCAAAAAAGAAGTGGAAAGGGTTGCTGCAGTCCTCCGAGATGCACACATAGGGCTGGAGGTCATCAACCAAATGGGTCCTGTGAGCATATTTCGTCAGTAATGCAGCTTTGGATCAGACAGTCTTGGGCGGGTGGAGGAGGACATGACTTACTTCCAATACTCGTCAGTCAAGTCACAAACTGGGAGCATCTCTTGGCAGTTTTGGCAGGCCACATATGGGCCGGTCGCAGAGGATGCTGGATTTTTGTGAACCGGATCCTTTTTACCCTTTCCATCTGCATCACCCTTTTCACCTCCATCACCCCCATCACCCCCATCACCCCCATCGCCCTCATAACCCACATCGACCTTGGGATCGTTCCGCTGTCGCATGTAGAAAATGTCCTTGCCTCGCGTGTACATTGAAATTCCAAGGTGCTCTACAAGGCTGCTGTTTGCATAGCCGCATTCCCCTTTGACACACTCAATGTAATAGGCCAGCTTAGTGGCGTTCTGGACATCTTCTGGATCATGATACCGCTCAGAGACTTCAGACACTTTTATCGACAGCCAAAGGTTGTCCAGGTGGTCCAAGGAACGCTCAACTGCTGGGAAGCCCGGAAGAAATTCGTATTCGCCGTCGCTGTCTTCGGCTTCGTTCTCAGGAGATGCGGTGCCATTCTTCACAGCATGCGCAATATCCAACACTGTATAGTATCAGCCAAGGTGCACAGCTCTAGAGGAACAGTGGAAGGGACGGTACAAAAAGAATATGCATCAAAATAGAATCAGCAAGACATACCCACATGGAGATTCCGCTCTAGCATCACAAGAATTTCGCAAACCCTCCGCACAAAGTCGCGACGATGTACTAGCCGACAATCGAGAGACAGTCTGGGTGGTGCAATGGCTCTTGTGTTCTCGAGCCAGATCCTGTATCTGTCAAAAAGGCGCAGGCCTTCCAGGTGAAAAGCATCATCTCTAGGAAGCTGAACACAGCGGTCTCGAATGATCGAGAACAGGTCTTTGCAGGGCCACGCTGCATCGATAATGCTTGTGCTGCTGTATTTGATACGCCGTGGCTCCATGTTTACTCGAGTTTGCAAGTAAACAGAGATACGTTCAAGCAGTGTGAAATGAGGCGAGTGACGATGTTTTGGTGCTGTCTATTCTGTGAACAGTAGATATTTAAGTAGATGAAGTTTTAACTGTCAGTCGATATTTCTTAGTATTTCCAAGTCTCTGCTTAACTTCTTCCATATGGCATGTTACTTACTTCGAGTGCTTCGAGCATATTTTTGTCCTGCTTCTCTGGAATAATTCTGGACAAAACATACCAGGATGATTCGCAGCCTTTTCGTTTTGGGCGCTTTAAAGACCCCTCGACGGAGTAAGCTTCAAGAAAATCAGCATCGACATGCGGGGTGCAATGTTGCATGGTAAGCCTGGAGCTGCCGTTATCACCGCACCATGCCATTCGGGAGATGCAGGGGTGGGGGTCAAGACAGCATCGCTTGCTCGATGCCACCGTTTCCGCACATCTTGACGCATGAGAAATGTCTTGTGATTGTATGAGATGCGGCGCAGCGCTCAGGATAAAACGCAGGAAAGAGCGCAGGAGGCATGTCGTCTGCAGCTTCCCCTCTTTTGTGATGAATTGGGCGGGAAGGCACGGAGAGGTGATATTGGGGGCCAAAACGGAAAGAACAAGCCCTCGACCCTCGCTGGGACCGTAATTCTCCTGTTGGTCCTTCCTGACAAGGCATCACATGGGCATCCGCCTCCTTCCATTTTCGTGAGCAATTGCCAAATGGACGGAAAGAACGAGGGACGTGAGAGGAAAGTGCGGGAATAGCAAATGTACGGAAGGAGCCGTACATACTGAGGCATCGCTCTTTCCTTGAGCTTCACGCTTCTCAACATTTTGTTGCGAAGCAGCCCCTTTTTTTGTCCCCAAAGAGCAACATACAATTGTTTCTTGATCCTGGAAAACAACAAAAATCAACTTCAGCACTGCACCTCAAGCACTCGCGCATTGAGCTCGACACGCCGCACGCCAAAGCACGACATATCGTACCGCATCATGATACTCTGATTGAATTTGCCTAGCGACTGTACCTTAAATATGTCGTTCATCGACAATACCCCAAAGCCTCTTGCAAAGAGCACCGACTTCTTGCTGCTGCAAAGTGTATTGCCATTCTTCCTTGAGGTCTTGCCTAAGCCCAATGAGAATGTGGAGGACACAAGGAGTGCTCGAAAGAAAGCCGATGCCCTACAAGATATGCGAACCGAGATGGAGCAAGTCACAGACGCATTCACTATCAAGATTTCTCGGTTGCTTGAGCTTGACAAACCGGAATATGATGCCTTTGACTTTCGTCTCACAGAATTGCTTAGTGTACTGGAGGACATTCTCGCCAAATTCGGTGCCGAGCATATCGAAAAGGTGACAAACACCTCAAGAAAGGTACGTTTGAATAGTTACCAGAGACGGACGGGAATTGATGAGAGATGCAAGATAAAAGAGAGAAGAAGACGATGAAGAAGAGAAAGAAAACAAAATGAGACCAGGAGGCGCGAGAAACCACGACTAATGGAGCAGACTTTTCCAAAGTACCCCAGTCTCACCCAGCTCGAATGGGACACCAAACAGGCTGGATTCGATCTCCTGGAGAAGACGAAGGGCTTTGCCGCGCTTTTTTCCCTGGACATCAAGTTGTACAGAAATCTTACTATGCGCGCAAGATCATTCAACACCACGGCGAAATTGATGCACAATTTGATGGTAGAGCCAGACAAGACTCAATCGCCGGACCGAGAGCTTCCGTCTTGGTTCAATCCAGCCAAGGTCTACGTCGATGAGGTATCGCAGGCGACAAGATTTGTACTTGATGATCTTCGGGGCCTTTTGTGCACAGAGCACAAAACCCACCAAGGGTACTTGCGTTTGGACAGCCGGAATCTATCTCAAGTCGAGACGCTGCGGCCCGATCCATCGGATATCTTCATGTTGCTGCCCCATGGCAATGATGATGCCGAAAAACAATGGCTACCGACAGTTTTCCACTACACAGCAAAAGCACAAGCAGACCAGGCCTTGGGACAGGATACCCTGTGTCCTGCCATAGATACTGCCATGACGATGGAACTGCCAGCCATTACAATTGATGTTCACCCAAGTGGCTACTATATGGCCCTGCGTGAGACTGACATCACCGAAACCGGCAACCGGGCCGGCCGAGGGCCGGTGAAGACACCGACCCAGACTCTCAATGATGTTTTCAATCACGAACAGGCGGTCCGGAGTGGGCAAACCGGCTTGGCAAGTAGATATTACGATATCGCGTACAATATCAAGAGGCGGCTCGCTGCCGAAATTGCTACTGCGGCGTTGTATCTTGCCACGTCCGAGTTGTTCAACGTCGGAAAGCTGCACATGGACACATTACTCGTTCCGGACTGGGACTCCGGCCCCATATCGACAACCGAAACTAGCGTCGAGCTGTACTTGAATTTCCAGGTGGAAGAAGAGACTCTGCCAGCCAGTCCACCAAAATTTCAGCTTCTCGCCGGTGACATTGCAGTTGGTACGCCCTGTTTCTTGGCCCTGGCACTCATAATCATGCAGCTCGAGATGGACGAACTGGTGGTGCTGCAAGAGAGGGACATCAACCCGAAGAACAAGGAGCTGTCATGGCATGCAGCCGCCGTGAGGTGCAGCCGGGCACTCGCCGACAGGGCCGGCGACAAAATTCGGGGAATAGTCAACAAATGCCTCTGGCTTTCACTCGAAGTCAACATGCTTCCAGGAGACCTTTTGGACAAATTATTTCTCGAAGTCGTTGTTCCCCTCACGGTCTGGTCCAACGGCTATAGCTACAAAGGCCTCAAGCGGCAAGGCGCTTACATCGAAGTCCCCAGTCCCAAGCGAGTAAAGACTTCGAGCCCTGCAGAAGTGTTGCCGCCGTATGTGCCACCTCTTGCGCCACCTATCACTCTAAACCCCTGGCCTGGTGCACTTTCGATACGCAGCCTACCGTTTGCCACGCCACGAACAAACCCGGCAGACGTGTACGAATTCGGAACGACAGAGGAGATGGAAGAGGCCGGAGACACGACATCAGAAATAATGGACAGGCTGGAGCCAGAATCGGTAGGTGTCCCATGTAGTCACAGCCGTCAGATGCAAAGATGCAAGCAATTGACAAAAGACAAAAAAAAAATCAGATCCAGAGTCCTTCCGACTGGATGGGCGCGATTGATGATATCAACTACATCATGGAGATGTTTATCAAAACCTCCAAGGTGTCAGAACCCGAGGAAATTCGCGTGGCCATCCTCGACACAGGCTGCGACCCATATTTTCCTGGCAAAGTAAGAAACATTGACGCACGCTTAAAAAACCGCTGGCATGATCTTGCTGGAAGCTCTACAGATCCGGTCGACGAAGACGAAGGCCAACACGGATCGGCCGTCTCAACACTCCTCATGGAAGTGGCCCCGCACGTAGCAACGTATGTTATCCGCGTGGCCAAAGACCCGGCAAGTCTGGATCCGCGCAATGTTGCAGAAGTGAGTGTCGCCTATTTGCACATTTTCATATCCTACTTTTGCATCTCTGTTTCACTGTTGCCTATCTTTGACTGACACCCAAAGGCCATAAAACACGCAGTAGGAGAGTGGGACGTCCACATTATCAGCATGTCTTTTGGCTTCACAAACATAAAGTCGGAGGTGACCAGAGCCATTCGGGAAGCCAACTTGACGCGAGAACGCATCATTTTTGCAGCGGCCGGGAACGAAGGCCAGAATGAGCCAGAGCGGTTCCCGGCCAGCGACCCTGCTGTTATTTCTGTCGGAGGCACTGACCACCGAGGCGGCTTCATATACAAGCCCCAAAAGCCGGTGTTTAAAAGCCCCTTGATTTATGGGACATTGGCAAAGGTCAGCTTCGGTGATGAAGAACGGAGCGGCAGCTCCTATGCGACCCCGATCATGGCAGGCATCCTGGCAACAGTGATGCAATATGCCTGCTACATAAGTGACACAGGCCTACGAAAAGCACTCGAGAGAAAAGATTTTGTCGATGGTCTGTTGTACGAAATTTCCACGTCTAGCTGGGAAGGCGACAACTCGACACTGAGATACTTGGAGCCATTCACGTTCTTCAAACGAAGTAAACAGGCCCGCGCCACCAAATTGCTCTATGTACTCCATGAATTGCCGAAAATGGACTGAACGGGGCGGCAGGAGACAATACTTGTCAACCCATCATACACTATATCCGTCATACCTGCATATCTGCACCATATCTGCACCATATCTGCACCATATCTACTCCATACCTGGTTGGTATCCCTGGTCGACATCAGTATCCTGCCAGCCGACTGGCCCTGGTCGCACTGAACTGATTCATCGAGTCCCACTGGTCCGCGTCGACCTCGTATTCCACTCTCTCAAGGCTCTGGGCAACTGTGTCCAGCGAGTCTTGGTCGTTTGTCGAGACGCGGCGAAAGTCCACAGCGTTTGCTGAGAGGCCGGCCTTGCTGCGCCCGCCCGGGCCGTCGTTGAGAAATGCGGAATCGTGGCGGTACTCGTTGGTCGAGATCTTGTCGCCGCGGACACTGATCTCCAGCAGCTGGTATCCCAGGATGGTCTCGGTTTGCGCCACGGACCTGCCCTCCTGGCCCCGTTCTCTGGCCACAGACCCGCCGGCTCCAAAGTCGACACCGGCGGCAGCGGCAACAGGTGCCGTGAATTCCACCCCGGCCGATCTTGCGTTTTTGGTGCTGCGCTGGGCCTGGAAATTGGCTGCAATCTTGATGCCCGAGACCATGTACAGCACGGTTTTCCGCCGGCCAAAGCGCACCGCCTGCCGCACGCGCGGGTCCGACAGCCACCGCACCAGCGCCTCGCGTGTCGGATCCTGCCCAAACGCAACCGTCGTCACCTTGCCCGCCGTCAGCGTCAGCGTGCCCGACGCGCTCGACCCGGCCCGCACCATGTTCTTGACCATGCCGCTGAGCGACGCCTCCAGCTTGATCTGCGCGTCAAACAGGTTGCTGAGCTCGCGCTGCCAGTCCGTCTCCTCAAAGGAGGTCGTGCCTGGAAAATCACGGTCGTCTTCGCCAACCGTCAAGATCGAGCGATGCGGCTGCAGAGGCTGCAGCAGCAAGTTGCCGAGCCGGATCGGTCCGCCCACAGCAGGCGTTGTCCAGTTTGGCGGCAGAAAATACGTTGGGTTTTGTGGGGCGGCCATTGTAAGTGGTGCAAGTGGTGCAGGGGAGTAAGTAAACAAAGAGATGTCGCGATAATGTTTGATTTTAAAATGTGAATGGTCTGCAATTTTTAACGGTATTTTGTTTCGTTTTGGATCTTGGATATATATTTTGAATCTCGTCGCGAACGCCGAAAAAGAAAAGCGAGGCCGTCTTTCTGAAGCTGGGCCGAGAATTAAAGTCAAGGCACTTTGGGCGCCTGGATTCCCTTTCAAACCCTCCATATTCTGTATATGGGGGTCAAGGCAGAAAGGTACAGGGCCGAAACTGAAAGCGAGCGAAAAGTGACGTGTGGCTGAGTCGTATTTGCTCAAGGTGATAGCTGCACGTATTTTGCATATTGTGATGCAAACGGGAGAACAGGTCACGCAGGTCGACACGTAGTATTGGAGGCCGCAATGAAGATGCCGGGCGGCTAGACCAGTCAAACTGGCTTTGAGTCGGGCCTTGAGTCGGCCCTTGAAAGTCGGCAAGCGAGTGAGCAGAAGAGGGGTTGCAATCAATACATGCGGGCAAATGTGCAAAATATATGCTGGAAGCTGTCGGGAGGCGCAGGGAATATGCACAAAAGTGCACATGTGCATGCGGTTCAGGGTGAAAATGGTCGTTGGGGGCCAGAACCTCAAACAATGGGAAAGAAAAGACAATAAAGATGTTGCCGACAAAATCCGTGCAGGGCGGCAAGGCGGAAGTCCGGGAAATAAAAACTGCCTTGGAGATATGAAGTATGGCGAGCTTGGTTGAATAACGTCCTGCTTTGCTCAAGACGTGCTTAAAGTGACCCTTACAAATGGTGTGTCTAGTTTGTTATGGGACCAGATCCCAGTTATGACTTTTGTTTATTTTTCTTTTCTTTTTTCAAAATAAAAATCGCATACGATTTAGTTATTTTTTTAAAAAAAAAATTCACAAACCAAAAAACACATCTAATTAAAATCATAGAAAATAATCGGGATAATAAATCTTGTAACAAGTGAAAGAAAGAAAAGGAAAAGACATAACATAATCGGTACATCCTTATGTTCTACGAGGAACCATGGTGTTTTGTTCATCGACCGCTACGAAGGTATGAGACAACACATATCATAAAGGCAGCGGATAGAGTCCAATGGATAATAGTCAATTCAAGACGATGGTAAAGCCAATACAGATTATATATAAAAAAGTAACAAGAAAAGAGCAAGTCGACTAAAAGGAGATGATAATAATGAAAAGAAAACAATGAGAGGAAAAGGAAATGAAGACAGTAATGAAAGAGAGAAAACCCAACAATGAAAGCAATCAAAGCAAAAGAAAGCAAGAAACAAAAACACAAAAAGTACAAAATCCAGTTTACACAAAAGGGGAGACCAGGCGAGAAGAGAAGTCACTCAAACCAACATTGCCCAAGTTGATTGATGCTCGTCTCTCCTCACCACTCTCCCTTCTTTTCTCCTTCCATTTTTTTTCGCCGTTCGCCGCCGTCATGCTGATCCAGTGTATCCCGTTCTTATCCTCACAAGTCCACTTCACTTCTCCCCAATCGACGCAAACGCGACGTAGTTGTGGAGGAAGCCGTCGCGGCTCCACTCGCCGCTCAACATCTCGAGCGCCTCCAGCAGCCCTTGTTCGGTCGGCAGGACCGTCGGCGGCAGGCTCTTGAGCGCGGAGCGTTTTGGGTCCGCAGGGTCGACGGCCTTTTCGCTGAGCTTGCGCAGCATCGACACGGCGAGCACGACAATGTACATGATCTCGGCGTCTTTCACCAGCTGCTGCTGCTGCTGCTGGATCTGGCGGGCGGTGCCGGTGGCGCGCAGGTGGCGCAGCTGGTGCTCGACGACCTCGTAGTCGCGGCAGAGGTCGCGGACGGCGCGCTGGAGGTTCTGGACGAATCCGTTTTCGGCGCTCAACCAAATACGCGTGACGCCCGTCTCGAAGCCGGGCGCCAACGACGCCACGATATCGGCGGCCAACAGCCCTTGCATGAGCATGGGCTTGCGGACTTCCTGGACGGGTGGGAGGTGGGGCGGGCGCGGTTCGCGGAGGTGGACATAATCAGGAATGGGCGAGATGGCGAGGGCAAACGTCTGCGTCAACAAGTCGTAGGGCATGGCGCCGCTGGGGTCGGCCGCAAAGACGTTGCGGAAGTGGGTGCGGTTGGGCTCGTCGCGGGCCAGCAGCTTGGCCAAAGCGTCGACGGCCGAGGGGAGGTACGGCTGCAGGGTGGCGTGGTAGGTCGGGAAGAAGAGGTGCTCGTCGGCGAGGCTGGGCAGGGGCGAGGGCGCAAACGCCAGCAGGAACTGTAGGAAGCAGAAAGCCTCTTGCTGGTCGGGGATCTCGATCGACCCAGAAATGTTGGACAGCAGAGTGATAATATCCTTCATGAAGTCCAGCATGTTGAGCTGTGTACGCAGCAGCATGTTACGGGTGCCGACATATCTAATGAACTGGCACAGGAACTTGATGGCCGACTCGTCGGCCAGACCGGCCTGGTTGCGCGGGTTGAAGGACAGGTTGCGGAAGATGGTGGTGATGCACAGCAGGTAGTCGACGTTGCGGTCCATTTCCTCCTCTTCCGACCCGACGGCGGGCTCGTCGCGGATCGAAAGACGCTCCATCTGGCAGGCGCGTGCAATGTCTTCGTAGGGCGGGATCAATATCTCGTCCGAGACCTCGACGGTGTTCTCGGCCAGCACCTCGAGCAGCTCGTCGGCGTACCCAATGAGCGTCTCCAACAAGTCGTCGCACTTTTCCAGGTCGATTTCAAGGCCGGGCATATTGGTGATAGTAACCGTCGCCAGCGTATCGAGGGCCAAGCGCACCTCGCCGTGGATGCCCGACTGGACGCTCATTGTCAGGGCATGGATATCAATGTTGCCGAGCTCGCCGGGCGCTGGCACCTCGGGGCGGAACCGCAGGATGTCGGTGACCACATTGGCCGGCGCATGCACATCCACACCACCATACGTTTGCGTGTCCCGGCTGCACGGCTTGTACTCGTCCGTGTCCGCAAAGGGCGGGCCCTGCATGTGGCCCGGCATGAAGCCGCCCTGCATATGACCAGGCGGCATTTGGCCAGGCGGAAACTGGCCGGGCATGGGCACAAAGCCGTTGGCCGGGTGGCCGTCCATAAAGGGCGGTCCGCGCATAGGGCCGCCAGGCATGCCGGGCATGCCGGGAGCCGGTGACTGCGGCGGGAACTCTTCGTGGGCGGCCGACGCAGCGCGGGCGTTCTTACCTTTACCCTTACGCGAGGTAGGAGGCGCCGGCTGGTTCGGGGCATGGGGCGTCGAGAAGCCGTTCATCTGGCCGTTAGAGGCTGCGTGCTTAAGCGCGGCCGGCTGCTGGCCCGATGCGGACCGCTTGTTAGGACGGGACGCAGATTTCGGGGTGCTGGGCATGCCGACGGGGCCGCCCTGGCCTGGCTGGTCGAGCGATGGCGGCTGTGGCGGTTGCTGCTGTTGGGGCGTTGGTGGCTGGATGCCTTGAGGCGGTTGTGGCTGCTGCGGTGTCGGGGGCTGTTGTTGTTGAGGCTGACCGGGCTGCGGCGGCTGTGGCTGTTGGCCAGGACCACCCGGACCGCCGGGACCGCCTGGACCTCCAGGGCCACCAGGACCTTGCTGCTGGTTGAACGCCTGCTGCGCCTTCATCTGTGCCTGGTGCTGTGCCTGGAGCTGCTGCTGGTTGGCCTTGGCGCGGCTCTGGGTGACGACAAACTCTTCAAACTTGAGCAGGTTGCGCTCGTAGATGGCCTTGATCTGGCCGGCCACGGTGGGTATTTGCGCGGGCGGGAAGCCGAGGGCGTTGGACACTTGCGGCCAGCCGTTGTTCTGCGTGATGTTACGGTAGCCGCTGAACTTTTGAACGGTCTGGAACAGCTGCATCAGGTGCACCGGCCGGTCGCCGGCCACGGGGTTGGGGTCGAGCGGCATGTTGACGCGCTGCATGAACACGGTGAGCTGCTGCAAAAACTGGTCGGCCGAGCGCTGGGGCCCGTTAGGCTGCGGCTGGCCGGGTGCGCCGCCGGGACCCTGGGCCGTCTTGGGCGTGCTCGGCGTGGCTTGGCCGTTGGGGCCGCCCGGCTGCTGTTGTTGGTGGGGCGGCTGGCCTGGCTGTGGTGACTGTTGCTGCTGCTGCTGCTGTTGGGCTTGCTGCTGCTGTGCCTGCTGTGCCTGCTGGACCTGTTGCTGCCGAGCAATCATGTTACGTTGCTGGGCGGAGATGGACTGGCCGGGCATCTGGGGACCACCGGGCTGCATGCCGCCGCCGCCCTGCTGGAGCTGGCGTTGCAGCTGCATCTGGTACATCAGCTTTTGCTGCTCGAGCGGGTTGCGCGCCTGGGCGAGCTGCTGCTGCATTTGCGGCGTGAACGGCATCTGGCCCATCTGCGCAGCCATTTGCGGGTTCATCTGCCCCATCTGGCCCATTTGTGCGGCCATTTGCGGGTTCATCTGTCCCATCTGGCCCATCTGCGGCGGCATCTGGCCCATGTGCTGGGGCATGCCCATCTGGCCGCCCGGTTGTTGTGGGTTGGGTGATGGCCGACCGGGCGGCGGCGTCGGTGTGAAGTTGGGGTTGAAGCCGGGCGGGAAGTTACCGCCACCGGGTCCACCTGGCTGCCCTGGCTGCCCTTGCCCTGGCTGGCCGTATGGACTTTGCTGCTGCTGTTGTGCGTTGGCCGTGTTATGGTCCGACGGCGCGGGTGATGCTTGCGGCGCGAAACTCTGGGTGGCGGGCGAGAAGGGATGCGGCGAGGTCGTGGCGACGCGTTGCGGGACGGCGCTGCCGGCGCGGATCTGGTTGGCCATGATGGGCGATGGCGTCGCGTTGGCGGAGCCGTTGGGCGGGAGATGAGAGAAGTTGGGGGGCTGCGGTTGTTGGGGCGTCTCGGCGCGTGTCGTGTTGGGCAGCATGCCGGCGCCCTGGCGCGGCGACGCGGCGATGCTGTCTTCGCGTGGGCGCGGCCGTTTTGATGGAATGACCGAGTTGGTCTGGTACATGGGGTTTTGGAAGGACGGCGACGCGTTGCGCATCGGCCCACCATTCGGGTTTGGTGTGCCGGCGCCGCTCCCGCCGCCATTCCCTTGTGGCTGCCCTGGCTGGCCTTGTTGCATGGCTATCAACTGCTGTGGACTGGCATAGGGGTTGCCGGCGACGGGATTGAACTGGGCCTGGTTTGCGGCCATGAACGCGGCCGGGTCCATCATGCCGCCGACGCCCACTTGTGGCGCATTTGGGTTGTTGATGTGCGGGAAGCCGTTGCCATTGTGGTTCTGCACGGCGGCCTCGTTCATCCAGCCACTCATGGTGATGGACGAGGGAGGTTATTGATGGGAGAGATGGGAGATGGGAAAAGACGACGCGATTCGGTCGATGGGGATATCGAGGATGGCGGAGATGAAGACGGCCGTCGGCAATGGGCCCATCTGCCTGGCCGTGGTGTGCCGATGGAAGACGCAAAAAGCGATTGGTATCCCGGGAGTCGTCGATCGTGGTTCGTGATGTCGTCGTCGTTGGTCTCGTCGTGTGTCGACTCGGGTTGTCTTCGAATCGATTTTTCGCCTTTTGTTTTTCGCTGTTCGTTTTTCGTTTTTTTCGTCAATTCACTTTTTGCGACAAAAGGGTCAGCAAAGCAAGGTCGGCGACAGTGGACGGCGGCGCGGACGGCGAGAACACGCGCGACGTCATCAACACAGACATGCAACAATGGGAGAAATGAAATGTCTGATATAATCGAGATGGGCAGTAACACGGCAGAGGGTGTTCACGATGCGGAGGGCGGAGGGGGGGGAGGAGAAAGAGAGTCGCGTCAGGTCGCGGCTGTGTCAGGGTATGGGGCTCCGTGTGGGCATTTGGCTAGAGAGGTGTGTGAGGCGGTGGTGGAAGGAGCGATGGATGGTTTTTGGTTTTGTTTTTTGGGGGTGATAAGGAAAGTGCAGCTTTTTTTCGCTGGCTTTTGGGCCACTTCTGGGCACTGAATTGGGGCACCTGCTTTTTTTTCTTCACGTTTTTGCTGCGTTTTGGTCCTTTTTGCTGGGATTTTGGTCTGTCGCTCCTGCTTGTTCTTTGTTTTCTTCACTGTTCCTACTCGTTGTGGCTCATGTTGTCGGCCAATGAGAAGGGGCGAATCAGAGAATCAATGGTACGCGCAGTGCGCGGTGGGAACTAGCAGTGCAAAACGTGCTGGAAAATTGACAGTTGACGGCAAGTTCAGGGGCAGAGTGCCTGAAATTTAGGGGGCAGTTGGGGAACGTCGGGTGCGCCTTCCCTACTGAACAAGTATTTTTCAGGGGGTGATGGGGCGAGGCCAGGCCAGCGTGGCCGAAAGGGCAGGCGCGAATGTGCAGAGCGACAAAAATACAGTGTACGGAGTACAGGCAATAGGGGCAGCGAATTGGGGCAATCGAAAAGGAAGCAACAGGGGACAGGAAATAGCAAAAGGGAAGGAAACAGCGACAGAGAGTCTCCGCAATCGCGTTCAGTTCCCACTCAGGAAAGCAAGCCACACGCGACGGCAGGTGCGATGGGAGGTGAGTGGGAAGTGGAAGGCAAATGTCAGGGAATGGGAAAGAGGGAAAGGGAAAGAGGGAAAGGGAAAGGGGAACGAGAGAGCCGAGCCAGACCAGAGACAGCAAGAGCGACGGGCTGCGTGTCACTCGATGCAAGGCCAGGCAGGTGCCAGTAGAAGTAGGGGCTATTGACAAATGCCGGGATGGGGAAAAGAAACGGACTCGAATCTCGAAATGGATAATAGTCAACAGACAAATGACAAACGACAAACGTACCTCGAGACCGCAAAAGCCAAAAAAGTCGAAACCAAAATGCGCGAATGCGCGCGCGTTGGAGTTGGTGCTGTGCTTTGTTGCTTGGTATGTGTGTTCGGTCGGGGCGGTTGGGATTTCAGTGGGAAAAGGGCGACGAACAAGACTTGTGAGAGCTGGGGAGGAGAAGACTGGGAAATGGAGTCTCCTTTTTCCTGGCTCTTTCCCTCGCCCTTTTTCGCTGGTTTCATCGCGGCGCTAGACTAGAGTGGGGCACAGTTGCCTAAGCGAGAGCGACTGGCCAATAGGACGTTAGGAAGGAGTGGTAGTGACTAAGTACACTGTAGAGTATTCTGAGAAAGGTACAAGAAAGTACCACTAATATTACGTGGATAAAATTGTACTCTTCTCGGATGGTACAAAGACAGTTAACATCTGACAGAAGGAGACGAGTCTCCAGACTGCACATCGATAGTAGAGAAAAGAGGCGAGGAAACGGTGAAGAATGCCCTCTACGAAGTCCAATCTACAAATGTCTTTTATGATTTACAAAGACGTAGAAACAGACGGGTAAGATAGAATAAGTATGGGGCAGAACACTTAACAAGATGTATCCGAGCCAAGAACATCTACGGGAAGGAGCACTTGAGAGGATCTGGAGATCGGTACCTGCACTGGAAGGTACACTCCAAGCCTAGCCAAACCTTAATATTGACAAGGCTGAACAGAAAAAACGATCATATGGGATCTGGATCTTATCTTACTCCGCACGGAGCACAAGGGGTGTACGGAGTATGGGGGAGGTGTATGGGAATGCCGTGGGAAAGGGTAGAAGGGAGGGAAGAGGAGGGAAGACAGAAGTGAGGTAAGAGGGGAGAAAAGAGAGACCCATGTTGGGCTGCAGGCACCGGGCCAGATCGACAGGCAACGAGAGAAAGAGAAGAGAGAAGAGGAACGAGGGGAGGAGATGGGAAGAGATGGACCAACAGTACAAGACTGGACTGGGCCAAACAAGACCAAACCAACCTGACGGCTTCGTCCTCCCGAGGCGGGCCTTGCCGAGAAGCGAGAAAGAGGTGACTAGTCGAGGGATGGGGAGGAAGAAAGAGGAGACGACGAAGACGAGGAGAGACGATAGAGACGCAGGAGCACAAGCTCACACGAGAGGACGGGGACGTTGGGTTTCGTTAGTAGCCGGTGCTTGGCAGGGTCGTTTCTTTTCGTCTCTTTTTCTTTTGTCTATCTCGGGAGGATTCTTTGGGCGGAGGGTCCCGACTTGGATTGGACCCTTTGTGTCCATTTGTGTGTCCATACGGGGTTTTGGGGTTTCCTTTTGTCTTTTTTTGGGGGCGAATAAAGGGTGACGCAAGTCGTTATTGGGCAATTCGAGACGACAGAAAACAAAGAGGAGGGTAAGAAAGGAAAGATAAGCAAGAGGACAATGCTGTTGGAAGAAGGGATGAATGGACAGGTGAAGTGAGGGCTGGCCAAAGACCCAACTGGGCGTTCACACCATCATCTGACTGTGAAAACTAATGACAAGCTTCGAGTCCGTTGGATCTTTTGATGCTCTTTCTTGCTTCTGATTTCGACATTTCTTGTGTCGAGTGTGAAGCGGCTTTGGTGCAAGGTGGAACCCAACGGTCTGGATGTATGGACAGACACTGGTAATGCCTAAAGCGGACTAGTACAGGTGGTGTTCGTGCCCTAGCACTCGGGAACGCGTCTCGTCAGGGGAGCACGAGATATTACGAACGGAGCAGGAGCGGAGGAGAAGAGATTGGGTAAGAAATAATTCGATTCTCTTTCTTCGACAATTCCTCTCTTCTACACGAAGTATACACACAGAGTACGGTTTGCTCGCTACGCTCGCAAATATGCCCCCCAAACGAAAGAGCACAGCTGCGGCTGTGGCCGAATCCGAGGCCGGCCCCAGCACAGCATCTCCTCTCCGGCGGTCGACGCGACGACGGACTCTGCAGGCGGAGGAGGTAGAAGCAGCGGCAGCGGCAGAGGTAGAGCCTGAGGCGTCTCCTGCACCTCCAGCAAAACGAGCAAAGACCACGAAAGCGGCGACACCAAAGGCGACACCAGCAAAGAAGGCCGCTGAGAAGCCTGCGCCAAAGGCCACTCCAAAGGCTACCCCAAGAACGGCCAAAGGCAAAGGAAGAGCAGTGACGGAAGGGGTTGACGCTGGCGAAGGATCGTCGACTGCAGCTCCAGCACCTTCAACGACAACCTCAACTCGCAAGAGAAAGGCCGACGCAGCACCCGAACCAGCAGCACCAGAGCCGGCCGCGAAAAAGGCCAAGGGGAAGGGAAAAGCACCGGCCAAGGCCAAGGCGAAGCCAAAAGGAAAAGGAAAGGGCAAGGGAAAGGCTATGGCCGCCTCTGAGGATGAAGAGTCTGAAGAGGAGGAGGAAGCCCCTGCCGACGCTTCCCCTACGACTGTCTCTGCTGCTTCTCCCACAGAAGCTGCTGTCGTCAAGGAGGAGCCCGACACCAAGAAAGTCAAGAAGGAAGAAGAAGAAGACGACAAGTCTGCCGCCACGCGCCAGTACTGGCTCCTCAAGGCCGAGCCCGAGTCGCGCTTCGAGAACGGCGTCGACGTCAAGTTCAGCATCGACGATTTGAGGTCCTGCAAGGCGCCCGAACCGTGGGACGGCATCCGCAACTACGCGGCGCGCAACAACTTGAGGAAAATGAAAAAGGGCGACCTCGCCTTTTTTTATCATAGTAACACAAAAGAGCCCGGCATTGTGGGCACCATGACGATTGTCCAGGAGCACTCGCCCGACCTGACGGCGCACGACCCCAAGACGGCGTACTACGACCCCAACGCGGCGGCCGATCTGGCCAAGGGCAAGGAGCCCAAGTGGAGCGTCGTGCACGTCGCGTTCCGGAGCAAGTTTGACACGCCCATTACGCTGCGGCAACTGAAAGAGATGGGCGGACCGGGCCAGCCTCTCGACAAGATGCAGATGCTCAAGCAGTCGCGACTGAGTGTGAGCCGGGTGAGCGCCGAGGAGTGGAAGCATCTGCTGGGGGTGGCGGGCGCGAAATGAACACGGCAGACAATAAAAATAATAGAATAGACAGTGGCGGTAATAGTAACATTAATGGGAATCATACAGGATAGCGCTAGTCTAATGCTTTCTTCTTCTTCTTCAACAAGCTTCACTTTAACCCCTACTGCCTACGCCTACTGTAACAAACGCTTCGCCTCCTCGGCGGCTTCGCCGGCCCGCTCGACCTTGCGCCGCGTGTCCTCGAGGACGGCCCGAAGGCCAGCGTCCAGGTCGCCCCGTCGCAGCAGCACATCGATCCACGCCGCGCTCTTGGCGGCAAACTTGGCCTTGTTGGCGGCCTTTTCGAGGCCGTCCCTCAGAATGGTAATGGCCGAGCGAAGGGCCCGCGGGAAGGTGGCCGCGTTGGGGCTCTGGCCCAGCACGCAGTTCTTGACGCGGCAGTTCCACGTGGCGGCGTCCTGCGTGTACTTGGACTCTAGAATCTCCAAGACGTGGGCGGCCAGCATGGGCTGTGCCGTGGGGACGGTGGCAGCAAACGAGCTGAACAGATCGAAAAACAGCTCGGCGGCGTCGGCATTGAAAAACGCCTGCTTGGTCGCCTCGTCAAAGATGGCCTTGGGGATCGCGCCCTCGAGCGCGGGCGTGGCCTGCAGTCTCTTGACGGCCTCGTCGCTAAAGACCAGAGCGTTCTTCTTGTTCTTGGCCAGCGGGTCGTCCACCAGATTTTTCGGCAGGATGGCGTTGTTCGAAAAGTCGCCGTCATCGCTGTCTTCATCCTCGTCGGTGTCGCCGTCGTGCAGCGCCATGCCCTCGCCTTCTTCATAGACGTTTTTGCTCGCTTTACTGTCGGAGCTCGCCGCCGCCTCGGCCGCAATCTGTGCCACGCTCGCATTGTACTGCGCCGTGCCCCGCTGCTTCTTTTCGAGGCGCGCCAGCCACTCCATCTCGACGCGCGCATACTCGAGCCACACCAGGCTGTCGCTGCCGCAAAACCGGCACCCGCGCATAAATAGGCCCCGCGCCGCCTCCATGTCGCCGTCCTGCCACGACTTGCGGCCCGCCACA
This sequence comes from Sporothrix pallida, assembly GCA_021396235.1. Classification (NCBI taxonomy): domain Eukaryota; kingdom Fungi; phylum Ascomycota; class Sordariomycetes; order Ophiostomatales; family Ophiostomataceae; genus Sporothrix; species Sporothrix pallida. The sequence goes on along the minus strand of WNYG01000019.1, from coordinate 250,931 downwards.
ACCCACAGCGCGCCGTCGCTCGGCAGCATGCGCAGTGCGCGCGTCATGATGCGCCGCCACCGCTTGGTCGCCTTGCACGCGGCGGCGTACTCGAGGTACTTGCGCCACAGGAGCACACTGCCCGGGTGTTTTGTCACGCCCCTTTCGAAAGTCTGAAAGATGCGGCCTTGGCTCGTAAAGCTGGTCGACTGCTTGATCTTGAGGCGGCGGCAGCGCTTGGCGCGCAGGTCGTCGAGGGACTGGTCCCAGGCGATGTAGGCCAGCACATCGTTGGGGCTGGAGCCGGGGGACAGGATGAGGCGTTCGTACTCGGTGCGTTTCTGGACCAGCGTGCGGATTTCGTCCTGGAGATCAAAGTGTTAGTGGTGGCCGATGATGATGAGGTTTGCCGCTCGACCTACCTTTGAAAAGATCTCTTTTGATTCAAACTCGCGGAGCTGGGGCACTGCCCGCTCTAGGTAGTACCTGGCCTTGTCGTCGACGCGGGCCATTGTGTACGTGTGTGGAAGGTGGTTGTGAAGGAAGGTCGTGATAGTTGGTAGTCAAGGACGATGTCGTCGCCTTTTTTTCTCGCCTTACACTTTTTCTGCCATTTTCTGCCACTAATTTTTTGGCGGTGAACAACCACCACACTATCTTATCTTTGAAATGTGGTCACGTGCAACTCTCAACGATGAGATATCAACGCCGAGGCTGGCTCGTCTTGTTACATCAACACATTCCAGTCCTCTCAAATACAACGTCATTTCGAAACCAATATTGCAACCTTGTTGCATTATCGTCGCCTTTCCTGTATCTTTAATTTGTTGTTTTGGGCTGTTTTCTCTCGGTCATTATGCCCGGTGCGTCTTGTCCTCACATCGGCGACCCTGACCGACGCTAATGGACCCACTTTTATATTGCACTTTGAAGAGAGAGCTGAGCGCTGGAGAGCCTGACGCTACAGAGCCTCGCTTGCCCGCTATCGGTCACTATCGTGCCTTTCCCTCGTCACACCTCCTGAGCGCCTGTCACACTTGACCTCACATCTTCACGACAATATTGCCAAGAACGTGAGGCTGAGCTCCAGCCGCATACTGTTGCATTCTCATTATCGTCGAGGTTGCGGTCAAGGTCGAGGGAAGGCGCAATTTTGTTTCAGAAAGACACGGCTGCTTTTATTGAGGCAAGATCACGATTTAAAGACGGCCATGCCTCGCCGGATCTCCACAGGATGAGGTCATCTCAAGTCTCGACCACGATATACAACAAATATTGACAACAATCGCCACTATTCCGTACAGTCGCCACTCAACAAAATGACCCGCGCGCGGAAGTCAGCAGCTGGTTCGTCGAGCTCGGCTTCGGGCTCGGCCGCCTCCTCCTCGGCGCGCCGGGCCAGGGTGCCGGCCCAAGGAGCAGGTTCAAGACCTGAACACCCACCCGAGCCCAAACCGCGCGCCTGCCGCGAGTGCAAGACGCAAAAGATTTACTGTTCGAAAGACAAGCCCAAGTGCGTGCGGTGCCGGGCGAAGCGGCTGGAGTGCGACTACTCGGCGGCCAAGATGATCCCCGTCAGCGAGGAGAAGCACCTCTACCTCAAAGCGAAGCTGCGGCGATATGAGGGTAACTACACCCCCCCCTGTATTCTAAAATTGAACTCACTAACGCGCGTGTAGAAATCTTTCGGAACCTCCCCCCGGAGGCGTTTGCCAGTCTTCCCGACGGCCTGGCTCCTCTCAAGGCTGTCCCTGACGATTTGGAGGATGAAGAAGAAGAGGAGGAAGACTACGCGGGAAATGCACGCGGGGAAGACGGGCTCACCGACCAGTTCAGGCAGATGAGCATCTACCTCAAAGCGAGCCGCGGATCGGCCGACCACTTCTTCCAAGTGGCGACCAAACTGTCGGGACTGCGCGACAATGACAATGACAACGGCGAGGGGTCGACCGCCAGTCAGAGGAATGACCATGGCGAGGATGACCATTCTGGAGGTCTTGGTCTGGAGCAGACACCAATGTTCTACGACCCCGGAAAACTGCCCACCCGAAAGCCGGCCAACCATCTGTCCCCATCGATTGTCAGCGTGCTGCCGCCGATGATCGACACCGCGCGCAACTATTTTAATGCACAGCACATGTACATTGGCACGATCTTTGCCTTTTCGGACCCCGAGACATTTGAGCGGCAGCTGGAAGCGGCGTACGAGGGGCCGCATGCGTTTGGGACAATGAGCGAGACGGAGATTGGGCTGACGTACGCCAAAATCTTTATGATTCTCGCTCTGGGGCGGCTCTACTCTGTGAACCGAACGACAGCGGGCAGTGGAAACAACAGTGGGAGCAACAGCAAGGCCCCCGAGATTAGCGACGACAAACCGAGTGCCGAGGCGGACGACAATGACCGGCCGCCCGGGTTTGGGTACTTTGCACATGCCTTGGCCCTACTGCCAGACGTGCACGAACCGGGCTCGATCCTGGGCGTGGAGACGCTGGCGTACGTTGGCTATTTCCTGCAAAACATGAACCGGCGCGACGCAGCGTACCTCTATATCGGCCTCGCCCTTAGAATGGCCATTAGTCTAGGGCTGCACCAAGAAGCGCCGTCGTCTTTGTCTCTCACAGAAACAGACCGAGAACACCGCCGCCGTGTCTGGTGGAGCATTTATAGTTTGGACCGCATTCTGTCACTCAAAAGCGGCCACCCCATTGCCATTCTGGACGAAGACATTGGCGTCAACATGCCGAAGCAGCTGCCGGGCGAACCGGTCGACAGTCCGGTGGTGATGCTGCGCTGCTACACGGAGCTGTCGCGCATTCTGGGAGACATTACTGCCTTGATTTATAGGAGGTCGTCTCCGCCACCATCGACCACCACAGCATTATCTCCCTCGTCGACTGTCCAGACCGCCCACACGGGCTCATCCCTCCTTGTTACTGTGCACGCCATCCTGCAGTCGCTCAACCAGTGGGAGGAGGCCCTGCCAAAAGCGCTGAGGCTCGACCCAGACCGCGGCAGCCGTTTGTCGAGAGAAAGCATCTCCATGTACCTGCACTACTACCAGTGCATCAACATGACGGCCCGCCCGCTGCTGTTCCACGTCGTCCAGAAACGCATCGCGGCGATACGAGCGTCCCCCGACGGCGGCTCCGAGAAAGAACGCGACTGGACGCTGGGCCTCTCGCCCAAAACAGTGGCCGTCATCAAGGCGTGCATCTCGGCCGCGCGCAACACGGTCCAGATCATGTCCAAGGCGGCCGACTACAACATGGTGGCGACGTACGGGTACATGGACGGCGAGCACGCCTTCTCGGCGGCCATTGTGCTGGCGCTGGTGTACACGGCGTTTCCCACGAACGCGCCGACCGTCGAAGCCATGGCCAAGGGGCTTGCTTTGCTGAGGCGGATGGGCGATCTAGGGAACGGCTATGTGGCGGCGCGGTATGAGCAGCTGGCGCGGCTGCGGACCATCCTGGGGCCGTCGCCGGCAAAGGACAAGGGGAAAGGAAAGGGCAAAGAAAAGGTTAGACAAGAACCGCAGCAGCAGGAACAGCCACAACAGCCTGCACCCGTTCCTCCTTTCCAACCTGTTGAGTACAGCTATGCTGAGCAGCAGCCCAGTATTCCACCACTGCCCCAGCACATCTACCAACAGCACGAATACTCGGGACAGCCCGTACCGCCAATCCCCGTCCAGTATGTCGGCGTAGGCGACATTCCCAATCTGCCACAGCAGCCGGCCCCTCAACCCGACTTCTCTTTCGACATGGACGATGCCGCCTTCTTTGACAATCTCAACCTGGCCGATATTGACGCCTCCGGAGTCCTGTTTGACGCCGACACGGCCATGCACTCCGCTACAGCCGACGACGACGCGGCTGACAACACGCTGTGGGCCAGCGCCTTTACAAACCACACGCACCACCCGGGCAGCTTTGATATCGGCCAGCTGATGCCCGAGGCCGACATGACGGACTACATCAGCTTCCTGGATGGGCAGAATTGATGTGGATGTGGATGATGGATGGGCAGTATGAACGACTATGAGATATGATGTATGATTGTTATATTAGGATTTTGTTTATGATTGTGTAGATTATCGACAGTTTAAATGTTTGAGATTCTGATTGTCTGATGTACTTTGATTTCTTGAAAAGGGGCTACTGTCTTTGTTTACTTTCAGTGGGTGCTCACTAAAAATACTGCATGTGCCCGCCAAACTCTGGCTGAAGCCCCTGACTGGTTAATTGGGACCTACATTAAACCATGCCCTCTAGATGCACCTTCCTGATTTGCTGAACCTACTGCTCCTGCCACAGGCACGAGAAAAGGCCCCTTACTAAACCAGCACAAAAGGCTTATCCAACCATGCCGTTTTGTCTCGACGTCTCCATTTTATTTTGCGCATCGCATCGTGAAGTCCACATCAATGAAGTCGAAGACAATTACCAATCGAACCAATTGGCAACGTCACACCCCGACATGCCTCCGAAACTGGCACCAGGACCGAACAGACCTGCGACGACGGCACCGAGAACAGGAAACACTCCAATTGCTCCGTCTCCGAGACCAAGTCCTGCAAGTCGGACACCCGTTCCAGCCCCGGTTCCTGGCGTCGCTTTGGAGGTATATAGATCCTCATCATTAAGAACCGCACGACCGCCAATCTCGTCAACGGCAGCCGCACGAACGCCAATCTCCAAGCCGGTCATCCTCCCCAAAGGCACCAAACGCGGCCAGCGGTTTGTTCCCCCGCCGGCACCAGCGATTCCTCCTCAACCACACAACCCGCATATCAACACGCTGCAGCGTGTCATGCCCGCCACGGCTGGCCAGGCTGCTCATAACGGCAACCGCCAGGCCCAGCCGGCCGCCAACACGACAATGGAGCAGCTCCAGCAGCAGGTCAACCTGATGCAGCAGCAGCACAACCAGCTGTATGCCGCCGTCCAGAAACTGCTCGAGCACCAGGAGCGGCAACAAATTGAGGGCGGCTCGGTGTCGCCCATGTTTGCACCGCCGCCCATGCCGCCACAGTACCCGGCGCAGTATCCGCCACACTATCCGCCGCAGTACCACCAAAATCAAAATCAACAAAATCAAAACCAGCCGCCACCGGGACAACAAGCACTCCCTCCACCACCCCAAGTAGGGGCGCCGCTTCGTCCGGGACAGGCACCACTCCTCCCTGCGCCGCCAGCACCACACACACCGGGCCAGGCCGGCTATGCCTACCACCACGAGCACAGACTGAGGGTCCACGCCCAGGAGAAGCAGGCCCAGGCAGCCCAGTCCGGCCAGCCGAACCGGCCACGGCCGCAGCAGCTGCAGCAGGAACCGGGCGTGCCGCCGCCGCCGCCATCCCACACCTTTGAGGGCCCGCCCTGTGGCCCGCCGCCGCCCTCCTGGATCTTCCCGTCCATCGAGGCGGCCACCGATGCGATCAAGGCCCACGCGCTCGCCAACGGCTACACGCTCGTGCTCCGCTCGCGCATCCCGGCCGGCGACGACGCCATGGTCTACAATTTTAGGTGTGGCCGCGGCGGTCACCGCCGCCAGGCGCCAATCCCCGACCGCACCGGCCCCGACGGCACGCCCATCAAGCACCGCAACCGCACCACGCAAAAAACGGGCTGCCCCTTTACCACGACCGTCAAGCGCGACAAGTACGCCCCCGCGCCCGGCCAGGTCTGGCGCGTCTCGCCGCCGCACCACCTGAGCCAGCCGCACAACCACCCGGCCATGGACCCGCTGAGCTTTAGCAGCGAGCGCGGCCGCATCATCGAGGCCTACAAGGATTCGATCCTGCTCATGCACAACGACGGCATCCGCGTCGGCAAGATCCGCAAGTACTTGAGGTTGGACGCCATCCCCAAGTCGGACATGTACAACCTGGTGCGCAAGTACACGAAGCAGTCGCGCGAGAACCTCATGGCGGTACAGCGGCAGCAGCAGGCCGAACTCCAAGAGATTGCGGGCCAGCTGGGCCAGATCATGCCGTCGGGCATGGGCGCCGTGCCCCAGAGTCTGCTGCGGAGCAACGTCGAAGATCTCACAGACGAGGGCCAGCTCCGAAAACTGATGGAGGAAGACCGGGAAGACGGCGAAGAGGACGACGTGATGGAGGACGATGACGACGATGAAGAGTTGGATGAAGATCCAACAGCAGACGTCATGGAAGACGAAGAGAGTGAAGAGGAGTAGATAAGGTGTAATAACATTTATGAATTATGAGTGTACATTATGACAATTGTGCGAAGCATGACAATAGAATCGATTCAAACATATTAAGAGGTATCTTGCGTATTTTTAAGAAAAGACGGACGGAAAATAGCAGAAATCAAAGAAACAGACAATCCATACAAACATCACCAACCACACACACCTCCCTAAGCCGTCGCAAAGTTGAGCGGGCCCGCCCACACGCGCATCGCCTTGCCCCAGCGGAGCAGGATGAGGATGAACAAGAACGCACCGCCCATGATGGCGCCCTGGATGCCAAAGCTCTTCTTGGTGCCCTCGCTCGTCGCCCACGACACCTGGAAATACGAAATGATGAAGCCGCCAATCGTCCGGCTAAAGTTGAGCCACGCCGACACCTCGCCCGACGCCTCGGGGTACGAGTCCAGGCTGTACGACGACAAGGCGACGGTGGTGATCATGATGCCAAACACGTACAGGCCCCACGTCACGGACGTCACCATGTAGTGCCACTCGTTCTCGAGGGACTGGCCCAGGATGACGATGCCGATAATCATGAATGGGAGTGACACAAAAATGGCGCGCAGGCGCACCTCGGGCTCAAAGTGGCCCTTGTGCGTGCGGATGTACTGCTTGGCGAGCGCGTCGTGCAGCCAGTGGCCGGCGATCTCTCCCAAAATGACGGCGACGACGGGCGTAAAGTAAAAGTAGCCAATCTGGAGGACGCCAAAGTTGTAGACGGGCTCGAGGAGGATGGACAGGGTCGTGTTGATGCCGACGACCCAGGCAAAGGTCAGCATGTAGTAGATGCACGTGAGGAAAATGGTCGGCTTGAGGACGACCGAGACCGTGCGCCAGACGGCCTGGCCGAAGCTGTTGCGCAGGTGGCGCGAGCGGAACTGCGCAATGCCCACGACCTGCTCGATGCGGTTGCCGGCGGGCGGCTGGTCGGCGGCGGCGATGCGGCGGTCGTAGTATGTCTCTCTCAAAAACAAGGTGGCGGCGACAAAGCACGACGCCGTCATGGCCGTGTAGACCCAAAAGGCGACGGGCCACTTTTGCGTGGTCAGCATGAACGCCGTGAGCAGCGGGCCCATGTAGGGGCTGATAATAAAAAACGACGCCCAGATGTTGATCTTGCGCGCGCGCTCGTGGAAGAAGAAAATGTCCTGCACGAAAATGAGGCCCATGACCTGGCACACAGTACTGAAAAAGCCGTTCAAGATGCGCGCCGCCATGAATGACGCAAACGTCGTCGCGCCCGCACACCACGCCGCCGTCGCCGTCGACACCACCATGAACCACCACACCACCGGCAGCCGCCCAATGTACGCCGCCAGAATCACCACAAAGATGCCGCCCGCGCCCAGCATAAACACATTGCCCGCCTGGCTGTGGTTGACCTCGTCCGGCGTCATGTCCCACTGCGCGGCCTGCGCCAGCAGAGCGACGGCGCCCGTGGCGCTGCCGTAATCCGGCAAAAAGGCAATGCACGCCACGATAAACAGCGTCACATGCTTGGTCGTCCAGCTCCAGTTGAGCGGGTCGTTGGGATCGTCGCTGGGCTGCGGAATCAGGATCGTGCGGCCGTCTTTTGCGCGCTTCAGCGCGCCCGCCGACCCGCTGCCGTCGCCGTCCGAGGCGTCAATCACGTAGCCCTCGGACTCGGCGTACTCGTGCAGGTTGTTGGCCACCTCGCGGTGGTGCTGCTGCGTCTTTTCCTTTTCGGCGAGGCCCTGCGCAGCTTCGACGTCCACGACCGACGTAGCGGCGGGAGCTGCCGTCTCTTCGGGAGCAGCCATGGTAGAGAGGGAGGAGGAGGAAGGTACGATGTGGTTGAGAAAGGAAAGAGCGATGGGGGTTGAAGGTAAACAAAGATGAGAATAAAGAAAACAAAGAAGAGGAAGAACCCCAACGGCCGGCGATATTTGCTTTATATTAAAGAGTATGGGAAACAGGAAGGGAAGAAAGAAAAAGAAGAGGACAGGCTGCGAGGCAGTGATGCAAGTTATATGCAGGCAGGGGATGAGAGGAAAGTGAGAAGGGATTGAGAATAGGAAAGGGCAAGAGCTCAAGACGGAGGGAGCAGGGGAGGGGCGTGTAAGAGGATGAAAGCGAAAATGGGTGGACGGCCGAGAGCTTCGGGCGAGTCGTAAAGTATCGTCGAAGGTACCTGTCTACAAAGAGTAAGTAAATAATAAAATAAGATACAACAGTCTAGACACGACCAATAACGGACACCAGGACAATAATTGATAATAAAATGCACCATACAATAAAATGAAGTACATCAAATACATAAAATACACGCTCAACTCAGAGGGTTGTAAATCAGGGTCGCCTCCTGGCATGCCCATTCTTTGGTTCTGGTACTCCGTACGCCCTCCTCCCATGCGCCGCACTCCTTTTTTTGTTTCTTGTTCTTTTTCTGGTGCTGGTCCGGTCGGAAAGGGCACGACCCATTTCCAGAATCCAGAATCCAGAATCCAGTGTCCAATGTCTTGTCTCCGGAGCCTGGTTCACCTGGTCCTACCTCCTGCGCCCTGCTCGTTTTGCTTCCAGCGTTTTTCTGTTCCGTGGATACCTCCTGTTCGAGAAGCAGAGAAAGGAACGCTGACACGCATCTTACAGAGCATGCACATGTGCGTGGCTGGGATACTGTTGACCGTCGACAGTACTGTCTGTCGTCAACATAACCATAACTCTACTGTGCACTAACACCACTCACAACGCTTCACCAACGCAAATCAACTGCCGAGTGATGGCCGTCGCTTGAGCTCTCCACACCTCCCTCCACATGGAGAAATAAGACTTGTCCTAAGGAATTAGGAGGAATAAGAAGCTAAAACTAACAAACAATTGACTAAAACATGGCAATTGGGCGAGCGGACAAGAGAAGAAGAAGAAAAAGAAACAACCCCTGTCCCGAGGTCCCCGGCGAATGATTGCAAAGCCAAGAGGGCGGGAGGTGGAGGTGGAGGAAGACAAAAAGAAAGCAGCGAGACTGTTGTGTAAATGGTGGTGGAGAGCGAAGTGTGGGTGGGTGGAGGAACGGGATATGTACACAATTAAGGACAATACTGACCACGGCAGACAAAGACGGCTGTTTTGGAGATTACTATCAAAGTGTTGCTCATATGTGAGCTGTTGATAATACTCTACTCGGTGGAAGCACCTGTATGCACACAATTATGGCAGACAGGAGGATCACCATGGGTCAAAATAGCCACGCGGAGCGGGAGGAGATAAAAAATAGACGACGAAAAGACGGGATAGATAGGCGCTGCAAATGCAATATTCCAGACCATTTCAGCATTGGCATTGCAGATTGCAGAAGACGAAAGGAGTACTAGTAGAGCACTGTACTTCTGCGTCGTACTTGAGACGACGCGTGCAAGACAACACGACGAGAGCAACGCTGGACGGCACAGACACGACCAGACACGGGACAAGACGAGAAAAAGTCGTGTAAAAGGTCACGAAAGAAGGCCAGAAAGGCCACGAGAGGCCAAAAACAAGGCCACATGAAAACGCACAAAACAGCAAAAATAAAAATACAATTGTCTGCAAAAACATGCGAAAACAGCCCAAAAGGATCAATCATCCGTGGTTGGGGTAAAATAGCGTGCCGGCAAGGCGACTCTGGGGTGGTATTGGCAGTACATGGGTGAGAACAGCGACAAGGTTGACAAAGGATGAGGGCTCGGGACGAGAGGAGAAGAAAGGAAGGAAGAAAAGAAGAGTAATCCTGGAAATTTGATGGTTAAAAATGGATACAGTAGCCAAGTCAAAGCGCTTCGCTTGGAGAAAAGGGACGATGTGAGATGAGAGATGAGAAGGAAAATAAGAAATCAGGGTCCGGAAGGCTGCCGCGGTGGAAAGGACGTGGGTGAAAAGCCAAAAAGGAAAGATAAAAAGTACGGTAGACCACGGTCATCTACGGTAAACGCCGTCCTCAGACTGGACTGGACAGTTCAGAGTTCAGAAATAGATTCGCGTGCCGTCTTTGCAGAATTGGTGCAGACAACTGCAGTTTACATGCAGCAAAACGTGGCAAGCTGAAGGACAAGACGGCCAAAAATAAAGGCAGAAAGTGCAAAGATAACCCAAGGAAGGAAATATTGAGCGCGGTCGAGAGCAAGACGAAGTCATCATTAACTTCTGATGTTGACGTTCGCACTAACCCCAGAAACCCCATCTCCATCTTCTTAGTGTACCTCGGCGCTCCTCTTTTTAACCTTTTGGCCAGCGCGTAGCGCCCGCTCTGTCGATATTACTTTTTACGGGGGAGCAGCGAACGACACAGGGAGTGCATTTGGCACTTGACAAGACAAACAGGCCTGTTCGCCGTTTTATGATTTGCACCCGAGACGATATTGCGAATCACGAAAGAGATTTGCCCCGTATTTTCAGGACTGCAGCCTGTGGGAGTAATATCCTTTGCGAGTGATTCCCTTTTTGTTTTCTTTTTTTACAGAGTGTACCCTCCTGCCTGTCACATTACACAGCATCCAAGCGACGAGGCGCTGTGCCTGACAGTGACACTGACAGGGCGTCCACACTTCCACAGCCACGCGGGCACAACCACAACACACCACACGGAGTTTTCAATCTTGATCTTCCACTTTTCGTGTACTTTTGTACTACACACTACACAATAAATACAACAGTCGGGGACAAGCCCCAAATCGGAGACATGGCCCCGACGGACGATCAACCACACACGTCTTGGCTGGGTTTGGGGAGAAGAAAGAGTAAAAAGATGTGCTGGCAAAAAGTAAAGGCTAAAGACAAAGGACGACAAAATGAGGGGTCCCGAGAGGATGAACACAAGGGGATGATCTGCGGAGAAAGGAGTGTGGATATTTTGTGTCGATTTTTACTGGAGAATGGACACACTTTTGTGTAAGTCAAGGGCATCGAACGCAAACGAGAGGGGAAAAGGACGATTATGGAGAAATGTGTCAGACGATACGGTGGGGATAGGATGGCGAGCTTTTGTTTTAGTGTCCGTCTGGGGATAAGAGGAAAAGAAGAAGAGGAAAAAGGAAAACACAGCCGGCAGATACATTGTACTGACAATTGCTAAGAAATGGAGATACACTAGTATCTTTTGTCACTGTTGGTGATTTTCTTTCTTTTTTTCTTTCCTTTTCTTTCTTTTCACCTGCCAACACAGTTGCCTGCCACGTTTTGTAGGCTTGTTCCCTGCCGTCTCTTGGCACACATTTTCTGGCATCCTCCTGACCCAATCGATGCTGTTTTCTTGTTGTTGAAGACCCATTACTGTTGTATTGTGGCTCTTTTTGTAGTCTTGGAGCCAATATTGTCCAGCTGCGCAGAGTATGTTCAGACTCTGCAGAACGATTATCCATTCTCCATCTACGACGTGCATCTCCATCATCTCTCATGCAGACTCACCGGTGAGAAGAGCCTGCAGGCGCCTATCTGAATGGAGTGCTGACAATAGACAAATGCGAGAGGATGAGAATGGCTAAAGCCACGAATGACTGAAAAAAGCTTCAGGGTCGGAGTCTTGGGTTACCTTTTTGCTCTGTAAGATTTGACACTAAGATTGCCAACAAACACTGTCCACTCCTCCGTACCAGACAATGGACATTGGGACAATGGAACTCTGCACACTGGTCAGTCCCCGACACAACCGCAGCATTCCGAGTGGACACTCACGATGCTCCTTTTGTCTTTCTTATTTGTCTTTTTTGTCTTCTTTTTCTGGCCTCAATATTGGCCAGTCGAGGACTCTCACAAAGACGCCACTCATAACCTGGGGTATCCCTGTCGACTGTTACATGTCTTATTTTGAGACCCTTTTCATTATGTCCATTATGTTTGTCCGTCTTTTGTGTGCAATGACATACCCACGTATTTGTGCGAAGACGGAGCACGACTGCCAAATTCGGAGACTGCAGCCTGCAGGCAGAATGTCTTGCCAGTTTCTGTCGGTCAATGTCGTGAATGCGGAAGTTGGCCGCGCCGAAGAGGGTGCTGTCTGTCCGGCGTGAATTGTTTGCCCGGGTAGCCGTTATTTGTTGCTTCTCTGCAGTTTCTCTGCGCAAATGTCTCGGAACGGAGAGTTTATTGTGCCTTCTGGACGCTGTGCAACCTCGACCAAATCTTATTCATCATCTCGTGATACATCATGGACGTACTCCGTCGTAGCAAAGACAAATGGCAGGACAGGACAGGACAGAAAATGCACGCAGACGTGCAGGCGGCTCGCTTCTATTTTTATTTTTGAGTTTTGAGTTATGCCCGCTTGCACATGGACAACTGTGCCCTTGCATTTCGTCTGTTCTATTTATTCTCCTGGTCTCTGTGCAAATGCACAAAAACCTGGGTCGGCCGTCAATGTCTGTGCAAAAGCTGACGGACAACGACGGGCTACGACAAGTGCACACCATCTTGCACCCAGCACCCAGTGTATTCTGTATTTTTGGTGGACTGTCTCCGTCTCCCGCAGACAATGGGACAAAGACTGCGACATGTGGACGGGCGGCACGTTGTCGTGGAAAACGTCTGTGCAAACAGCAAAAGTTTGGATGTCTGAAGTCTGAAATCGCAAGGTCTGTCCGCGTCTGAAAATATGCGCGAAATCTCGTGATGCCCTCTCGTCTGCACGTCTGAAACGGGAAACGGCGTGTCTGAGCTGCGGGATAAAGACAATTCAAGTTATACGATAGCCGCGAAAGTGCGTTGTAAGAGGCGACAAATTATCGCTGATGATAGTCGACCATACAAGGCAAAAGAAGGGGCGTCGAAGGCGGGAAGGAGAGAACCAAAATACGGAACACAGGGCACAACATACACTTAACAACACGGGACGGTGAGCACGGGCCACAGACATTTGTGGTTGCTCTCCGTCAAAGGGACGATCATCTTGCGTGATTGAAACAGAAAATCGTTAGGAATCGTTGCAAAATCGTTAGAAAATATGTAAAAGTACGACAAGGCTATGAAGATCCTTTAGTTTTCGCTGCGCCCGCTACCCAAACGCCGCGCAAATACAAGAGAAAAGAAATACACACAAAATTACACACAGGCACGTCTCGTCTGATGAACGTTACCTCCTCTTGTGCCCAGTCAAACCACAATTGACCCAAAACGGTTCACAAACCAACCCCTTGAAGTCCTCCACTTTCATTCTACTCCCATTTCCACAGTTGTTTCTCCTCCGTATTCGCAACCAAGGTTTTGTTGTCGTACCTGTTGTCCCCTGTCCCTTTGGCTCCGTGGACCCTGACCGTAAAGGACGCGGCGAAAGAAGACGTATCTTACGACTTTGCGTGAGCTGTATTAAATGTCGTCCTGTCGAGACCTTTGCTTCGTAAAGTGACCCCCACGGTGCTTCGCACCGGGAGATCACTTTGACTTTTCCTCCTAGGCCAGATTGTTCCACGGTGTCCAGTTCTGCGGAATGGCCATGTCCAGATTGGCCTCGAGCGCCGTATCGATCGCCCCTAGATCAAAGCTCGGATCGAAATTGCCAAACAGGTCAATGTCGGTGTCAAGGCTGTCGAGGACCGACAGGTCGATGTGCTGCTGCTGTTGCTGCTGCTGTTGTTGCTGTGGGGGAGGCATCTGCGGTGGAAACAAAGTCTGTTGGCCTGGCTGCCCTGCAGTAGTCGTGCCTGCAGGTCCACCGTCAGTCACCATGACCCCGACGCCCTGCAGATGCGGCTGCAGTGTGTTGGAGCTGTTGGCCGTTGAGCTGTTGGTTGTTGTGGTGGTTGTCGTACCTGACATGGTGGGGGCAGCTGTGCTGTTGGTGGCATTCGACTGGTACAGAAACTCGGGTGCTCCATTGTGACCATGGCCATGGCCGTTGTGAGTGTGTCCATTGTGATTGTGACCGGTCTGTGGGACGCTGTGAGAAAGATCGGATGTTGCCGTTGTTGGCGCTGTCGTCGATGACGGCGGCGCGGTCACAGAGATCGTCACCGGTGTAGATGTACCGGCAGACCCTGTGCCAGCCGTGTTTGCTCCCGTGCCGCCTGCTCCTGCCGGCCCACCTGCTGTCGGCACAGCAGATGACACTGAAGATGAGACGAATGCAGGGGCGGTGGGGGCGGTAGATGTTGATGCCGTTGTAGCTGCCTTCTTCGACCGGCCTTCGGCCTCGGGTGCTGGCAGAGGCGGCGGTCCCATTGCGCCTGTGCCTGTCGCGCCTGTTGTCCCCTCTGGATCCTCCCGGCACAGTGTGGTCGCCGTCTTTTCCATCTGCCGCCAGATACTCTCGCCCAAGGCCGCATTGACGCGCGCATTGATGAATACATCGCCCATGCTTTTGAGGAGAGCGACAATGTCTTTGAAGCCGACGCGCGCGCGCGTGCGGAACAGCGGCGTGCGGCTGTAGCGCATCTTCTTGTACTGCACGGAGAGGGCGATGCTGACGGCATAAGGGACAAACGGGAACAGACAGATGGGCTGGGTCTGGGTGACCCACACGATACGATCGGACGAGTGCGAGCGGCGGGGGTTCATGATGGAAATCGGGAGGTAGGTGCGGTCGTCTCTGTTAAGCAAGGAAACGTCGGAGACGTCGGTGAACGCACTGAGGGGTTGTCGACAGGACAGGACGCACACCGTGTGGTACAGAATCTCAATGGTGCCCAGCAGCATGGACGGCAGCTTCTCGGCCTGGGCGTCCAGAATCAAGGCTTCGTAGACGGGAATGTCAATCATGACAAACGGCTGGCGGGGCCGGTACAAATTAATGACCTTGTCCAGCCACAGAATGACCGACATGAACAGGCGGAACGCCGGCGGCTGGTTGGCCATGCTCTCCTCAGGGCTCTTGCCGTTGTCGAGGGCGTGCATCATGCATGGGCGGGCATACAGGACAGACGCCAGTCTATCCAAAGCCCACAGTGCACAGAATACGCGCTCGACGTCGTCGTCGGGCTGTTCGGGGCGGTAGCCCAGCAGGTGGGCGCCGATGGTCTGGAAATGGTGGACGGCTTGTGTACACAGAAACGAAGGCTTGTTGCGGTCAACCTCGGCGGAGGGCTGGTAGAAGAAGGAGAGCAGCAGGGTCGCCCTGATATAATCGAAGCGGTGGGCAATCATGTCGGCATCGAGAATGGTGGACACGGCATCGGTCAGGCGGTGGTGGAACTCGCGCGGCGTGAGGAGCGGGCCGTTTGGTTCAAGCCGCAAATGGGGCGCCGCGGTCTCGCCGTCGGTGGTGGCCGCCGACAGCGCAATGATCTGCTTGACGACGGTCGGGAAGATAGACGCCGTAAAGGCGGTGTGTTGCGGGTGGGAGGCGTGATTGTGGGAAGATGTCGAGGTGGGTGTCTTTGCGGGCGACGCATTCGGGGCACCGGCCGAGGGCGCTGGCGACGGGGACATTGGTATTTTCGATGCTCTTTGTAGGTCTGCATCTTTCAGGACAGGAATGAGTGGGTGCACCTTCTCGCAGTAGATGCGGTACAGCACGGCAAAGTCCTCGTCGGGCGGGTAGATGGTCAGGCACTCCTTGACGAAGGTGTACTTGGCGCGCTCGTACGTCAGGGCCGCTTCCGAGATTGCCGACCGTCCGCCAAAATTGGGCCGATGCGGGTTGCGGCTGCGGCGGCGTTGTTTGGGGACGTGCTGGGGCCCGTTGCCAGTGGCAGTACCGTTCGCGGCTCCACTGGCCAGCCCGTTCATGCCGCCAAACTGCGATATCAAATTGCGGGCTTCGTCCCGGCTGGGCGGGCCTTGGTTGGCGGGTTGTCCATTCTGTGCCGCCTGGTTTTGTGCCGCCTCGGCCGGTGTTTCGTCTTCCTCATCATCGCCTTCGCCGCTGCCACTCCCGCCATCCTCCTGCTGTCGCTGCGAGTACGGCGGCAGCCAGATGCCCAGATCGTTCTTGTCTCGGTAGGTCGTTCCGCCCTCGGGTTTCAGCGCCGGCGTCGCGGCCTGGATAAACATGCCCTCCGGATTGAGATCCGAGATGAACCGCGACGACGACAGCTCCATGAGCCGGTTCGCGGCGACCTGCGTGGCGTCTTCATCGTCGTGGGTGGGGGCGTGCGCTTGTGAGGCTGGTGGCTGGTGTTGTGAGTGGGAGTTGGCGGCCGGATGAGGTCCCGGCTTTCGTGGCGCTGTGTTGTCCGGCCGTGCATCTTCTGTATGGATGCATCGTTTCTGTGGGAGTTAGTAACGATCAATGACATCTACCCAGGGCAAGTAACGTCTCACCTTGCGCTTGCGACACGTCTCGCATGCCTGTGCAACCTGTTTTCTCTTCATGGGCAGTCCGTCGTGGTCGGAGGCGACCCATTTGACGGGTGTCGACGAAGGAGCGGGCGCAGGAGGAGCAGACATGATGGGACGAGACAGTCTGTTGACCGTTGATGCGTCGGAGAATAAAAAAGATGCCTCTCAGTGTCCGACGTCCTTGTTGTCGGAGCTTCCCAAATGCTCGAGAGCGGCTCTTCTTTTGGAGTCTTGGAGTGTCCCTGGATCGACGGCTGGGGAGGAAGGGGATAAGGCGGGAGGAGACTGGGGAAAAGAAACAAAAGAGGAGTAAGTGTATGGAGTGTACGTAACGCGACTCGAGGCGCCAGGCGGGAATGCCGCTCCTGTGCTGGGTTCCGACAATTGTCGGAGGTTTTTCAGAGGGAGAAAGGGTCGAGATGGGACGAGGGGGAAGGGGGCTGCAAGAATGGCGATTGCCCTTGTTCGCTCCTACCGTGTTGTTGTTTGCGATCGCTCTTCCTTGTGTTGAGTCGACACAGTCACTCTTTCCGTATTCTGTCACCAATTTGCTCTTGCCGTTGTTCAGGCTGTCGTACGTCGTCTGTTGTGCTTCGTGCTTTCCCTTCCTTTCTTTTCTTACTTGCCTCAAAAAAACCTCTCCTCAAAGAAAAGGCGGAGGCGGAGTTTTCTCAATCTAGCACCTCCGCAGGACTGGCGCTGGCCAATCACGTGGCGCGACCGCCCACACTATGACAAATGCGTCAACTCCGGGCCCCTCTTCGACGTCAGGGCCGACGACCAACAACCAACACCAACGACAATAGATATTCCCGTGGCGATGTTTGGTCGACAGAAACGAAAAAAGTACGTTGTACTCCGACACCCCAGAGAGGTCAGAAGCTAATCTCAGTAAGGGCCGCCCAGGTGCCCCCATCTGCCCATCTGCAGAAATGCAGTCTCCGGCCGGTAACGATATGGATGAAAGACGAAAGCAAGCAATATGGAGAAGATACTGTCTGTCCATCAGATAACTTTGTTTTCAATAACAAAAACAGAGAAAGGCTAAGCGGAAGCCAAGAAAATGTTCTGGAATAGGGCCGAGGAGAGGTCCTTCAAGAGATGCCTGCCCGAATTCGAAACTCCGACAGCAACAAGACGACGAAAGGAACCAAAAAGGACGGACGAGTCGATGTCCAGAACTGCCGGCATTCCCAAATAAATAGCGTCCGTCGTCCATGTGGTTCCAGATGATCCTTTGGCGTTTTGGTCCCAAGAAATAAGGAAATATTGACGCCATCACGACAGGACTAGAGCACATCAAACACACCAAACGACAATATCAAACGTTACATTACATTGACGTCGACATAACTTTCAACACAAGCTATCACATCGGCTATCGACATCAGGGAGTCCTAGACGAGTGTTTTCTATCATCTGTCGTCTTCTCGAACCGCCTATTTAATTGTCAGATCATCCTCCCCCACAATGATCTCATCAACTCGCATCTTATTACGGCCAAAAGCTTTTGGTACCATCGTCTCCAGATCTCGAGTTTCCACATCAGTTCCAAGACTTGCCATTTCTCGCCCTTCTCATCCAACCCGCCTTTCACAAGTCCGCCGCATCAACATGGCATCAATGGCCTCCATGTCGTCGTCCACCACCACAACAATGGCCCCTCCTCCGCCATCCTCGTCCGCGCAGGGCAACAAGAGAGAAGGTGACATTTCAGACTCGTTTGCTTCCCTGTCGGGCCTCAACAGCACGCCCCTGCCCGACCGCTACCGCGAGCTCAAGCTGTCGCTGGTCGCCGGCCACGACGAAGCCAAGATTGTCGCCAGCTGGCGGCGTCTCCTCGACGAGCTGCGGGCTGAAAACGAAAAGATTGCCAGCCTGGGACCGGCCATCATCCCGAGCCTGCGCTACTCTCATCTGGAAGAGGATCTGGCGAGCCAACATGACGAGCTCAAGAAGAGAGGCGTCGCCGTTGTGCGCGGCGTGATCCCGCGCGACGAGGCGCGCGCCTACAAGGACCAGATCGAGGCCTATGTCGCTGAAAATAAGGACAAGACGAAAGGCTTCCCGCCCGAGAACCCGCAGGTCTACGAGCTGTACTGGTCGGCCGCGCAGCTGGCCGCCCGTGGCCACCCGAACCTGATGCACGCCCAAAAACGGCTGATGCAGGCGCTGTGGCACGTCTCGGACCCCGACGCGCCCGTCGACATCAACCAGCCCACCTTATATGCGGACCGGCTGCGGATCCGGCTGCCGGGCGACGCCCGCTTTGCGCTGGGCCCGCACCAGGACGGCGGCAGCGTCGAGCGGTGGGAGCCCGAGGGCTACGGGCTGGGCAAGGTGTACGACGAGGTCTTCGAGGGCAACTGGGAAGAGTACGACGCCTGGGACGCCGGCAAGCGCGCCGCGGCCGTGTGCGACCTCCACGCGGGCCTCGGCGCGTGCAGCGTCTTCCGCGCGTTCCAGGGCTGGCTGAGCATTTCGGATGTCGGGCCAAGACAGGGCACGCTGCTGGTCTACCCACTGGCCAAGCTGGCGACGGTGTACACTCTGCTGAGACCGTTCTTCACCGCCAAGAAGGGTGTTGACGAGCTCTCCCCTTCCGACTTTTTGTCCGCCGACAACTGGCAGTTCACTTCTGGAAAGGCCATGACGTCAGACCTGCAGGGCGCCACGCCCGGTCACGGCCAGGAGTTTCCAGACATTACGTCCTCGCCTGACGGCTCGAAAGGCCACCCCCACCTCGAGCTCGCCCGCACAATGGTCCACGTCCCCCAGGTCGCGCCCGGCGACTTTGTCGTCTGGCACTGCGACGGCATCCACGCCGTCGACAAGGTCCACAGCGGCACTGGCGACTCGAGCGTCATGTACATTCCTGTCTGTCCCTTGACCGAAGTCAATGCCCGCTACATGGTGCGCCAGCGCGAGGCGTTTTTGACAGGTCTGCCCGGCCCCGACTTCCCCGGCGGCAAGGGCGAGAGCGAGCATGTGAACCGGCCGCCCGTGGAGACGCTCGCAACCGACGAGGCGCGGCGGGCGATGGGCCTGGCTGCGTTTGTGGCGGAAGAGGGTGCGTCGCCGGGCGCGCAAGCGATCACCAAGAAGGCGAATGCCATTCTGGGTTTTTACTAGGATGTGGAGGACAATGAAGACTAAAATGATTTATACTGGAGTTGGTTTATGTATTTCATACGTTTTGAACACATCAAATCTGAAATGAGACCGAGCTGATCATGATGTTTAAAATTGGCACATTGCATTGCGTTCTCCTGTCACGTTATTTATTCTGTTCTGTTTTCTTTTTTCTTTTTTTTTTTAAAAAAAAAATGATAGAAAAAAATTCAAATAAAAAAGACTTTAGGTTTTAAAAGCATGCTCATCGAATACCTTTGAAATTTATTGTATTTCATTTGACGTTTCTAATTCAACGCTTTTCTATCTTGGTCATTGTTCTTGTTCCTCTTCTTCCGTCACGATTGGATGTTTTGCCCCATCTCCACATCTATGCCATGAAGCTGCCTAGGTAGTCGGACTTGCCCAGCGGCACGCCCTTGCTGCGCAGGATCGCATAGGCCGTCTGCACGTGGAAGAAGAAGTTGGGCAGCGCGTAGTTGAGCACGTACGCCTTGGCCGGCAGGTTGCGCGTGCCGGCCTTGCCCATCTGCAGCTCGACAATGGTGTCGTCCTTGCCGGCGATCGCGGCCTCGTCGACGGCCGACACAAGGTCAATGGTGCGCTGCGTGCGCGCCACAAGCTGGGCCAGCGTGGTCTCGTCGTCGGCCCAGCTCTCGACGTCGGAGCCGGTCAGGCGCCACACCGACTTCTTGGCCGTGTTGGAGACGACCTGGACCTGGAAGGCGAGGCCGCGCATGTCCTCGTGGAGGGTGGCCGCGACGTAGTCGTCCGGGTTGAGGCCGTTGGCGGTGGCGTGCGCGGCGGCCTTTTCGAGGATGTGCTTGAGGGTCTGGAGGCCCTTGACAAAGGTGGTGATGGACACCTCGTAGAGCGTGACAGGGGCCATTTTGGTGGGAGGTGGTGGGGGGTTGTTGTGGAAAGAAGGGTTGACGTTGGAGGGGTTGTTGACGAGGCTGCGAGGCTGAGCTGAGCTTACGGCTGACGTTTGACGGGAGTGCAATTGGCAGGAAGGATTGTGTCAATTGGCAATTGAAAGCACAAAAGGTACCAAAAGTTTTAAAGTTGGATGAAAAGGAGGGGGAATTGGTGGTGGGAAAAAAGGGTTGCTTTGTGGGATGGCGTCATTTGTCGATGTGATTGCAAAGAGGGGCGAGCCGGAGGTATAAATAGGGGCGAGGACGACGACGTCCACTTGTTCTTTCCTCTCTTGACATCAACTTTCTTCTTTAGAACGACACCTTCCCCACCAAAGCGGCAGGAACGATGGACACGACGGACAGCGGACACTTTCGACGGGCACGGCTGAATAGCTTCCCCAGCGCTTTTGGAGAAGTGTATTGCTAAGCAGAATCGATCGTCAAACATTGACCTTGACGACTGCCAATGAGACTTCTACCAATTGGCCATCCACATCCACAGTCTGTGCCTCGTTGCATGCGGCAGGCGTGCCGTTCAACAAGGGACGAGAAGCTCTTTCCTCGTTTTGCCCACTTGCCCGGTTGGTTGACTAATGCAAAAAGGGAAAGAGCAGACCAGATGCAGCCGCAAGTGGGCTGCATGTTTGGAAACATAACGAACACGGGCACGACACGAATCATGGCACGGACAGACCACTCAACAGGCAACAAGTGTTGCACTTTGTAACTGGGGCTGGGGTCGCAGGGTTGATCACTGTGCCGAGATGCGAGATGCAGAGTGCCCCGCGGTCAAAAGTGCGAGGAAATGCGAGCATGCCAGCTGATAAATCAAAACGACAAAACGACAAAAACGACAAAAAAGACAAAAGAGCCGCAAATGACAGCAAAGCCAACACGATACACGAGCACAAGGACACAATCGACGTGTGTCGTTACAGCTGTCCTCAGTATGGTGCTGTCAGTTTGACAAAGTCTGCCAACAGGTGGATGTACAATGTACGACAGAATCACAGAATCGACAAAACGACAAAAGAGACAACAACACGACAGCTGCCCCCAACTGTATTATTAATACATCCAAGGTGAGGAAACAAAAAAGCGATGGAAAACGATGGAGATCATGGCCAAGACACCAAAGAGACCAGAAACCACGATGCAGGGGCCCGCCCTTGTCCCACAAGCTGTGGAGAGGTGGGGTCGATTTGGGAAAGAGCGAGGGACACAGCTGTGATACACGGCAGAGGGACGGCGTATTACGTCGATTGGCAAGATGTGATCAGAACCATTTTGTCCGTCTCAAGCTCCAGTGGAGCGACGGCATAATGTTTTAACCATTATTGTTTCGACGGCATATCAAGTGTCCGAGTTGATATGAGGGACAACAAAAAGACAGAAGACAGAAAGACGGGACGTGAGAAGGATTGCATTGCGGGGTCGTAATAAGGTGCTCACTCCTTGGTAGCCTCATTATCGCGCCGTTACATTGTTTGAGAAAACATAACGACTGACTCGCAGGATCATGACAGATATCCCGTGTTGGTGGTCCGTGGTCTGTGGTCTGCGTTGATTGCCTGGTCGGTGTAGATGCGGTCGTCAAGATTGGTAAGCATAAAAGAAAGCATGGAAGGGTAAAGAAGCGGGGACCATCTCGGGAGGTGGGGGAGGCTCCGTAGGGATTGAAAAGGACATAATGAGGAAAAAGAAAAGAAAAAAAAAGAGATGAAAGAACAGGTTGGAGATCAATTGGAGCGGAGTTGAGTAAAGGTGTTGAGAAAATGAGAAAACGAGAAGACTGGCCGTCGGGTTATCCGACAAAAGAGACCGAGAGGATGTCTGAGAGGCAATGTCTGTGTTTGGCCATTCTTTTGATATTTATCGAAACCTTTTGATCTAAGAACTGAAGGTTGGAACAGTCACTGAGTATTAAATGGCAAATGATCTTACGACGGCCTCTTTAAAGATGTTTCTTGTCGACGTCGAGATCAACAAAGGATTCTGTCTTGAACGCCGAGCTGTTGGGGCTCGATCCCACGGGCTTGACCCCGCCATTCTAGCATGACTCGCCGGTAGCTTTCACAACATTCCGGATTCCGTATGGAACGGGTTTCCCGATTTGGAATCACAGCTGCGAAGGAGTGAAGATGACAGCTGTTGTTCCTGTTAGTTGACTTGCGTTTATTTGCGTTCTTTTATGAATTATTTCATTTCTTTACCGGCTCATTCATTCTCATCTTAATCTTAAAGTCGTTTTCGCCTCTTGAAATGGGATGGCAGCTTTCATAGCACAAAAGAACCAATTCTGATAGACAGCTGCCAAAATGTGTGGAGAAGACTGGGCAAAATCGCGGGGTACAAACTCCGACATGCCGATTCATATTCAGTGAGAGACAGCTACAGCTCCAGGCGCACCTTCCGTTGCAACGGAAAGAAGCTTCAACAGCTCTTTCCGAACATGAACAGAAACAACCAGCCCCTTTTCAATGTGGTAACCGGCTGTGACGGGAAGGAGCGATGAGGCGATGCACCTTCTCTAAAGCCAAACAAGGCAGCATCGACCGAAGTCGTCCTTTTCATCTCCAAAGTCCGAGTTGACGGTTGAGGTCGACAGGTGAGACTGGGCTGGTGAGAGCTAAGAGCTAGACCTGCAAGTGCAGTCTGACATCTCACATCTCATATCGCCCTACGCCCTACAACGTGCAAGTGCAAGTGCAAGTGCACTCCCAAAATTCCGGATCGACTCCGCCGTCTTACACTCGGACGACTTGTCTCCAACCAGCTTTCGTTCTACCTTTCGCATTCTCACCACTCCCCCGGCTCAGCCTTTCGCTTCGAATCCTTTTGAATCCTGCGATCCTTTCGATCGTTGGAGAAGCGTCCCTCGGCAGAGACTGGCGAATGACAATCGACACCGACAACAGTGTCCAACGTCACTCGGCCTTCGTGCGAATTCGACCGACCGGCGGACTACCCGAGGACGACTGATATAAATTGAAGAGGACGTCCAGCCTACATTGATTGATTTGAACCAACCAGTAAGAAACAACACAAAACACAACAACATCAACACGACCCCTCTCAACATGTCCCTCCTCGACGTCGACAAGCTCGAAATCACGGTCCTCGTGGACAACGAACTCGACCCGATCACGCCCAGCCTGCACCCGGAGGTGCACTATGCCGGCCAGATGCGGGGCCTGCAGCTGACGCCGATCGAAAAGGACCACGGCCACGGCCGCGGCGATGCCGCCCTCGAGCTCCGCATGGACAGCATCTGCTGTGCCGCCCACGGCCTGTCCCTCTTAATTAAAGCGACGCGCGGCGACGAGAGTCACACCCTGCTGTTCGACGCCGGCCCTGAAGGCGCGGTGTGGGAGCGCAACGTGGCGCGCCTCAAAGCCGACGTCAGCGGCGTCGAGGTGGTGCACCTGTCGCACTGGCACCGGGACCATTCTGGCGGGCTGGAGGCGGCGGTCCGCAGCATCGAGGCCGCGAAGGCCAACGCCACCGGTGGCAGCGGAGCAGCTGCTACGCACCCCGCAGTTGTGGTCGACGTCCACCCCGACCGCCCTGACTTCCGCGGGGTGCAGTTCCCCGGCAGCGCGCCGATCTCGCTGGAGGCGGACCCGACATTCGTCCAGCTCGAAGCAGCGGGCGCCGTCGTGGAGAAGCACAGCGAGGCGCACACGGTGGGCGCGGGCTTCTTCTGGGTCAGCGGGGAGATTCCGCGACTCACGGAATACGAGGGCGGGATCCGCGGGGCGGTGCGGTACACGGAGGCGACGGGGGAGTGGACGCCGGACCCGCTGATCAAGGAAGAAAGGCTGGTTGCGTGCCGGCTCAAAGGCAAAGGGCTGGTGGTGTTTACGGGTTGTAGTCATGCCGGCGTGGTGAATGCCTGCCGGCATGCGGTCAAGGAGGTGGCCACCAAGGATGGGGACAGCGGCGGACTCCACGCGGTTGTCGGCGGCTTCCACATGGCGGACAATGACCCGACCAAGATGAAGGCGACTGTCTCGGACCTCAAAGCGTTGTCGCCGACCGTCATTTTGCCCGGGCACTGCACGGGGTGGCGGTTCAAGTACGACTACGAGCAGGCGGTGCCGGGATCGCTGGTGCCGTGTTTTGTTGGGACAAAATATGTGCTGGAGGCGTCATCGTAGCCAAGGCGTAGCCAGCGAGAAGAGAGTGATGGCGAGATAACGAAATGACGAGACGACGAGACGACGAGATGACGAGATGAGGAGATGACACGACGAAGACGAAGACAAAGACGAAGAAGCAAAACATGTATTTTTCTATCTACTTATCTACTTGCTTACTCCTTCCACTCATCTGCCTGCTACGCACCCACACGATGCCCCCCATTTGTCAGCCCGACAATGCCCGGCCTCAAATAGTTCTTGTCGGCGTCGAGGCGCTTCTTCACGTCCTCGGACTTGAGCTCGTCGACGTCCCAGGTGGCGTAGACGTAGCGGCCGTGCAGGAAGCGGGCCTCGCTGGAGGCGGCCCAGACGGCAAAGTTGGCGGGGAGTTCAACTGACACGTTAGCACAATACAAATAGAATGTCGGGGGGTCAACGCACCCTCATCAAACGGCAACATGTCCTTTGTAAAGCCCAGCGGCGGCCATGCATCGGTGTAGATCATGCCGGGGTGGAACGCAAGAACTTGGAGAGAGGCTGGGTCGGCACCATCGGCGAGCAGCGAAAACGCATAGGTGGCGGCGTGCTTGCTCAGGATGTAGTCGGGGCGCATGGCCATCCAGGTGTGATCCGAGTAGTTGATGGCGTTGGTCGACACGTACACCAGGTATTTCTGAGAGTCGACATTCTGCTTTCCCAAGCGCAGAGCCATGTGGAGAGGCCCCTGGAAGTTGGAGGCGAACATGGCCTGGACGCCCTGAAGACCCAGGTCTATCAGCGGCTTGGGCTGCCCAAAGATGCCCGAGCACTGCACGAGGACGTCCACGGAGACGTTGTCGGCCGCCAGCTTGTCCCAGAAGGCGTTCACCTGCCCCTCATCCGTCAAGTCGACGGCGACGCCGCGGTAGTGCGTGGGCGAGCCGCTGCTGGAGGCGACGGCCTTTTCGAGCACCAGAGCGGCCGCATCGAGAACGGCCTGACGGCGGCCCACTAAAATAACAGTGTCCGCCCTGGCCTGGCCAAACGACGCGGCAATGGCCTTGCCAATGTTGGTGCCGCCGCCAGCGACGACGATGGTGCGGCCTTGCTGGCTGAGCTGCGGCCGCGAGGGTTCAATGGCAGGGTAGGTGTCGCGGTGGATGACCTTTGTAAAGTCCGTCTCGGGGAGCACAATGTTGTCCATGATGGTGCGTAGCAGGTAGCTGTTGTTAACGAGGGTTGTTCAATTTTGATTGTTATTCTTCTCGTTATTGTTGTTATTGTTCTTGCTAAATGGATTGATGTCTTTCTTCTCAGTGATTAGGGACGAGAGACGCCGTCTTTATATCAGCACCGTCGGCCACTTATGCGTCGTAGTCATTTGGTTTTTTACCAAGTTTCCTTCTATGTATCAATGTCCCACTTGCATTGATAATTTAATCGAGACTCGGCGTGTCAATAACACTGGCTGTACGCATTTTGGCATCCGTGACAACAGTCTGGACCTGACTTACACGGACTTACACGCATCCCGGAGACTTTTGCGGAGACGATCCAAAAGGGATTAGCGCCCGCAACCAGGCGGCATCCAGCAGACGACAAGACGGCATCCTTCGGTCAGTCCCTCTCTTTCTTCTTTTCTTTTCTTTTTCTTTCATTTTTCTTCCTCCTCACCCCTCACAATGTTCTCTCCACCGAGGCTGCCCGCCTGTCGAGCTTGTGCGCGCGCCAAACGCAAATGCGGCAAGGCACAGCCTGTGTGCCACCGCTGCCGCGACCGGCAGATGGCGTGCAAGTACCCGCCCAGCAGGCCCAGCCGGTATGTCGCCGTGGGGGAGTTGCCAGCGGAGGTCGCGGTACCTACAATACCCACGGGTACTAGCCTGTCCTCCTGGCTACTTGAACCGTCGGAGCACCTCGAGCTGGTGGAGTCGCTGGAGCCAAAGGCGTTCACAGTCGCTCTTCCTCTCTCACCACCCACACTTCCCTGGCTAGAACCCTCTTCCTGGACGATTGACCACCGCGTGCGGCTGCACATCTCGCCGGACGATGTGGACTTTTTGAGGATCCAAATCTCTGGCATACGGGCGTGGCTCAAGACGTGGGTCACGACGGGCGGCTGTCCGTTTATCCACCATAAACTCTACGAGCCGATGCCGCCCAATGTGCAGACAGCTTTCCTGACAATGTCGTCGTACATCCACCGCACCGAGGCGACGGCCGGCATTGTCCTGGACGCCGTTGACAGTCAGGCTGCTGGACTGTTGCTGCAGGAAGCCCTATCGGAAGACCTCTCCGAGTTGTCCGCCCTCGACCACCTCGCGCGCGTGCACGCCCTCGTCGTGTACCAGGTGATTGGGCTGTTTGACGGCGACATCAAGGCAAGACATCTTGCCGATGTACGGCGGCCGACGCTGTGCCGGTGGGCCAGACAGATGGTGGAGGCGGTCGCCGGGCTTGCCGTAGGGCCAGCAGAGCTGGCCATTACTTCCCTGGGAGCTACGCACTGGTCCTCCTGGATTTTGGTGGAGACGGCCCGCCGCACGTGGGTCGTCGCTGCCGTCGTCGAGGCCATCTACCACACTCTGAAGCACGGCTGGAGCCCGCCGACGGGGAGTCTCAAGTGTACGTCAAAGCACGGCGTGTGGCAGGCGAGGACAGAACAAGAGTGGACCGCTGCCCAGGAGAGTGACAGCCTGTCCAACCTCTTCGACCTCCACAGCCTCCTCGAGACTGACGCCGCCGACGTCGACGTGTTTAGCCGCGCGCTCATGTCGTCGGCCTACGGGCGGCAGCGCGTCAGAGCGTGGGAGGCGGCGAGCACAAACGAGCGGGCGACGGCACATGTGTAGTGGGTGGACTTTATTTTCTTCTTTTCTCTTCTCATTTACTTCTGTCTACCCCCTACTCCCTCCTCCACCTATACCTGACGTCAAGGGTGGTCAGCGACCGCGGGGGTAGTACTACTTTTAAAGGCTGCCCTCTTCCTGGCGAGTAAGTCCCCACCTTTTGGAGGTGACGCCCACCATCCGTCAGCCACGCCGTGATCGACCGGAACTGCCGCGGCTGCGCGTCGGGTACAACGAGGGACACTGTCGTGTTTGTGTCGCCATTGTTGATTGCCTGCACCACGAGACTCGTCCGCCCGTTTACGTACGCCGACACTTTAATGTCCTCGCTGCGCTCGCTTTTGTCCTCTTTTATGTCCTCGCTTTGCTCGTTTATTTCTTCGCTCCGCTCGACGACGTCGACGTCGACACCGACTCTTCTCGCTCCCGGCCTGACAAACCGCCCCCAGTGGGCCATCGCCCAGTACGTCGCAGCCACTCTGTAGCCAACCTCGGTACTGTTGGTCACCCACACGAGCGGCACTTCCTGCCCAAACTGGCCCGCGCCGATCCAGTACAGATACGCACTGACGTTGCCGTCGACGAACGCAGCGTGCAGCAGGTTGGCCCACACGAGGCCCTCGTTTTCGCTCTCGTTCGCATGCCAGACGTCGGAAAAGCCTAGGCGGTGCATGATGGGCGAGTTCTCGGTGATCCAGACGGGGCGGGTCGTGTTGAGAGGGACGTCTGGGGCCGCAGGGTCGCCCTTGTAGGCGTGGGTGGTCACGACTGCGAGTTGGGAGTCGTCCACCTCCTCCAACAACTCCCTCGCCATCGACCACCCCTGGGCCTCGCAGCAGGAAATGCCGATGGACGTGTTGGTGGTGGATGACAGATTGGCGAGGCTGGAGTACAGGGGGGGAATTATGTCGCCCGCACCCGCCACGCTCGCATTCGTCGTCGCGTTGCCCAGGCCCATCGTGGCGTACTCCTTGACCACGTTGGGCTCGTTGACGATCCCGATGTGACTCAAGGGGATGCCCTCTGATGTCCACAGTCTGACGTATTCTGTCAAGTAGGCGACATAGTCGCCCACTCGGTCCTTGAGCAGGTACCCCCCTCCCCCGTCTCTGCCGTTCGTCTTCATCCACCCGGGCGCGCTCCACGCGTCGGCATAGAACGTGGACACGCCGTACGAGTCTCTGGCGGTCTTCGCCAACCACACCTGCGAGCTCGCATTGTGGTCCCAGATGTACGCGCCCGGCGCCGGCTGGATGCTGTCCATGTAGTCGTGCGAACTGTCGACCGACGAGCCCAGTCCGAGGCGGAGGATCGACAGGCCGGCGCCCGTGTCGGTGTCGAACAACAGATCTAAAACGTCCTTTCGCACATTATCTGGCGCATTGTAGACGGCGTTGGCCCGCTGAAAGGCCTCGCAGAAGCCGAGGCCGGCGATTGTCTGGTGGACCGAAGAAGGGTTGACTGTGAGGGTGATTGCCGGTGAAGTGACGTTTGTTGACCACTGGCGGGCAGACACGCCGGCCCAAGTGAGGGCAGCAGCGACAAGAGAGGCAATCATGATGAGATGGTTGACAACAACAACTTCGACGAGAATAGAACACAGGTGAAGTGGATTGTCCGTTCTTAAGTAATTTGAATTCAATTATGAAATGAAAAGCTCCTCCTCACTGGTGGATTACCGGCTAAATCAAAATACACTCCTCTCACCAAGCCTCATCCATCATCCTCTTCATATTTCATATTTTCCAATTCAACCTGCATGTTCACAATAAAATGTCATTCCATACATTCATCCTATGTACTTTACTCGTCTTACATATTTACATATCACACGCCGCTTCCTTCATCACTCGGCACTACAAATTTACTCCTTCCCCGGCAAGGTCAGCGTGTAGTTCACCGCATTCCCCGCCGTCCGCGGGTAAAATTCAAACGTAAACACGCCCGCCGCGCCGCTGGCTACGACCGTATTGACTGCGTCACTCGTAATCACGACATGCCCCGCGTCAAAGTTCCACTGGTTGTTGTACGTGGCGCGCTGCTGTTGGAACGGGCCCAGATACTGCGTCCACGTGTCGACCAGGCCGGTGCCGTTGAGCGATGTCAGACGGACAGCGGCGACGGTCGGGAGGCCTTTGTAAGTGATGGGCACGGCGAGGTCGCCGCCCGTCACGTTGGCGACGGACGTGTTGCTCGTCAGCGTCGGCGTGTCCCACAAAACGAGCTGGAGAGGCATCGGGACGGCGCCGCCCGAGAACGAGATGGTGAGGTTGGCTTTGATGCCGGGTGTTGTGTTGTTGAAGTATGTCCCTAGGAAAGATTCAGAGAACTCGATATGGGTCGTGTTGACCGTGTAGTCTTTTTCAGACAGAAGAGTAGTGCCCTCGGTGATGGCCGTCACATTGTTCCCATTAAACAAGTACGCCAACGCTTGCCCAGTGACCGGGCTTCCCACCCGCTGGAACACGTATGCCGACGTCGACTGTTCTGGAGAGGCATCGTCCGTCGTGCCCCACGGCAGGCTGTTGACGACGTCCGTCGTCGTCCCGTCCACAATCAAGTCCACCGCCGTCCCGTCCCGCCATCGGTGCGCCGCCCTGTCCAGGTTGTCCGCCCCATTGTCCCACAGCATCACGCTGATGTTCAGAGACCGCGCCGCTCGCACAAAAAAGTCCGTGTACCGCCACCGCGCGCTCGCCTCGCAGTTGGTCGCGCTCGCGCTGAACTCGCCAATCACCAGGGGGACGTCGCTAAAGTTGTTGCGCACAGAACTCAAGTCCGCCACGAGGGCCGCCTTGTCCGCCTCCGAGCCCCAGATCGTCTTGCCCCAGGCGCTGAATATGAAGTTGTCTACAATCCCCCGGCGTAGCTGTCAGCATTTTCTTTTATCCTCGCTCGCTGCGCTCACTCGATTTCTCTTTTTTTTTTTTATATCCTCGCTCGCTCCGCTCACTCGAATTCCCTCCTCACTCGCTTCGCTCGTGAGTTCGTCGACTTACATGGACTGTAGTAGTGGAACTGGATCGCCCACGGATTCGTCGTGTTCGCCGGCGGCCGCGCAAACCACTCGCTTGTCTTCGCGCCGTCCTCCCCGCCGCCAACAAGCGTCACCACCCGCCGCGGATTGTGGCCGTCGCCAAGGGTGGCGAGGAACAGTCGGTTAAGATCGTTGATCCGCTTCCCGTCCACCTCCGTCGTCGCCGGCGGCTCGTTGATCGGCTCAAACGCCACGGAGGACGTCATGCACGCTAACGTGCGCGCAATCTGGCGCCACGCCGCGCTGAACTTTTCGTCAATTTCACTTTGATTGGCGCTCCCCGCCGTCACATCCGCCCACCGCCACGAGTCGTGGTGCATGTTGGTCACCACCGACAGGTTCGCCGCGAGGGCCATCTCCACGACATCGTGCACCCGCTGCAGCCAGCTCCCGTTGATGGTCCACTCCGGGCTCCCGCTGACAAAATGGTCCGCGTACGTCACGGGGATGCGCACGCTGCGGAAGCCACTCGCTTTGACCGTGGCGAAAACATCCGGCGTCACCCTGGGATTGTTCCACGAGCCCTCGTCAGGGACGGCATCCAGCGTGTTGCCCAGGTTCCACCCGGGGTTGAGACCCGCCACAAAATCGGCGGCCGTCACGGGCGTAAAAGCGGACGTGCAGTTGACTGTCGAGGGCGTCCAAGCAGCGGTGAGTGACAACCCTGACAAAACGATGACGGTCTCTCGTAACGAGACCATAGTGGCGACTGTCGAGGGATGCTGACTGTTGATGCAGCGAAGGGAACAGAACGAATGCGGGGACACGATGTCTTACGGTTTTACAATGTATTCAACTATGACTTCTCTTCTATAAGAGCCCGTACTTTTTTCTAGAGAAGCTGAGTCCGTTTATTCCTTCCATTTTGTGGTATATTGTTTTCTAGTCCACACGGCAAGTGCAATATCCGTATCAATATCGGCAACGGCAATATGGCTGAATGCGATGGAAACAAGACCCGGATGCTTGTCCACATTGCCACGTTCTATTGTCTGTGATGGATGAAAGCACAAAATAACAACAGGGAAATATCAGCTCATGAATAACCAGACTTTAGTCTTTATTCTTGATGATGGTTCTGTGATGAGGTGAAGGCTATCCCATCAACACGTGACCTAATCTGCCAGCCGAGGCATCAAGACCATCAACGACAGCCCACAAACTGCACATCTTAGACCCTGAAATCTGATAAAAAGTCGTTTCATTAAATTGTTGAACTCATTTGCAGTGGTCGTTAGTCGTGGCCAGCACTTGGTTTGAGTCGGGGTCTCTTTAGGGTACTGGCCGGTGTGGGTGGTCGTCGACTTACACGCTGGCCAGCCAATCAGAGGCCAGAATTCTGGTGTTAGTCGACGGCCGCTTCTCAGGGTCTCGCTCGACGGCATCATCTTACACAGCACCATCAAGTGTGTGAGTGATGTACTGATGGTAGTCATCACTAGTCTTTACACAAAAACGAGACTGGGTGAAAAATTAAGTCATGCTCGAGATGGCTAAAAATTAGACAAAAAACACACAAAACCGGGCATCCCCGTCTTTCCTCACCACCCCCTCTTCCTCTTCCGCCTCTCTTCTCTTCATCCTTTCCCCTACAACCACATCTATTCGTCCCAAAATATCCACCACATGCCACAACATCCCCCACAATGTTGTTCAAGCTCTTCCGGTCGCGCGACCCGGCGCACTCGGTGGCCGCCGTTGTCGCCCCGCCGCCGCCGGCATCGTCTCCACGCAGCATTTCGGAGAGTATCCGCGAGATCAACCGGGATGAAAAACAAAAGAACGTAGTCTCCGTCGCAGGCATCAACGCCAACGACAGCGTCGCGACCGTCCACGACAACGAGCCCATCGGCTGCGAGCTCACCCGCACCCGGCCCCACGACAGCGCCGAAAAGATTGACTCCGAGATGGTCAACGTTCCTCTGGGGGGTTCCGACACCAAAGACACGGACACGCAGGACACGTGGAGCCGCCTCCAAATCACCATGGCCTACATTATGATCTGGATCATTCTCTTCACGGACGCCCTGCAGCAGAGCATGGCCGGCGCGCTGACGCCGTACGTGACGAGCGCTTTCGCAGGCCATTCGCTGACGGCCGCCACCGCCGTCATGGCCTCCATCATCGGCGGCCTGGCCAAGCTGCCGCTCGCCAAGATTTTGGACATTTGGGGCCGTCCGCAGGGCTTCGCCATGAGCGTCTTTTTGTTAGACCTAGGCCTCATCATGATGGCCGCGTGCCAGGACGTCAAGGCGTTTGCGGCGGCCCAGGTGTTCTACTGGGTCGGCTTCAACGGGTTGACGTACAGTCTGCAGATCTTTATTGCCGACACGTCCGCCCTGGAGATGCGGGCGCTGGCGTTTGCCTTTTCGACGTCGCCGTTCCTGATGACCACGTTTGCGGGCGGCCCGCTGGCGGCGGCGTTTATGCGGGGCCCCGGCTTCCGCTGGGCGTTTGGCACGTTTGCCGTCGTCATGCCGCTGGTGTGCGCGCCGCTGATGGTGCTGTTTGCCTACAACGGCAAGCCCAAGGCCGTGCAGGAGATGGACAGGCATAGGAACGTGTCCCAGGAGAAACGGACGTTCCTCCAGAGCCTGCGCCACTATGCCGTCGAGTTTGACCTGCTGGGCATGCTTTTCCTTCTTGCCGGCCTTGCCCTGTTCCTGCTGCCGTTCAGCATCTACTCGTATCAAAAGCTGCAGTGGCGCTCGCCCATGATCCTGTCGTTTCTGGGTCTCGGCATCGCGTTCCTCGTCCTGTTCGCCGTCTATGAAAAGTACTGGGCCCCCGTCACGCTCCTCCCCTTTAACCTCTTGTGCGACCGCACCGTCCTCGGCTCGTGCGCTGCCTCCGGCTGTGTTTTCGTGTCCTTTTTTATCTGGGACAATTTCTTCACCAGCTTCCTCCAGGTCGTCAACAAGCTCTCCATGTCCGAGGCCAGCTACGTCGCCAACATTTACAACCTCGGCACCTGCTTCTTCTCGTTCGTCGTCGGCGCCCTCGTCCGCGTCTCCGGCCGCTTCAAGTGGATCGCCCTGTATTTCGGCGTGCCCGTCAATGCCCTGGGCGTCGGCCTCATGATTCTGTTCCGCCAGCCAAACACCTCCGTCGGCTGGGTCATCATGTGCCAGATTCTTATTAGTTTTGCCGGCGGCGCCATGGTCATCTGCGACCAGATGGCCCTCATGGCGAGTGTCCCACATCAATATTTGGCCGTCGGCCTCGCCCTCGAAAACATGTTTGCCAACATTGGCGGCGGCATTGGATCGAGCATCGCCGCCGGCATCTGGACCGGCGTCTTTCCCAAAAAGCTGGCCGCCTACCTGCCCGATATGTCGGCCGAGGAGCGCGCCAAGATCTACGGCGACCTCTCCGTCCAGCTCTCGTTCGCCCCCGGATCGCCAACCCGCGCCGCCATTGAGCGCGCCTACGGCGACGCCCAGCGCTACATGCTCATCGCCGCCACCGTCATCATGGTCCTCGCCCTGGGCGCCGTAATGGTCTGGAAGGACCTGCGCGTCAAGGACATGAACAAGGCCCGCATCCAGGCTCACTAGGGTGTGTGGTGTTGTCGTTTCTCTTTTTTGTTTTCGTTCACTCCTTCTTTTGACTTCTTTCTTTTCTTTTCTTTGCTTTCGTTGGCGTTTGGTGTTTGGCTTTCGAGGATTTGATACCCACCTATCGCCTGTTTTGTTCGCTCGTTTACCCCTTCAAAAGTTGGATCCCTTCAGTTTGTTCTCAGCCCACAACTTTGATACCCCTAAACGATTTTCTTCTTTTGGCGTTTGGGCGTTTGGGCGTTTCGTTTTGCAATTTAATAAAATCTTTCAAAAAAAGAACATTGTAATGTATTCATATCTCATGGTATTGTGGTTTTCGTATCGTCATAATTGTACTGGTACTCATCCTAGCCAGCCAAAGACAGTTCTGTCAGCATCGGCCTCGCCTATCGTAGGCTGCTCATGTGATGGACTGTTTCCCAGTGTTCCGCCTTATATAGTACAAATCGATTGTCTCTTTGGCAATCGTATTCAGTATCGCGCCCTCCTTTGTTGCGTATCCTTGGCTCGGCCGGCGGGCCATGCCGTTATCGCTAACTCGCCGCTGGACGGCGGACAGCTGAGCGGCCGGCACCATGGTTTGCGGCCATGGCCATCTGGTCCCTCGAACTAGGCACTCTTAGCTGTTTCGACCATACATGTATCGTTGTGCTCTGTCGCTCTTGGCTCGGTCTGGCATCGGCCCGAAGCGTGTGCTCGTTTGAGGCGTTCTCGTCCGTCATCGTGGCCGTAGTCGAGGGAGGCAGGCAGTGTCGTATTGTTTCGTTTCGATTCATTCGTTCATCTCGCCTTTCGTCTTCACTTCTTCTTCCCAACATCCTTCGGCACATTGTCTTTCGGAATCTGCGTCGGCCGCCCCCGCGCCTGGTGGCCTAGCTCTTCCACGAAATGGTTCCAGAACTGGCCGGCGTTGACCTTGCCTCCTTTGCTGGGATCTGCGGTGGCTTCGCCTTTGCGCAGGGGCTCGTTCGGGTCGCGGCCGTACCGGGCTTCGTGGACGGAGCGGTGGATGCGGCGGACGGCGTGGTGGAAGCCGGGGCTCTGCAGGAGCTGGAAGTTGGGGTGTTAGGGTGCTGTATTCAATTGAGTCCGCGAAGACGGTCACCTACCTTTTGGACGAAAAAGTCCTCCATGACGAGGACGGCGCGGATGATAAGGTTCCAAGGGGCCATTGTGTCGGTGGTGTATGCCTTCGGTCGTCGACTGTCGTTGGGTTGTCGTCGTCAAGTTGATTTCGAATCAGACGAGGACGTCGGAGTTTAGAGTTTGGTCGGGGAACTTTCATGGGGGCGAATCACGGCCGCGAATCACGACAGGCAAATGATGACATAAGCATCTCCACTTATTTTTACAGACGCATTCAGACGAAAGGAAAACACGACATCTCGACATCAACATTGACAAACAATTTGCAAAGATTTTTCTTCAATCTTCGAAATAGCGCCTACTCTCTCAATGGTGCCCTACGATCAAAGTCTAGACACATCCCCACCCGTTCACATGCCTTCTTCCTTCCATCTGATGTCTCGGCCACAGGCTCAAGTGAGCAGTCGCGTCAATACTGCTCGAGTGAACAGCAAGCTTCACAGGAGAGCATTCAATATCACCTCTTCTCCCAACATCTCTCTCCACAGCTTCCCCACTTCTACGCGCTCTGCTTCTATATGCAAGCTGCACACCGGCCGGCAAGCCGACCGACATACACGATAAACATGGGGCACAAGGCAAACAGGGACCAAAACAGCCGACTCGGGTATTCGCAGAAGGCGGCTTGATAGTAGACGATGGAGAAAAGACGAGCAGAACAAAAATGAAAAACAAGAAATGCTCGCACAAAATACTCGCCAAAATGATTTCCAGCCTTTGAAAAGTCATGCTATTTTTATTGGTCTTTTTTTCGCGGTCAAGGCGCACGGCTGGGCAAGTCGCAAAGAAGGAAAGAACGAACGACGTCGCGCTCTTGCCACACAATGACAGGAAGCTGTTGCGGGAAGGAGGAGGGCGACAAAAAGACGACAAGGAAAGAATGTTTTGACTGATTGTGTCCCATTGGGAGGTTGTCCCTGGCCCGACACCCTTTCATTCACTCACCGACCGAAACTGACCATTCACCTCTTTTCTTTGTCTATCAATTGTCTGAAAGCTGTGCAACCATCGTACACGACACACGGGCAAGACAGCACACAGGCGTCACTAACGACAAAAATAGACAGCTGAAGAATTGCCAGGGATACAGGAAACAGAAACCCAAACAGACAACAGGAAACAAGAAACAACAAACGAGCATCTTGATTACCAACTGTCGATCATCAACAACCACACCTCTCCACACATGCCCATCTCAAAATGAAGAAAACAAAAGACGCAGTCCCTGCGTCGGGCCTGACTGTGCTATTCGAGCCAGACGAAGCCAGGAACGCAGTTATCGAGTAAGTGCCCCAAGTACATCCTTCTTTGATACGTCGTCTCCCTGACAGTTGTAGCATCCTCTTCGTGTCCGGCCCCGGCGGCCACCCGGTGCGCACGTGGCAGTACAGCGCCGGCACCTTTTCGGGCCCACTCGACGGGCACACAAGGGGTGGTGCAAGTGGCGTTTCCGGAAATGTCAATACGAACGCCAACATCAACGCTACCCACGACGGCATCCCCCGCCGACGGGGCTCACTCCGAGACCTGGTGCGCGGCGGCTCACACTCATTGAAGCGGTGCTTGTCAAACGCCAGCCTGTCACGGGAGGGCTCACTGCGAAGGAAGGACGACAAGACGAGAGACGACAAGGAAAAAGAAAAAGAAAAAGAAAAACAAAGGGCAATGGACGAGGTTCGCCCACCCCTACCAATGACCTTGCCGACACCCCGCCAGCGACGCGTCCTCCGAAAGAGCAACCACACGCGCAAGAGCGACTACCCGAACCCATACCCCTGCACGACACGATCCGAATCGAAGCTGCTGCTGGGGATGTTTGGTGCGCCGGCTACTCCAACGCAGACCACAGCCCCCAAAGAAGAACCAAAGATCCGCCGGAGCAAGTCAATGTCACGGCTGCGACTGGGCCTCGGGCGGACACTGACCGGCGAGACGGCGCAGTCGCTGAGGCTGCAGCAAGAAACAGTCGACCCATCTGTACCCTCAGTGTACTGGCCCTTGGACCTCTTGCCCGCCTCCTGCCCTAACACGCGGATAATGACCTGGGGCTGCCAGACCCTGTCAACCAAGGGCCGGTTGCTGCCGGCGCAAAACACCATCTTTGACCACGCGGCGGATCTGCTGCGGGAACTGGCCGCTCTCCGAAAAGAATCGCGCACACACGGCCGGGCCTTGGTCGTCGTGGCCCACGGTCTCGGCGGAATCGTCGTCAAGGAACTGCTGTGTCGGGCCGAGGCAAGCGACGACTTTTCGGTGCGGGACGTGTTGCAGTCGCTGGCCGGCGTCGTCTTCCTCGGGTCGCCGCACCGCGACAGCCAGTACGGCACGCTGCAGGACGCCGTCAAACACTTGGCCGGCCTGGCCCTGGGCATCAACCCAAACGACGAGGTGCTGCAAGACCTGTGCGGCGTCACGGACAACAGCCGCAGCCGGCACACGTCGGCCCTCGAAATTGGGCGGGTCGCGTTTGTGCGGCTCTGGAACGACTACAATTTTCGGGTCAAGACGTTCCAGGAGGCCGACAAGAGCCACAACAGCGCCATCAGCCAGAGCGAGCAGCAAAACACGCTGCGGCGGGAGGCGGCGTCGTTTGGCGATCCGCGCGAGCGGTGCGAGCCGGTGGACGCTTCCCACTTGGACCTGGCCAAGTTCAGTTCTGCCGACAACCCCGTCTACCGGTCCCTGTCGTTTTTGCTGCTGCGGTTCGTCCACGACGAGATCCACCGGCTGCGCGACCTCACGCCCAAAGAAGAAGAAATTCTGCGGGCGCTCGCTTCGCAGCCGACAGCCTCCCTCCCTCAAAATGTATCGGGCAGAGTCGCCTCCCGCATCGAATCGTACCCCGGCACCGGCCTCTGGCTGTACGACCTGCCCGAGTTCCGCGCGTGGCACCAGCGCTCCAGCGGCGGCCGCAACCGCATCCTGTGGATCAAGGGCCGCCCCGGGTCGGGCAAGTCTGTCCTCCTAAAGTCGCTGCGGGGCCGCGTCGAGCGGCAGTGGGGGCCCCTCAACAGCAACTTTGTCTGGAGTCTGGCCGAGGGCGAGTCGACCAACAGCGTCTTCTTTCCGGGCAAGCACAAGCCGCACCAGCAGTATGCGACGTCGCCGGCCGGCGTGTATCGGTCTCTGCTGGCGCAGCTCTACTTTCAGGATCCACGTTTGCGGAAAGCCTTGGCGTCTGTCAGCCAGAGGACGACGTCTGCAGCGACGGACACGCCAAAAGTCAACACAGGCACGGTCTCGTTTGACGACGCCCAGGTGGTCACGTTCTTTGTCGACGACTACGTGGACCAAAAGATCGAGACGCCGACGCGGCGCACGTTCATCTTTGTCGACGCCACCGACGACTGCGGCGTGCCGTACCTGCAGGACCTGCTGTTTTACCTGTCGCAGCTCGCCGCCAACTCGGACTACAGCATCTGCGTCGCCACGACGGCGCACCCCCAGATCGTGCTCGACAACGCCATCGAGGTCGTCATGCACCAGCAAAACGTCGACGACATTCTGCGGTATGTCAGCCTCAACCTCATGGCCGAGTGGGAGGACCGCAACAGCACGGTCGTCCGCATCGGCCAGAAGGCGGCGGGCTGTTTCCTGTGGGCCGAGATTGTCGTGTCCATCCTCAACGCCGCCATCGAGGAGGGCGCCACGGAAGACCTGATTGAAGAGGCCGTGGCCGAGATGCCGGGCGACATTGACGGGCTGTACGAGTGGCTGTTTAGCACTCTGGGGCCCGAGGAGCGACGGGAAACACTGGTGCTCATGCAGTGGGTGCTGTTTGCGCCGGAGCCGCTGCGCCTTAACGATTTGAGGGTGGCGGTCCAACTCTCCCAACGCAACCTTGTGTTTAGCGGTTCGCTCAGTGGAACAGCATCGTCGGCGCTGCACGTCGGACCGCCGACGTCTCTCCGAGATCTGCGGCAGATGGACGCCGACAACGATACGGGCGGTGCCTTTGACAGTCCCTCGCAGTTTTACAGCTGGGTGCGCAGCCGGTCGATTGGCCTGCTGGAGCTGGAGCCGGCGTCAACAGTGCCGTCCCATGTTCACAAACACTCTCACTCGCACTCACACTCGCATTCACACTCACGCAGTGGAAGCAGCAGCAGTGGCGGCGGCAGTCTGAGAGGCGCCCCTGTCCCCGTCCAGGAACCACAGGGCCTCCGGCGTGTCCGCTTTATCCACGAGTCCGTCCGCAACTTCTTTTTGAGTGGACGAGGCTTCGTCTGCCTAACAAGCCCCTCGAGTATGAGCCCCAGCCCGCCCAACTTGAGCCCTAGTCCCAGTCTGGGCCACTACGACAGCCCCCGCCCCAGCTTTGATTTTTATGAGGATGGAGACGACAACGACCATGACCCACTCAACGAGTTTGAAGACCGCGCCGGCCAGACCGTCGACGATTTTGCCGACCGGGCGCACTATGCCCTGCTCCAGGCATGCCTGACGTACCTCAACGTTGTCGAGCTGGAGCCCCTGGGGCGGCAGGGCAAACTGGACATGTCCATGCCCGTGCTGTCACCGCCCACGTCCGACTTTTCCACGTACAAGCCACCTGTCCGCGACCACGCCCGTGACCAGCGCCGGCTCGTCCTGTCCAGCTACCCCTTTCTCCAGTACGCCGTCGACCATTTGGTCTTCCACCTCCTCAGTCCCCGTCTCTTCCGGTACCACCTCCCGCAGTCGGACCTCCTGCGAGTCCTGTCCGCCAACAACTGCCGTCTCTGGCGGCGCTGGACGTTTCTGGTGGGCTGCAGCAGCACCGACCCCGAGGCTGTCCTTGCCAAATGCGCCGCCGGGTCGGCCCAGGAACTGCTGGACCCGGTCTTTGGCACGAGGTACCGCCTGGAGCGCATCTTTCGCACGCTCGCCAAAATGTCCGTCTCCCACATTCCGGTACTGTCTCCCGTCAAACAGGCTCAGTCTCAACCTGTCCCTGTCCCGCCCTCCCGACTCCACGCCCGGGCCAGCCTTCTGCCCCGCCTCAAGACCGTGACGAGAACCACGACTAAAACCAAAACACACCCACCCGTCTCGAGCAGCCGCTGTTTCGGGCGCCTGCAGCCGGCGCCGTCGCTGCCTCCGCCGTACCCGCCGCCGCCGCCTCTGTCAGCCGCTTCGGCCACCTCCCAGACCACTTTCTCCGACGCGCTGCTCTTCTCGCCGCACTCGCCAACGTCGCCCGACACGCCGTACTCGCCGGTGTCGTCGTACCTGTCGCCGGTCTCTGTCGGACAGGGCGGTGGAAATGGAAAACAGCAGGATCCGCTGTGGTCGCCAATCTATGTGAGGTAGGCGCAGGTGACAGAGTCGCGTTGAGATTGTTTGTTTACATTATTCCTTGTTCGGACGTTGTGTGCCCTGTATTGTATTGTATCGCTGTACGATTGCTGTATTTTAGTGTGTGTGCGCGCGGTAGCTTAGTGTCCTAGCGCTGTATTTTAGACCTCCGAGTGCTGTAATAATAGATCTTTAGCGTGCTCTCGTCCCGTTTTAGTGACTCTGTTGTGCTTAAATTTTTTGGCGGTCGACACCGGCAGAATTATTTGGTGCAAAAATCTGTCAGAAACGAGAGCTTTATCGATAAGGATATTTTGTTGTCGCACGTCGCACGTCGCACGTACCGGGTTTCAATCTTCAACAGAACATTCACAGCCCATAACCACGACACTTGCCTAATGCTGGTCACACGCGGAGCCCGACTGGCCCTGGCCGTCAATGGCCCGCCACGGGTGTTGACCTTGACGACACTGCCCTCACATCGAATACCGAGCCGACCACCGCGACAACAACAACTCCCTTTTGTCTGCTTCCAATGCCGGACCATGGCAGCGGAGGCGACGTCCAATACGACTCCCACGGACGCCGTCGACAAGCCAAACCAAAAACGAAAGCGGATACGACGCTCCTCCGCCGACGTCACGGCCGACATGCATGCCCAGCTGGCCGCCGCCGAGGCCGCGATTGTTGCGCTCAAGAAAAAGGAAGAACGAGACAAGGCGGCGACGCTGGCGGCCAGGGCGCGGGAAAAGGAGCGCGAAAAGGAGCGCAAAGAGGCGGAAAGGGAACAAAGGAAGCAGCTGGCAGCGGAGCGAAAGCGAGAGCGAGAAGAAAAAAAGCGGGCGGCCGAAGAACGAAGACAAAAAAGACAGAAAGAACGGGCGGAGCAGGAACAGGGCATGACGGAAGAGCAGAAGACGGCCTTTCGGGCCAAGGAAGAGGCAAAGAAGGAGGCACAGCGACAGAGAAAGGCCGCAAAGGCCAAAGAACAGGAACTCGAGCTGGAAGCGGAAGCCGAACCCAAACCCAAACCCGTCAGACGCAGACGACCGTCGCCAAAGCGAGACGCGGCCAAGAAGGCGCTGGAGGTCAAGCGGGCGGCGAGGGAGGCGGCACGGCAGCTCAAGGTCAAGCACAATCGCGTCAAGTCGGTGCGGCCGCGGCTGCGCAACATGCACGTGTCGACGCCGCTGGCCGAGCGGCTGGAGGCGACGGGGCTGTGGAAGATGCGCAAGGCGGTGGAGGAGACAGTGACAGAAAAGAAGGCGAAAGACAAGGTCAAAGACAAGGTCAAAGAGAAGGTCAAAGGCGACAAGCACCGGGTCAACATTGTGGGCGAGAAGCTGGTCGACGACGTGCTGGACTACATTGGGTCGACGCTCACACCGCGCCACGCGGGCTGCGACATTATTGACATTTACCCCGGCGCGGGCCTCTGGAGCACCAAGCTGCACGACCTGCTGCAGCCGCGCAAGCACATTCTGCTGGAGCCGGACGTGTCCCTGTATACTCCTTATTTACAGCCACTCCTCGACAAACCCAACGTCACGCTCGTGCCCAAGGCGGGCATCATATGGCGCGAGCTGTCCAACGTCCTGACGCCCGAGTACCTGCCGCACCAGACGGAAAAGGAAATCGCGCCGGGAGCCACGCCCACGCGCAACGACACGCTGCTGCTCACGGCCAACCTCGCCTTTTTCCCGCGCCGCCGCTTCGGCACGTTCGAATCGGTGTCGCAGCTTGTCTTGTACCAGTTTATCAACAGCATCCGGGCGTCGTCGCTCTTCAACAAGTACGGCTTGGTGCGCATGCTCATCTGGGTCGAGGCCAACGACCGCCACGCCATCATTGCGCGCTCCATCCAGCGCCGCAAGCGTTTAGCCATTGACGGCGAGGTCACCACCGAGTACATTGCCGAGGTCGTCGGCCCGGATGACGTGTCGCCCTGGTTTATCCGGGACAGCAAGCTGGACCTGGCGAGCACGCAGCAGACCCTCGAGCGGATGGAAAGGGCGGGCATCACGATTCCGCCCGGCCGGGAGCCCAAGTCGGTCCTCGAGTACAGAAGACTAGAGGCAAAGACAAAAGGGCGGAAAGGACAAAAAGCACAGGAAACACCCGTCATCGATATGGACGCGCCGCCGCGCTACGAGCGCCCGTTCCTCGACGAGCTGCGCGACCTCGCCGCCATGGACGACGCCGGCCTCGTCGACGAGCGGTCCAAGACGCACCGCCGCCTGACGCAGCTGCAGTACCGCGCCACCCACGAGGCCAAGGTCGCCGAGCGCGTCCACGACATGTGGAAGCGGATGGAGGAGATTGCGGATGAACTCGAGACCAAAACGGCCAACGGGGAGGACCTGACCGAGACCCTCGCCAAGCAGGACGAGTGGAACAGCGAGTTTGACGGCCTCTCCAACAACGACCGCAACGAGTTTGTGCTGTATCGCGACAACCACCGCCTCTTCAATCAAAACTTTTCCGGCCAAAAACCCGTGTTGGCCTGGGACCGCCGCCCTGTCGAGCCCCTCGTGGCCAAAGACGACGAGTTCTTCCCCAACGCCCCCTGCGCCCTCATTGACATCCAACCCAAGGTCATGAACCCACTCTTCCGGACCGTCCACTCCCAGTCCGCTTTTACCTCGCTGACCGCCCCCGCCCACATCAGCCAGGCCAGCGACGTCTTCGAGGCCATCCTGCGCTCCGTCATGGGCAGCAGCACCGAGCCCATCTCCAAGTCGCTCGAGACCGTCTGGCCGGGCGCCGCGGAGGGTGTTCTCCCCAATTGTCCTTCTTTGAGGGATCGCGCCAAAGGCGGCACGCCCATCGGCGGCCCCTACGGCGAGCTCAGCGGGCGCTCGCTCAACGAGGAGCAGTGGGCCGAGGTCGTCGGCGCGTGGATGCGCTGGCCGTTCCGGCCGTCGCTGCCCCAGCTGGTCGGCCGCATCAGCGAGGACGCCAACATTGACGACGACGAGAACCTTGTGGACTAGAGGAGGGGAGTGCGTGTCGAAAGAGAGTAGAGTGTATGATATGGGAGTGTACGAGTAGTGTGTAATTTATCCCAAAGCATCCCATGGCATTTAGAATAGATATACAGTTAGATAATGTTGAATTTCATTAAAAGCCTTATCTTGATTCGTGTATGTCATTCCCTATCGTACAGTCCATAAACCCTTTCACAGATATCGTACAGTTGTCTCTCCCAAAAAGACTACCTCAGATCGCCGACCCAGCCCAGCAGCTCGCGCTTCTCGTCAAGCACCCGCGCATACTCCAACAGCAGCCGCAGGACGTACACCTGCATGTCCTCTTTGCGCAGCACCTTGCTAGCCCACGCCTTGCCGTCGCTGGCAATCTTCTCGCCCACTTGATCGCCTTTCTCCCCCAACAAAAAGTCCATGATGCCGTACCAGTCGCCGAAGCGGTTGTCCATGGGCACAAAGTGCTTCCACGCCACCAGCCGCGCATCGTGCCACTCCTTCCACAGCGTGGCCTTGATGGGTAGGCCCGAGCTGCGGAGGAAGGCCAGGTAGCGCCCGCTAAACGAGTTGCCGTCAATGTCGGGCAAGAACTTACTGCGGAACTGCTCATTGAGGGAGATGCTGTTCTTGACAGGAAAGTAGTCGTTGACATAGGAACACTCGTCGGACCGATCAGCCGTCTTGTTCTTGTTCTCGTTGTTGTCAACGTCGCCGCCGTCGCACATCAGGTCGACAAACCCGACGTCGGCCCATTGCGAGACCCACTGCCCGAGTCGGCCGTCCTGTTGTGCCTTGAGGTGGTACGACGCCGCTGGCAGTGCAAAGTTGGGCGCGTCCTCCGGCTTCAACTCGGCTTTCGAAACCAACCCGCCGTCGTTCATCGCCACAAACCGGTGTCGGTGGAACCCCTTCCAGTTCGACTCTCGGTTATGCCCGCCCGTGGCCACGCCGCGCCAGACGGCCTTGCTGGTCTTTTGCGACCACGGCACGTCGGAATCGTCTCCCGCTCCGCCCGCAAATCGTTCTTCGT
This sequence comes from Sporothrix pallida, assembly GCA_021396235.1. Lineage (NCBI taxonomy): Eukaryota > Fungi > Ascomycota > Sordariomycetes > Ophiostomatales > Ophiostomataceae > Sporothrix > Sporothrix pallida. The sequence goes on along the minus strand of WNYG01000019.1, from coordinate 206,471 downwards.
TGCTCCAGTACATCGGTGCCGGCAGCAGAATGTCGTTGTTGACCGACAGCTTGCTGCCACCAAAGATGGGCAGTAGCGTGCCCGTCGTCGAGATGGACAGGGGCTCGATGAAGATGCCGTTGAGGCCCTGCAGGTCCGGCTGGTGGCAGATGTCGCTCGACAGCGAGCTGTTGGCCACGAATCCGTAGTACATGTGTTTTGTCTCTTCTGTCCTCGCGGCTCCGCCGCTCGTTTTTCTTTCTGTCCTCGCGGCTTCGCCGCTCGCCTTTCTTTCTGTCCTCGCGGCTTCGCCGCTCGCCTTTCCTTCTGTCCTCGCGGCTTCGCCGCTCGATTGTTTTCTCGCCGCCGACTGCGGCGAACACCCCCGCCGCACCAGCTCCCAAAACGACCCTCTTGTCTCCCACTGCCCGTCGTCCCGCACCGCCTCCTTGTCCTTCTCGTAGTCGTCCGCCATCGACAGCGACTGGAACGTCTGCTGCACCTCGTCCACCCTGGCAAACCCCAGCGTGCGGTCCGCCTCCGCCACGTAGTTCTCGACCGCCTCCCACGCCACGGCCACCCGCGGCTCGTCCATTGGGTTCAGCGCCAGGTCCATGTCGGGCAGTTCCGACTCGATTGTTTTTAGGAGATCAAGCCAGATTTGCGTCCAGAACCAGTTGCTTTTTGTGGTGGCTTTGCCCCGTCTCACTCGAATTACCATGTCAAAGCCCTTGGCTTCCCGCTGGATCAGCTTCGGCGGCAGCGCCCAGAACGGGCGCAGGTCGTCGTAGATTTGGTCCCAAAAGGACTCGACAACGACGACATTGCGGTCCGCTGCAAACTGGTACCACCGGTCGAACCCGGGCGGCGGGTGGCGGCCGCGGCGTTTGCGGTACGCGGCGGCAGCGTCACCCAGACTGTGCGTTTCTTGCGCCAGTAAGTCGCGGAACTGCTTGTCGGCGGTGGCCACCAGGTGTTCGATCGGATGGCCGGGGGGAGGAGGTGGTGGCTCGGCAGGGGATGTCGAGGACGAATGCTGGTTCGACTCTTTTGGTTGCTGCCCCACGGGTATCTGCCCGGCCGGCGATGTGTGGTAGTGCAGTCGGTGGCTCTCGTGGAGCTGGGCAGCTGTAGCTGCCGCCGCCATTTGCAGTCGGCTCGGCAGCGAGAAGGAGTAGGCCAGCAACAACAGGATGCTGGCCGGCACGACGTACCGCACCAGGAACGACGGCCGGCGGGAGGCCAGCACGGGGAGGAGCATCGCGATGTGTGGGGGGATGAAACCGAAGGAAGGTGGGTGTAGTCCTAGTCAGTCGTAGCCAGACCACGATGCAACAAATTTGTGTCCCCTATGAGGCACAGTCGATGCCGAGATCTTGGTTGAGGAGGTCAGTAATGATGTGGAAGGAGGTTCTCGCATTTCCGGGTTACTTACCTATCGACTGTAAGAAAAGAAAAAGAAGCAAAGAAGTGCCCACCACGGAACGGCAAGCCGTATTGCACGCGTGGCTGTAGACGGGCACAGTCGTTCGCTGTTATCGTCCTCTGTAGTCAGAGTTGGCCACCGCACAAAGTGTAGAAATGGCAATATCGGCACGCGGATATTGTATTCTCTGCTGTCTTCCTGTTTTCTGTCTTTCCTGGCTTTCGATATTGGCTCTGATATTGGTTCTGATATTGCTGCCGGAGCGTCTGGGTAAAAACGGATGAATTGGAGAGATGGGAGTGCATCGATTGGTAGGCTGAGGATGGCTCACATCTTTTATCATGTAGGACAGTCGCAACCGTAATGCAGGCCGCCTATTGAGCGATGCACAAATGTCGATACAAAATAGAAGACGTTGTGATTACTGGAGAACAGGAGGCGAAACGTTTAGATTGAGGCGAAGGGATGAGGGGTTTTTTTTGGAGGGAAATGGGCGTGCCGTGTTGTACATGCAAGTGCCCGATTAGGAAAGTACACCAATTTGGTGATGTTTGGGAAGGAGCGATCCACACGCCGTTGTCCTACAGAGCAATACCGTTCAACGGCTTCAAGTGTGATTGGATCAAATATGCAACTAGAGTCAGTAGCTTTTATGTACATTTTATTTCGATTTTAGTTTGCGTCTCATTTTATAATTTTTAACGATTTATTCTCAAGTGTGGTTTAATATGCAAAGTTCTTGTCAGCATTTTAAGGCATAAATTTCAGGAAAATGAACGAATGCTGAGCGAGAAAGAGACTAAGAGAATGGTAATAAAAATATGACACAAAAACAATGATAAACGACGAACATGTCCATAAATGATCAAAGAAACCTACAACTGAAGTATTGTATCAGACACATGTACAACACTGACACGAACAGACGGCAGGTGCGAGGCGAGGCGGATCACTAGGATGCACGGCCCACGGCAGGAGAGCCGATAAAAAGGCAGGAAGGGGAGGACAAAGGGACGCACAGAAACGGGAGCCAGGTAGGAGGAGACGAGAGGAAGATAAGGAGAATACAAAGCAACGCAGAGAGAGAGACACAGAAGAAACACAACGAAATGAAACAACATACTACTGAATCGTTGTGTCGGGTATGTCGTCAATTATCAGGATCACGTTCTTATAATTCGTTTCTTCCAGTATTGATTCTTCAATTCATTACTCGCTACATGTTATAAAATCATATGTCCACAGCAACCCCCACCTACACCCTCGGCGTCATGCCCTTCTTCTGCAAAAACTCTCTCGCAATGGTCTCGTACGTTGCAAACTCGACCGAGTCGCCCCAGCTGCGCAGCCAGCCGACAAAGCGGTCGGCCATGGCCATGACGTGGGCGAGGCCGCTCGAGTCCGGGTGCATGAGCAAGGGGAAGACGAACGTGCCGTCGTCGCTCTCGGCCTTGCCGTTCTCCCAGAGCCACAAGAAGATGTCTTTCCAGCGCTGCTCGACGACGCGCGCGTCGACGTTGCCATTGGTGTTGGCCACATGGGGATAGTACTGCAGGGCCATCATGTCCTCGTTGTTCCAGCCGATGGGAATTTCCACGAGCGGATAGCCGTCGCGGCACTCGTACATGCCGCCGAGCGGCGTGGGCTTGAGCCACGTGCTGGCCTCTTGTGAAAAGTCGATTCTTTCGATTGGGGGGTCGTTGGGCGTAAAGTAGGGCTGCGAGTCGTGGTGGCTGAGGGAGGAATCATACAAAAACTCAAACTCCTTCAAGAGGGCAATGCTGGTCTCGCGCAGCTGGTACATGGGGGCGCGCCACCCCAAGACCTTCTTGCCGGTCAGGGCCTGCGCGGTCTGCACGCACTTTGCAAACACGTCGCGCTCTTGGTCGACAGTCATCTGGTACGCGCCCTCGTGGGCGTAGCCGTGCAGGCCGATCTCGGCGCCCGAGTCGCGGATCTCCTCACACGTGTCCGGAAACGTCTCCATGGTGTGCGCGGGGATGAACCAGGTGACCTTGTCGGCGACCTGGTACTTGTTGAGCATTCGGAGTAAACGGCGGGCGCCGACGCGGCCGGAAAAGACGCCGGTGCTGTAGTCGGCGAGGTTGTTGTCGGGGTGGTCGCCGGTCCCGAGAAACGCCGACAAGGCGTCAAAGTCGAACGACAGGGCAATCTTGACGGTGGGCTTCTTCTTTGTGAGGGTGGGGTGGATCGTGAGATCGGACACGTCCGGAGCGTCGGACGCCTTGTTGGCAGAACCTCCCCGCAAGCTCCAAACAGCATTGATGGACGTCACGCCGTGCGAGCGCGTGCGCGACGCACCCAAGATGCCAATGGCCGCGGCGATGGACTGCTCTGTCGGCTCGGTGGCCGTCGACGCCAGATCCAGGAACGCCACCGACGACTCCCGCTGCAGCCACGTCACGTCGCGCTGCAGCTTGGCCACCACCGGGTCCAGCGCGCCGTCAAACACGTCCCGGTAGCCGACGATGACCAGCAAAAAGGGTGACAACGAAGTGCCACTTTTGGAGAGAGATAGCTGCTGTTTGAGCAGCAACTTCACTTGCAACAACGTCCGCTGCTGCACGACCTGCGTGGCCGCCTTGTGCTGGTTCCACTCGTCCAGCGGCACCTCCCAGATGGGATCGCGCCCGCTCGGCTCGAGGTCGCGGGCGTCAATGACAAAGAGGGACACCGTGTCGCCCAGTGTCGTGAATGCCTGTTGAATCTGGCTGGCCGCCTCAATGTCGGGGCTGAGAGAGGTGTTGTCGGCCAGCAGAGCGTCGAGGTTGAGGCTGACAGTGTTGCCCTCGCCGCAGGCGGTCACCAGTTCTTGCTGCAAGGCCGTGGCCCGCGGAGCCAGCGTGCCCGACAGAATGGCCTTGCGGCCGGCGAGGTAGATGGACATGTCGTGTGGTGAAGTCGATGAGGTGTGTGGTGGTGTCGAAGAAGAGGCAACCAAAGATGGAAAGCTGAACGCTGGAAGCTGGAAGAAGGGATGAGAGAAAGACAATACAACTCAAGCAGACTCAAGCGAGACTTGGCTTTAATCGGGATCCTGTGATGCCGTTATCTCTGCGTGCTTTGTTTGTCTCGTGCAAACACTCTGATGCGAATCCATGTCGTCGTTATTATATATCGAAAGTGGCATATGACTGCGACTATCGGGTCGTCATAGCTGCACTATCGTTTATCGATTATAATTTCTGTTGTAAATCTGGACCACTTCTTTGGCGCGCGACACGCCACGTTGTATTGCGTTTTGCGGGGATGGGCTAGTCGAAAGCTGATGGAGTGTACAAAGTAGTCATAGAACGTTGTCAAACGAAAGGGAAAGTCGGCTCGAGGCTGGTGGTGATAGAGAAAAGAAAGAGGAAGTCGACAGCGAGCCAATCAGCGCCGAGGAAATGCTGCTGTTAGCGTGTTCCCCTGTGTGCACTGCCGGCATCGTTATCTTGACCGTCGTCCACAGTCGTGTGTTTAGATCCGGCAAGAGCATCAGGAGTGGGTCTTGATGTTGACAAAGTCCATGGCACTTGCCGTCTTTCGAAAGGGGAAGCTGTCTGCGAGCAAAAGAGGAGGGAGGAAGAGGAAAGAGCAGGGCATTCTCGAGACGCAAAAGGGGCAGTTATCTGCGAGCACAGAAAGCACTCCCAGTAGCACACACGAACAAGATGGGGCAACTGACAGCGACCGAGTGTGGCCCACAAGACGCAGAAGCTTGCCAGAAATGCAACAGAAACGCCCTACCATCTGCTCCCCGCGCCTTAGTCTGGCGATTGACAAGGAGAGACCCGAATCAAAGACACTTGCACATACTCTGGACCATGACAAGCATGGCACGAACCGCACTACTGGCGTGCGACGGCCAGAGATCCGCCCCGGCGAGATCATAAGACGATAGAAGAGGTAGTACGCAAAAGATACTCCAAAGATAGGTGAGATATGGAAAAGACACGCTTCGACTATCAAGTCAAGGGTTGGCATAGCGTCTGATCCGATGAAAGCGTCATGATACAGAGATATGCGAGAGAAAGGGAAGAAGTCGTGGAGAGATGGAGGAGATATGGCTGCCTCGCTAGGATACTTGATATCGAGTGATATCTTTGTCTCGACTGGACGTGTTGACATATAAGTCGGTCATCTCTCTGAACTGAATGTTTGATGACCACAACTGTCATCACCATTATCACATCTCCTCCAACCAGCACCACCACCACAACCCCGACATGTCCAATTCCGACTTTGAAAAGGGCGACGAGCCCAAGACGGCCGCCATGGCGCCGACGACTGCCCCCTCCATCAGCGAAGGCAACGACGGCCCGATCGTCGACTTCGCTGATGGCACGCTCGTGTTTACGGGCCACGGCGAGGTGCTGGGCCGCAACTTTAATTTGTTGAGCGCCTGTGCCACGGGCATAACCACGGGCAACTCGTGGGCCGTCCTGGGCGCGGGCATCATCGCTTCCATCTACAACGGCGGGCCGCCGGGGGCCATCTATGAATAGTGAGTCCAGCCCTATGCCCACATGGTCGATGAACGATCTTGGCATGTCCACTACATGTCCACTGCAGTCCACTGTAACGGTCGCTAACGCTCGCTTCTCTTGCAGCGCCCTCGTCTCCATCTTCTACTGCTTCATTGCCGCCTCGGTCGCCGAACTCGCCTCGTCTGTCCCCTCGTCCGGCGGCGTCTACCACTGGGCGCTGATCACGGCCGGCAAGTACGGCCGTGCGTGCGGCTGGTTTGCCGGCTGGCTCAACGGCTTGGCATGGGCTTTCGCTGTCGCGGCCAACTGCGTCATGACGAGCAACATCCTGGTGTACTGCTACTCGCTCTACCACCCCGACTATGTTTATGAGAGATGGCACGTCTTCATCTCGTACCTGCTCATGTCGTGGCTGTGCTGTCTCACGGTCATGTTTGGCCAAAAGATTCTGCCCACTCTGTCCCGTATCGGCTCGTTCCTCATCATTGTCGGCTTTTTCGTGACGATCATTGTCGTCGCCGTCCTGCCCGGCCGCCCCGGCGGCAACGGCTACGCCTCGTCCAAATCGGTCTGGGCCGGCTGGGAGAACATGACGGGCTACTCGAGCAACGGCTTTGTCTTTCTGGCGGGCATGCTCAACGGCGCCTTTGCCGTCGGCGCCATTGACTGCGTCACGCATATCGCGGAAGAAATCCCCAATGCGCGCCGCAACATCCCCAAGGCGCTGGCGTGCCAGGTCGGCATGGGCTTCCTGACGGGCTTTTCGTACCTCATCGTCATCTTTTATGGCACCGCCGATCTGGCTAGCATCACCAATGCCGACCCCTTCTGCCCCATTGGCGACATTTACCTGCAGGCGGCGGGCTCGCGCGCCGGCGCTGTCGGTCTCCTCATGGTTTTGGTGCTGCCCATCCTCTGCGCCACCGCCGGCTGCTACGTCACCACCGGCCGCACCATCTACGCCTTGGGGAGAGACGGAGCCACGCCGTTTGCCGCCAAGATCGGCTCCGTCAGCAAGCGCTGGGGCAGCCCGCTCTGGTCCACGTTTGCCTGCGGCATCTTCATGACGCTTGTCGGCGCCATCTACGTCGGCTCGCTCGCCGCCTTTTCCGCCTTCATCGACTCGTTTGCCGTGCTGTCCACTCTTTCTTATTTGCTGGCCATCCTGCCTCACCTGCTCAGCGGCCGCAAGAACTTGAAGCCCGGCCCGTTCTGGATGGGCCGCTGGGGTTATCTGGTCAACACCGTCGCCTGCGTCTACATTGTCGTCTCCATCGTCATCTACTGCTTCCCCTACAGCCTGCCCACCTCCGCCGCCGACATGAACTACACGAGCGTCATCACGGCCGGTCTTGCTGCACTGGTCGGCATCTGGTGGCTCGTCCACGGCCAGCGCCACTACAAGGCGCCCAAGATCAACCTGTAGGGGGGTGGCGTTGTTGACGCAAACTGTTGTTGACATATCTCTTTTTTTTATTATCTTCTGCATCTCTATTGTTTGTCAAGTTGAAACTTGTAGTTTACTTTCCTTTTCTCAAATACTCTTCCATATTGAATGTTGAATATCATCTTCATCTAATTATCTTGTATTGTTTTCTTCTCTTCTTCAACAAGATTCCAGATGCATTACTCTGTAACCTGTGATGGATTGATGGACCTAACCACTAGACTATGTGGGCAAAAGGAAGGACCTCCCAGCACAAAGCGCTAGAAGATAGGTCTATATAGGCACGTCCAACATGGATTGACTTACACGTTATATATCCATGTCCATATCCGTGTAGTCGTAAGTCCATGTTAGTCTGAGTCGAGTTGCTATTGGTGCATTATTTGTTCAAGTGCGTCGTTTTGCTAAATTCACTATTCTCACTACAATTACTCGTACGTATTATGCCCTATCAGTGCTTGTTTTTCTCTAAATTACCGCTAACAACTGTTAATTCCTAGCGGTTCCACAGCGCCTCGTGCTCCCTACGGGGCGTCATTCTCACTGTTCGACGGGCCCGAATCCTCTTCAATCCTTCCACTATCCTCCAATCGTTAGCGCCTAGTTTCCGAGTTTGCCCCCGTCAATGCCGAACAAGACGCGCCAATCGCAGCGGGCGATAAACTTGATAAGAGAGACAATAGTGTAGATAACAGTCGTTGTGTAGACAGTCCACGGTCGTTCCTTCCTTTTCCCTTGGGTGGTCCAGACCTCCTTTGTCGACTTGTGTTTTGCTCTTGCCGTTTTGCCTCCCCACAAGGCAAGCCCAAAGAAGCAAAAAAGGACGATCCAAAGACCACGCAAAAAGGACCCAGAAAACAAAATACCCGACAGGCGACAAATACAAGCGACAAACACACCACACCACACAGCAAAGAGTATGACAGACAGAAACACGTTCTGCACAAGCCGATCCAGAAGCCGATAATCCACTTGTGCAGTCGTCTGCTCTCCGCTTCTGCACTCCACTCGATTGACTGACGGAGACTGGAAGTGACGACAATTGAGTGGGAGTTCACTTTGACTCGATTTCATAGGCCACAATCTTATCGTCTTCATCACCGTCACTTTCTTCACACACACACACACACACACAATGCATCGGTGACAATGGTATCAACGACAATGACAGCAACAATGACTACGACCACCACAGCAACGACATGTCGCATCTCCCGTCCGCGACCCCCTCGCCAGCCCCGGCCAGCCCGCCTCAAGTCACTGACTTTCACCGGCTGCTGGACATGCCGCCGACGCAAGGTCAAGTGCGATGAGAGAGAAGTGAACGGATGCAGTGTCTGTGAGGGGGCCGGGCTGGCGTGTGCCGGCTACGAAGTGCGCCTGTGCTGGGTGCAGGAGGGCAAACAAGGAGCAAGTGGACGACAAACACCTTCCGCACAGCCAACCGGCGGCCGCCGGCGAGGGATCAAGCTGCACCGGCACACGAGCCCCGTGATGACAGAGGACGACATTATGCGGGCCTTGACAAAACTGGACTCGACGCTGAGCCCCAAAGACACGGAGACGATCGGGCCGTTTGCCATTTTCCAAGCGGAGGGGTTCGACACAAAGGACGAGGCTGAAGAGACGGAGACAGAGACAAAAGAGGCTGAAGCACACGAACCGCGAGACGCACAGTTTGACCCCGTGTCACCCTCGCCGGCGATTGATATCGACACAGACCCAGACACACTGCGGATCGACCGCTTCGACGACGCATTTGAAGAGCTGGTGGACAGCATGATCGAGATTGACAACTCCCTGATTCCCATGCCGTCCTCGCCACCCCTAAGCTTGTCGATGCCCTTGTTCCGCGACTCGCAGACGGCCCACCTGCTCTACCACTTTACCAACCACGTGGCCGAGCTGCTGCAGCCCGTCCACCACCCGGGCAACCCGTGGCGGACCACCTACTTTTCGTTTGCCCTTGAGGGGTGTCCAGAGCTGTGGCTGGCCCAGACGACGGTGTCGCAGTCGTCACATGCTTCTTTGTCGCTCTTCCACAGCCTGCTGTCGTCCGCCGCCTTCCACTTGAGAAACGCCACCGACGGCGCCGCCGCGGTCGACTACCACCGGCTCGCCCTACAACATCGCATCAAGGCCCTGCAGGCCCTCAACGCGGCCACGCCGCAGCCGACCAACCAGCAGCTCTACCTAATCCACCTGACGGCGATGCTCTCGCTGGTGACGGTCGACACAATGGCCGGTGAGGACTCGGACTTCCCGGTGCACCTCAAGGCGTGCTACCAGCTCAAGAAGCCCGCCGTCGTCGAGGAGGACACACATGAAGAAGGAGGGGGCAGTCAGATCTACAGCATCTGCCGGTTCCTGACGCTTCTGGCGCGGACGACATCGCCCGTCATTGTCGCGAGGCCGTGGAGGGAGGCGGACGACGACAACAGCCTTGATGCTACGCACCCTACGCCCTCGTTCAACGTCCCCAACTTCCGCGACAGCGAACGCTCCGTCGAGTACATGTACGGCATCACACCCGCCCTCGGCAACATGTTGGCGAAAACGTGCCAAATGGCCGAGCACCTAGCCTACCACCGCGAAGCCAACGACAGCGTCTTGTCGCCCAGCCTCCAAGCCGCCTGTGCCGCGCTCGGCGACGAGCTCGCCGCGTGGACCGTCGACGACGAGCCCTTTGGCCTCATCCAGGCCGACAACGAGGCCGGCCAGCACACCATGCGCGAGATTGCCCGCTGCCAGGCGCGGGCCTTTCACGGGGCGGTCCTCCTGTACTACTGTAGGACTTTGGCGACATACGGCCTACAAGACCGCCGCGTGTCGCCCGTCGCCGTCGACGTCCACGCCCAGGTCCAGGTCATTTGGGCCCAGTTGACCACGGCGGAAGACCTCAAAGAAACCTACTACCACAACCACGTCTGCTCTCTCAAAAGGAGTGCGCCCATGTCGTGGCCCGCCTTCATCGCCGCCTGCGAGGCCGCCCCGCACGACCGCCCGCTCTGGGCCGCCTGGTGGGAGCGCGTCAACCGCGGCTACCGGATCGGCAACTTTGCGCGCCAGTGGCAGATCATCCAGGACGTGTGGGCGCTGCAAGACCGTGTTGAGGCGCAGGGGCACGGGTCGATTGGCTGGCGCGAGGCGCTGGCAAGGACGGGCAAGCTGGTGCTGCCGATATGAGCCGTAGGCGATTACCGCCGGAGGCGGTAAAAGAGACAAGAGACTGCGTCTCTCTCTCCGCCTCCGGGTGGGTAGGCGGAGGAAGCGGAGGACATTATCCCAAACGAAGGCGTTTTGAAGATTGGTGTTTGGTGCAAGGTGACGACGTTTATGTTTGCATTTATGGTGTAATGATTTATTGAATTCCTTGTGTATTCTACTTTGGCATGGCTAGCATTTGGTTACTACATTTATATTTACATTTCATGTTCCTTTTGGATACTCTTTACAGTCCATCGCTGGTTTGGTCAACCTACTTGATTTTGTCTCATGTCATTTCTTATGTCATTGTTCTATCATTCCTATCATTCTCATTCGTCTTCATTCTCGTTATGTACATGACAAGTTCGTTCGTCAACTCCACCATATCCGTTCCCTCTTACAGACTCATATTATTCAGTTTCTCTCCCACCCCCTACAGCTCATCCTTCCCGGCAGGCGTCTTGCCGATGACCGGCTTGTCTTTGCCCTTGACCATGGCGGCCAGGATGTCGACAATCAGGTCGGCGGCCGCAATGGACGTCACCTCGGCCACGCTGTCGTAGGGCGGCGACACCTCGACGACGTCGGCGCCGACCAGGTTGACGCCCTCGAGGCCCTTGATGTAGCGCTTGAGCTCGCGCATCGTCCAACCGCCCGACTCCGGGGTGCCCGTCGCAGGGGCAATGCTGGGGTCGAGCACGTCAATGTCAATACTGAGGTAAGTGGGGGTGTCGCCAACCGCGTCCAGCGTCTTCTTGAGAATGCCCTCCATGCCGATCTCGTCAATCTCGTGCGCCTCAATGAGCGTGAAGCCGACGACGTCGCGGTCGATCTCGTAGTCGCGCGGGCTAAACAGCTTCGTCCGCAGGCCGCCGTGCACGCTCGTGCCCTTGCTAATGCAGCCCTCGCGGCTGGCGTGCCAAAAGAACGTGCCGTGCGTCAGCGCGGACTGGTTCGAGCGGATGCCCGTGTAGCCCTCGTACGGGTCCCACGTGTCGAGGTGCGAGTCGAGGTGGATCACCGAGATGGGCCCGTACACCGTTTTGAGCGACCTAAGGATGGGCAGGACGATCGAGTGGTCGCCGCCCATGCTGATGATGCGCGGGTGCTTCCACGCGGTGGCGTCGGATGTCTCATGATATAAGACTTGGCGGTAGCCTTGCTCCATCTGCTTGAACGCGTGCGCGGCGTCAAACGGCGTGATGGGAATGTCACCGCAGTCGATAATCTCCAGCCCCTGCTCGTACGGGTCCACGCCCCACACCGTGTTGTAGCTGCGGCCCTTTTTCTCGCGCGCCGAGCCCGACCGGATGCCGCGGGGGCCGAAGCGCGCGCCGGGCCGGTACGACGTCGAGGTGTCGTACGGAAAGCCCAGCAGCGCAATGTCCAGCGGCTTGTCGTGGGACGCGGCCAGGCAGCGCTGCCACTCGAGGTGCGCAAACGTCACCGGCTGCGAGAACGGGAGGTCGACGTCGAGGTCTGCAGGTTAGCGGGATACATATTCATATGAATTCTCGCGCCGGGTACTCACCCTCAATGTGGTGCTCATAATCAGGCCCGACGTTGACGGCGGCCGCGACGGGCAGCAGGCAGTGCAGAAGTGTGGGACGCATGATGGTGATGGGTGATGGGACGATGTCAGTAAACAGGGTGAGTCTGCTCTGAAAATCTGACGATTGTTATCAGAAAAGAGAAGAAAAGGTTTAAATATGTTGTGTCAATTTCAACAGAAGATATACTACTTCTTGGAGACGAAAGAAGGAGCTCCTTCATCGGCATGCACCGGCATTCGCCCGAAGTGGCAGGACCTAGCGAGGAAGACAAGTGAACGCCGAACAGTTCAACAGCAAATACCGTGCAAAGACAGCTCCGCAACACGTCAGATCAAGAGAAAAGAACAAAAAAAGGAAAGAAAAGAAAACCAAAAGAGGGTCCTCTCAACGGGCCCAGTCCCCTCCTTCAAACAGCTCCGAGCTCTTTCTTTTTTGTCATATTTTCCTGTGTCATCATTATCGATAGGAGCATGCCGCGTGGGATAATCCTGGATATCCTGGATAGGCCCGGGGAAATCTCGACTTTTCGATTTGTTGATGCAAGTGTTGGTCGTGTGCTCTTGCCTGCCGTGGGTGTGGTGACGGTGTTAGTGCTGTCTCGCAGCTGCCTTCCGGATTCTGTAGACGGCGTGTAAGTGGAGGAGTGGGTCTCACACTACTGACGAGTGGGTCCATCTCTCGCAGACGCCTTCCCAAAGCAAATCCTCACCACTAAAAGCTACCTAAGTGTGACAACCAGCGTTGATTAACGACGCTCGATTAAGCTTTTATCTATCGTCATTTTTTATCGATTTCGGGTTCTCCTCTTTTTTCGTCGTTTACCGTCTGCCAACGACACAGACCCCGCCAATCTTATCCGCCTCATTACATACCGAGGAGTGTCACAATGGGGAGATAGAGGGGACGTCAAAGGAATCAGTCTAAACTCCAGCTGTTGTCGACTGAGCTATCCGATAAGAACAGCCCTTTAAGTCGAGTCTTTGAGTCAACATTTACGTTTACATCCCCCTAACAGTGGCATCATACGGTCCCATCCACTACTCGTACGGCGTCGCTGGCGGTTGCCCAAACCGGTGTCTCTGTCTGTCGATATTCTTGTCCACACTGAATACTGACTGCATCCTTTGTGTCATCGGGGCTTTCGCGGCATCCTACCAACGAACATTATCTCAAAATGCTTCACACATCTCGGCTGTGAATAACGACAGAATTTATATAACATCTACCCAGAGATTTGACGACAAGCATTTACGGCCAAGACCACAGACGACATCATTCATCGATGAAGACATCCACGGCCGAGGAGATTATCAACCCGACTTACATATATTTTCCCAACATACACTTATTTTTATCTTCTTCTCTTCTCATAATTTGTTTTCCATAATCCTATTCTCGACACACCTCCCACAATGGCCCTTCCTTTGGCCGTTTTGGCAGCGGCGGCGGTCGTTGTCATTTTCGCCGTGCAGTGCATCTACTCGGTCTTTTTTAGCCCGCTTGCCCGCATCCCGGGGCCCAAACTGTACGCCCTGACAAGCTGGCGTCTTGCCTACGACGACTGGCACGGCCTGCGGACGCGCAACTTTTACGCGCTGCACGCCAAGTACGGACCGGCCGTGCGCGTCGGCCCCAACGAGGTGTCGTTCAGCAGTCTCGCTGCCCTGCGGACCATCTACGGCGCCGGCAGCGGGTTCGAGCGCACGTCGTTCTATGCCATGTTCCAGGTCTACGGGCGGCGCAACATGTTTACCTTTGGGCCCGGGCGGGAGCACGCCGCCCGAAAAAAGATGGTGGCCAATGCCTACGCCAAGTCGACGATGCTGCGCGGGCAGATTGCGTCGCTGGTGGAGAGCAAGGCCAAGAACTATTTGGACCTCATCGAGCGCAGCGAGGACCGAAAATCCGAAATCTTTGCGTCGCTGCACTACTTTTCGCTCGACTCCATCACGGACTTTTTGTATGGCGAGGCGGGCGCCACGTCCTGTCTGACGGGCTCACCAGCCCACCGCGCGTTGATCAGCGACATCATCGACAAGGCCCGCCGCCGCCTCTCGTGGTTTTCGGTGCACATGCCCGAGCTGATCGACCGCGTGTACGCGCAGACGGGTGTGGCGGGCTGGTTTTGTGAGCGCTTCCTCTACCCCATGCAGAAGCCCACGACGTACACGGGCATCCGCGCGTATGCCAAGCACGCCGTCGACCGCTTCGGCGAGCTGGCCGCCCAGAAAACGACCGACGAGATTGAGCGCGAGCCCTCTGTCGTGGCCAAGCTGTGGAAGTACCGCGTCGAGGAGAAGAAGACGGGTGGCAGTGGGCTCGACAGCCTCGACATTGCCGCCGAGTGTGCCGACCATCTGCTGGCCGGCATCGACACCACCAGCGACACCCTCATGTTCCTGGTGTGGCTGCTGTCGCGGCCGGAGAACCAAAGGTTCCAGGACAAGGTGATCGCCGAGGCCAGAGGTGTTGATGCGTCCGACCTCACAGAGTCTGGCGTGACCCACGCCTACGCCGCCGACAAGCTGCCGTACCTCGACGCCGTCATCAAGGAGACCCTGCGCCTGTTTCCCCCGCTGCCCGGCTCCGAGCCCAGACTCTCCAGGACGAGCACCACCATTGACGGCCACGTCGTCCCCGCCAACACCGTCGTCTCCATCTCGCCGTTTGTCCTGCAGCGGAATCCGCAAATCTTTGAAGACGCTGCCACCTTTAACCCCGACCGCTGGATCGGCGCCTCGCCCGCCGTCACCGAAATGAACCGCTGGTTCTGGGCTTTCTCGTCCGGCGGCCGCATGTGCATCGGCATGCACCTCGCCATGGCCGAGATGACCGTCCTCGCCTCCTCCATCTACCGCAAGTACCGCACCGTCCCCACCGACGGCTTCGACAAGATCTCGCCCGGCATCACCAGCCGCTACGAAGTCCTCTGCGACGACGCCTGTCCGGAAATGAGGGTGAGTCAACCACGCGTGCTTGAATTAGATTTCCTTTTACCTTACCTTCTGCTAACCTTTTAGGAACACGAATGCCGCATCCAGTTCCAGCTGTTGGACGAGGAGTAGTGGACAAATATTGTTGCATGATTTGATACACGACTGTACATGTGTTTGACATTTGGGAAGCATGTAGCGGGCAATTAATGTTAAGTAAAATAAAAACGAATAAAGATAATAAAATTAAGAATTATTCAGTATTTTCTGGGAATGGCTTTTTTTTGTGTAATTTTATTTTTATTTTCACTCATGATAAAAAGAAAAAAATTTAATGTTTCAGTTTCGTTTGTTACTAATATACGAGAAAAGAGTAAAGAAAATGGACGAGTTGAATGAAGTAGGAATAAATCTTAAATCGCCGTTTATTATTCAAGGTGTATTCTTTAAAGAGTCCAATGAGTGCAATCACGATTACGATGTGGTTTCTAACCTAAGTATGGCCGACAATCGCAGTTTTTCTGACGGTGATGCGGTTTGTTGACATTGGGATGTTTGGCTAGCGACAAAGCGAAAAAGACCAGCCTCCACGCTGTTGCAGCCGTTGTTGGGTGCATGGCGCTAGTTCGTGTTGGGAAGTCGACTCTTTAATGGGGCTGCCTGATTGGCTGACCACAGCGGGGCTGCCAGCTCAATGGCTCTCCACTCTCCCGTTACTGCACGGTTGCTGCGCGTCAACCAAGTGCAAGCGGCCGTTTTCAATTACGGAGGGAAAGAACATGCAGGCGCAAACCAGCCCCCTGCTGGGGAGGAAGGAAGAAGGCGGGATGGTAGATGGGTCGTTTGCTCTTTCTTTTTCTGTTCGTGTCAGCTTGTCATGTCTCGTTTTGACTCGTCTTTTCTTCATTCCTCACATTCCTTTGCGACAGCTCGACTGTTGAGTTGACGATTGACGACAGCGACATCAGATAACTGACAGCGACAACTGACGAACCACGATCGACGACCAGTCAACAGCATCACCCCGATTGCGGCCCAATCCGAGTGTCGAGTGTCAACAAAGGGATTGTCTGCGAAGAGACGACGACACAACGAAATAACTGTTGTACGGCATCACGACCACGATTGTCGACTTCAGTCCATTGTTGACTTCCGACTGCGACTGCGGCTGCGACTGTCGACAGCGGGGAACCTTCTCGTCCTCTCCCCGTCACACGAATCTGCTGTAGCCGGTCACGACCTGCTCCTGCTGCCGTGTTGACTGAGGTTATCGAGCTTCCTCCTTTTTCTCCTCGCTCCGCTCGACTCGTTCTGTCCTCACTCCTCTCGACTCTTCCTTTTCTCCTCGCTCGCTTCGTTCACTCGATTCTCCTTCTGTCCTCGCTCGCTCCGCTCACTCGATTTCTTCGCCCACTCCCACTCCGTTCGCTTCGCTCACTGCGTGATTGCTCACTTGTTTTCCTCGCTCGCTGCGCTCGCTCGCGACCATGGCCTCCACCACCACAATGTCCGAGTCCGTCGTCGACGCCCGCCGCTACGACTACCACTCCGCCCACACCGGCAGCACCCACCACCGCCATCTCCTGCACAAATACCGCTGGCCCGCCGTCCAGCTCAACTTTTGGATCATCATCATGCTCGCCGCCGCCTGCACCTGGATCGGCATCTTTGCGACCCTCGTGCAGGCCCAGCAGCGCTTGGTCTTGCACGTTCCGTGGTACTTTGCCTACATTCTCACCGTCGCCGCGTTAGCGGTGACGTTCGTCTTGGCCATCCTCGGGCTCATCTTCCAACGACGCCTCTTACCGAGTATCGTCATGATTGGCGGCTTCATGATGTTTGTGCTGTGGGTGGTGGCCCTCGTCGTCTTGTCGATCGAGCTCTTTGGCGACAGCGGCGCGGGCGTGGCCACAAACTGCAACCTGAGCGTCTTCAACCAGAACCCGATCGGGCTGTCGACGTCCACGCTCGCCTGGATGGAGCAGAAGAGCATCTGCCAGTCGTGGCAGGCGGCGTTTGCCTTTGGGCTGGTGGGCGCCATCTTTTTGTTCTGGATCATGGTGATGGCCTACCAAGTGTTTGCCGATGAGACGTAGGGTGACAGAGGAGATAAGGTGACAGTTGGAAGACGACATGCGTCCTGGATCGGCCAAGACTGACAGGGAGACGGTCTGGTGGCGTTGAAAAGGGGGCAGCGGGTTAATGACTTGGCGTTTATGTTGCTTTTGCTTTTGAGCTTTTGAGCTTGGGTTGATATCATGTTTGCGACTGCTTCTGCTTTTTACTTTTGGATACTGGCCATCGGCCTACGTTTCTGACATTTTACATTTTCACATCTTCACATTCATCACATTCTTGTGCTCTTTGTAGATGGCAATGACAACTCATCTAGGACGTAGTTGATGGGTATATTGATTATCTAGTTGTAGGAGCGATGCAAGTCCTCTAGTTGGAGTACTTGGGGTCGACCTTCTTGCTGTAGAGGGATGGTGGTTAGCAGTTGTTTGAGTGTAGGGGATGCATTCATCTGCCTGCTACGCCAACTTACCCAGTCACCTTCTCAAAGGCGCCGCGCAGACCGTCGGTGATCTTCTCGCTCGTGTTGGGGTTGACCTGGTGGCCCGACTTCTTGGCAACAAAGTCGAAAGCCTTGTCGCCGTAGTCCTTGCTCTGGCCGGCAGCGGCACCGCCAGCAGCGGCGTTGCCGGTACCGGCAGCCTGGTTCTGAGTGGGGTCCATTGTGAGAGGGTGGTGGTTGGAAAAAAAAAGTTGATATGTGTGTGTGATTGTGTGAAGAGTGGTTGATGGAGAAGAAGAGAATTGTTGAACAAGAAGAAGACGGGAGACGACCTTTATATCTATTTGGCTGGCAGGCTGGCTGCCTCTGACGTTAGTTCGACCTGACAAGGCAACGCTTGTCGAAGAAAGACAAGAGACTTGACAGGAAAGACATCAAGTTCCTGTCTATGTCAAGCTGAAAGAGGGGCAAGACAATGGCGTCGAAGCTACCGTACTCTGGATGTCCCAAAGAAGGGAGAGAAGACACCAAGAGACACCACCAAGACACCCATTACATCAGAGCCCCTCGCTACATCATAACGGGGTAAAAGCTGGGTCCGGCAGAAGATGGCCGAAAACTAGTTTTCGTCTTCTCCTGACAAGTATCCAATTCTATTTTGGTAGTCGATGGAGTGGATGGAATGGCGAGGAATGTACAGCTTTTCTGGGCCGGCATTGAGCGATGACGTCAGGTGACACCTGTCAGTGGGCGCCCTTCTGGCGTCAGAACTAAGGTACAGAGGTACACCCACTAATACTCCCACTATCGCTACCTCTGCCAAGATCGCTTTGCGTGCCTGGAAAAACAGGAAGAAAGGGAGATCGAGACGTCGATCTCAAGGGAGAAAAGAGGAGACTCGAGAGGAGACTTTTCTATGGCACCGAGGGCACGAAAAGAAAGTGCATGCAGGAGAAGACAAAAGTACCGGTAGACCTCCGTCTACCGACATTCGCCCATCGACGCAATCACTATCGGCAGTGAGACAGATCGTCAAGCCCACTGTAACCCAGCTCTTTCAGTGGACGATACAAAGCTACAGGTATCTTTGGGCCCCACTCCGCCGACTAACACCTCATCGCCAGCCCAGATTGGTCGCGATCGGTGCGTGTTGCAGTCAGCACATGGAGAGAAAGAGGAAAGAAAGACAAGAGAAAAGAAAGATTGGCACCTGAAAGAAGCTTTGCTTTGTCCGAGATGTAGAACCAGCAACTCGGAGAATTGATGGAAAGTACAATGAAATGGGGGAATGTGCCGTGGAATCTGCCCGCCTTGTTCTTTTTCTTCTTTGAGCTTCTCTGTGGCTTGTCTTTCCGTTCCTTGTGCCTTGTCTTGGATATGTCAAGTCCGAGATGCTATTTTGAGAATACTGTTACTCGAATGGCTAAAGCTTGTACCTTGCTTGCGACGGCCGATACAACATCGAAACGTCGAGAAAACAGGAACGGATACACTTATGCCAGGGGGAGGCAATTGTCCCTGTCCAAAAGGCTTGGTGACGAAATGCACGTGACCAGACTCGTGAGGAGGGGCATCTTAACGACAGCAACAACAGTCAGGGTTGCGAAAAAAGACTAAAATTTGTACCCGGACTAAGGACTAAATTTAGTCCTTAGTCTTTAGTCCGACCTTTTACCGGACTAAGCTAAAAATGATTATTCTTAGTCCGGGGCCGGACTAAAGAGGACTAAATTACGTAGATTAAAACGGACTAAAACGGATTAAACGGGATTAAAATAATATAAATTTTTTTTTTTTTTTTTATTATATAATTAATTTTTTTAATTTTTTTTATCGATAACTTATCGATAACGAATTTATTATTTAAATTTCGATTAAATTTTTTTTTTTTTAGTCCTCTTTTAGTCCTTTAGTCCTTAGTAAAATTTTTACTTTAGTCTTAGTCAATGCCCGGACTAAAGAGGACTAATTTGTATGGGACTAAGGAGTGAATTAGTTAGTCTTAGTCCGGGGGTGGACTAAGACTAAAGACTAATTTCGCAACCCTGACAACAGTCAATACGATGGTTCAATTGATTGTGTTGAGATCAAAATGATGCAAACGAAGGAATCAACTGATTTCCATTGATATTCGGACTCATATATCTGGAATGTGATGGGTATATGTGCGATTGTGTTGAAGCTGAATCCAATGCGAACTGTGCGTCTCAGGGAATATGCCCCTCACTGGCTCCTGCCGTATATGATGACTCTAGGCCAGTGTAGACTCATACTCTAGACACCTTGTTGACTTGGACTTGTTGACTCTAGGAGTCATATCCATATCACAAGCACGGTTTTATATCTACAATTGGGACTTGCATCTGGCCAACACTATCGTTCTGCACAACTACACCGCTACAATGTCCAAAAACGCCCTCAAAGTGCCCAAGGGCACGCGCGACTGGGTCGGCCGCGATCTCGAGCTGAGAGATTACATCTTGTAGGCCCTGCATCCATGCGTAGCAGCTGACAAGATCCTCCACTGACTTTTGCCCAGCCGCACGATCAGCACGTCCCTCGAGAAGCACGGCGCGGTGCAGCTCGACACGCCCGTCTTTGAGCTCCGCGAGATCTTGGCGGAAAAGTACGGCGAGGACGCGAAGCTCATCTACAACCTGGAGGACCAGGGGGGAGAGGCGTTGTCTTTGAGGTATGATCTTACTGTGCCCTTTGCGCGCTGGCTGGCGATGCACACGGACGTGCAGCAAATCAAGCGGTACCAGATCGCCAAAGTGTACCGGCGGGACCAGCCGGCGATTGCGCGCGGGCGGATGCGCGAGTTCTACCAGTGCGATTTCGACATTGCGGGGACGTACGACGGCATGATTCCGGATGCGGAGATTATCAGAATCATCGGGGAGGTTTTCAAATCATTCAAGTTGGATGTTGTGGTCAAACTCAACCACCGCCTGATCCTGGACGGCATGTTTGCCGTCGCCGGCGTGCCGGCCGACAAGATCCGCACCATCAGCGCGGCCGTGGACAAGCTCGACAAGACGCCGTGGCCCGAGGTACGCGAAGAAATGGTGGCCAAGGGGCTGCCGGACGAGGTGGCCGACCGGGTGGGCTCGTACGCACAACGGAGTGGCACACTATCTGGACTACTACAAGAACTACGGCAAGATGCGGACCTCGTGGCCAACGAGAGCGTCGCCGCCGGCCTGGCAGACTTGGGGCTGCTCGCAACCTACCTCGAGGCCATGGACGTGGCCGATCTGGTGTCGTTTGACCTGTCGCTGGCGCGAGGACTCGACTACTACACGGGCGTCATCTACGAGGTCACACCGCGCGCTGGCGGCAAAGACATACCGCCGGGCGTCGGGAGCATCGCCGCCGGTGGCCGCTACGACAATCTGGTCGGCATGTACGGCAAGCGGCCGGTGCCGTGCGTGGGCATCTCGTTTGGCGTCGACCGCATCTTTACGCTGCTGGACGCGCGCCGACCAAAGGCCAAGAACACCGCCGCCGCCAGCCCGCCCAACGTGTTCGTCATGGCCTTTGGCGGCAAGGAGTTTGAGGGCCTGTTGGCAGAAAGGATGCAGGTTGCCACCCGCCTCTGGGACGCCGGCATCCGCGCCGAGTATGCGCCCAAGGTCAAGCCGCGCAAGATGCAGCAGTTCAACGCCAGCGCGGGCGTGCCGGTGGCCGTGATGCTGGGCGACGAGGAGGTCCGGTCGGGGCAGGTGCGCGTGAAACGGCTTCACGTGGGCAACGACAAGGGGGACGACGATGGCGAGAAAGATGGCGAGAAAGAGAAGGAAAAAGAGAAAGACATGGGCAAGCTGGTGCCGCTGGACAGGCTGGTCGAAGAGGTCAAGCTGTTGCTGGACGAGGCGTCGCTAGACGCTGCAAGGATAGGATCAACTGTCATAGGACAGAAATGATGAATGATATATGACTTGACAAGGTGCTGGCCAGAGACGAAAATGACCACGGGCGGCTGCTTTGTGGCGTTTCTTCGTTGTGTTTCTCGAGCTGTGTAATTCGAAGCAGTGCAGCGTCATGCTGCCTTCTTTCAGTGAGCCATTTGGAATCGGGTGTCAGGCAAGGATGGGAGTGTCGAGAAGGACTGTATCGAGCTTCGGAGCCGATGATCTTTGCTGTTGAGGTGAGGATGAGGCTGTTATCTGGATAGGGGACAAAAGGAAAAAGATGCCCCCCGAGCCCCTAACATCCCTTGCGTGGTGCTTGGCCAGCTTTTCTCGAGGCGGCTCCACCGCCTTCCCCAGGGGCACAAAGTCCGTTTTTTATCGTTTCTGCCGTTGCTAGCGCCACGTGTGCTGCCATAGCAACGCTGGTCTGAGGCGACAGCGCTGTCACAACTGAACTTTAGGCTTTCTTTTTGGTGCTTGTCTTGTCTCGCAGTCCCTGTCGCTAGCGCGCTCTAGGCCGTTGTCCGCCCCACGTCAGGTCTTCTTAGCGTGTCTTTCGTCTCTCGAGCGTCGCTGTAGTGGACCGTGGGAGCGGCAGAGTGCGTGCAAGTGCGTGCAAGCGGGCGCAAGCCCACCAAAAAAGGAGCGTCCAGGATCACCAAAAGGCCCGAGCGCGTCCCCTCCGTCATGGGCCCCTTGCAGCCGTGGGAGCAAAGCGTAGCGTAAAAAAGACTGCCCGCAAAAAAGCGACCAAAACGGCTGCACCAGTCAGGAGAAACCACGAGAGGAGACAAGGGAAGGAGCGACCAGTGCGACCACAGCAGGAGACAGAAAGACGAGACAGAAAAAGCAAGCACGAGCAAGTCCACGAGGGCACAACTTCACAGCAAAGTCAAAGGAGCTCAACGGTGATCTCTCGATCAATCTCAGACTTTTCATCTCATCCACGTCCGTCTCGGCCTGCATTTCTTGCACCTCCCACTTTCGTTTAACAAAAACACGCGTCGACGAGACATTCCACGTTCGCTCTAAATCTCGCGATAGTGCCCAACCTGACGGCCACTGCCTACATCCACAATACGATCACAATAGATCTCCCCTCCCGACGAAACGAAACACGATCGACGGCACTCTACGACTACAATACACACATTACCACAATACTCACACACCTCCCCCACGCATGGACGTGGAAAACGTGCCGCCGATGGCATCGCACGATGCGCATGCCGGCCACGGCGACGAGAGCGTCGCTAAGGACAACGACACCAACGCATTCGACGATTCCCTCCACGAAGCTTTGACTTCGAAGCAGCCGACCACAACAACTACTCCCCTCGAAGACGACCGCTCGACAACACCGCCGCCACCTCCTCTGGCGCCTGTCCAGCAGGCCGTCCACATCGACGACGGCATGGCGGACACCACGAGTGCCAGTGTGGACAGTCAACAGCAGGCGACCACAGAATCGACTTCAACCGCGGCTGACGCCGCACCTACCGAAGAGTCCTTTGCCCATACCAGCCTGTTTGACCGCACCGGCCTTGGTCTCGACGACAAGGTGGGCGACTCCTTTGCCGACAACGACAATGACGGCCAGTTCCGCCTCAACGACACGCTGCCCGACGTCGAGTCGAGCTTTGTGGCGCCGCTGTCGCCGCTGCCCACGATCACGCAAGACGGGCCCGACGACACGTACCTGTTTGACTCGCCCAGAAAAAGAGCACAGCCGGCAGCGGCGGCACCACTCGCGCCTGTCGAGGAGGCGCCCCCATCACAACCAGCACAATCCCAACCAGAAGACGACTCCCTGCTATGGGCAGAACCAAAGACCCAGGCCCAGACACAATCACAGCCACAAGCCCAAACACTCAGCGCCAGCCAGCACAGCGAGGGCGACACTCGCCGACGATCCCTCAACCTCAACGAATCCACCGGCAGCAGCGGCAGCAACGGCCTGGCCCTCCGCTACGGCAAGCGCCCGCGCTTCTTGAGGAGTCGCAACGCCAGCCAGCGGTCGTCGGCCTCGTCCTTCATCACCAACCCAGACGCGCACGACGCACAGGACGGACATGACGAAAACGATAACAACGACATGGACAGCGACGTGACCGTGGGCCTGGGCGCGGACTATGCGCTGCAGTCGGGCGGTGCCATTCCGGCCGGCGGACGGCGCAACGCGAGCGATCTGCTGTCGCGGACCGTCAGCATGGGCAGCGTGGCGTCGGGTCTCCCAGACACAGATCATGATGACAGCCGCGACGGCAACGAAGAACTTCTGCGCACACCCCGGCCGAACAAGGCGACGCTCGCGCCGCCCACCGACACCGTCCTGACCCGCCGCGTCATGGACATCCAGGTGCCCGAGTCGCTGGCGCGCGAGTACAAGACGCGCAACGGCCTGACGACGCCGCGCAAGCCGTCCGACTTCCGCTCCGAGTTTAACAGCACGACGGCGACGGCCACGTCGGCGGCGACAGGGCACACGACCACGACGACCCGGCCCGGCCGCAATATGACACTGAAAGAACAGAGCAGCACGATTGAGCGGCTCTCAAAAGAAAACTTTGACCTCAAACTCAAGGTCATGTTCTTGAGCGACCGGCTCGACAAGCTGTCCGAGGACGGCATCAAGGAGATGATCCAGGAGAACGTCGAGTTCCGCACCAACATTGCCATTCTGCAGCGCGACAACAAGGGTTTGAGGAGACGCGTAAAAGAGCTCGAGAAGAAGATCCGCGACGAGGACGACAACAACCGCCCCGGCACGTCGCGGAGCGCCAACTCGTCGACCGAAATGGACGACCCGGAAGCGGCTGCGGCGGCCGACCAGGAACGCGAAGAGGAGGTCTTGTATCTGCGCGAACGCGTCGAAGAGTTCACGTCCATCATCGAGCAGCTGCGCCAGGACGTCTTCACGAAAGAAGCCGAGAAGCGCCGCATGGGCGACATGATCAAGTCGCTGCAGTCCAACGGCACCGACAAGAGCAACGGCGAGTCTCTGGGCCGACAGGAGGAGGAGGACGTCTGGAAGGATCTGCTCGAACAAGAAACGGCCCGCCGCGAACAGGCCGACGACGACAACCGCAAGCTGCGCGACGAGGTCTTCCGCATGAAGCAGGAGATGCACACCAACGGTGCGGGCGGGACCGTCTCGTCGACTGGCGAGCGCAGCCTCCACCACACCACCAACATTTACAACATTTCGAAGAGAGCCGGCCCACAAGGCACGAGCGCCTCTGCTCCCAGCGTCGACACCGACAACGGCAGCGCCACGACGGGCACCAATACTCTTGTGGAAGAGCTGCGCCGCGAGAGCGAGCAGCTGCGGCACGAAAACGCCGAACTCCGCAAGGAAGTCGGCGCCCAGACGTCGATGCTGACGTCGCGCAACCGCGAAAAGGAGCGATTGTACCAGGAAATCGAGGACCTCAAAATGGCCCAGCGGCGCGGCGGCGGGCCCGCTCCATCGACCATCGACTCGTTTTTAGATAGATCCGCCTCGCAGGTCGGCATGGGCGTGCGCGAACGGTCGGCCTCGCGGGCCAGCGGCGGCACGAGGGCCGACACGGTTTTAGGGGGCACGGCGACGGGCGCGGCCGACGAGCAGGACGAGGCCCTGAGGGAAGACTTGGAGAACCGCAACGCGGCGCTGCGCGACAAGATCAACGAGGCCAAGCTCGAGAACCAGACCTTGTTGCAAGAACTCGAGGCCACGATGCTCCAGAAGCAGGAAGCCGAGGAGGTGGCGCTGGGCGTGCAAAAGGACTACGAGGGTGCCATGACGGACCTGATGGCCATGCAGGCCGAGCGGGATGAGCTGATTGCCGAGCTGAATGATCTCGAGCAAAAACACAGCAACCTGCAGGGCGAGTTTGAGGATCTGCGGGCCGAGGCCCAAGACGCCATCGACGGCTACGAGGAGGACGCCGACATCCGCGACGCCGAGAACCAGAAACTGCAGACCGACCTGGCCGAGAAGACGGAAAATTTCGGGGCGCTGCAGGAAGAGATGCGCAAGCTCAGCGAGGCGCTCGTCGGGTTGGAAGACGAGACGGAGAACAAGGTGCGGCGCGTGCAGCAGCTCGAACAAGAACTGGGCGACGCCAACAAGGAGCTCGAGGAGCTCGAGGCCAAGCTGCTCGAGTCCAACGATAAGGCGCAGCGGCTGCTGGTGCAACAAGAAAACTCCCAGGGAGAGATTGCGTTCTTGCGCGAAGAGCAGGAGAGCGACAAGATCAACATTTCGCGCCTGGAAGTCAGCATCACCAAGGCCGAGGAGCAGATCCGCGACGAGCAGGAGCGCGTCAAGCAGCTCCAAGCCCAGATCGTCACCGAGCGCGAGCGGTCCGAGAGTTTGGCCACCAAGGACAAGAAGGAGATGCAGCAGTTTGTCAACGAGCTAAGCCGCGAGGCGTCGGGCCACAAGGAGGAGGCGCGCAAGCTGCGCAAGAGTCTGACGTCGCGCGAAGTAGAGGCCACCGAGTGGAAGGAGCGTCTGATGGAGCTCGAGAACAATTTGCGCGAAGCCCTAGGCGACTTGAGTGGCACCCGCTCGTCGCTCCTCAAGAGCATCGCCAAACTGCAGCGCGAGCTCGAAAACACGGTCCGCGAGCTGCAGACGACAAAGGGCAACCTCATGGAAAAGGACCGCATCATCAAGCAGCGCGACGCCCTGCTCGAGTCGCACGGCCTCGAGGCGCGCAAGGTCGCCGAGGCCCTGGACAAAGAACGCGCCGCCCACCGCAACACCAAGCACCAGTTCGACACCTTCCAAAAGACGCACCAGCACGTTACCAGGACGGTCACCACGCAGGACGCCCGCATCACCGAGCTCGAGTCCTCCAAGTCCCTCGACAAGCGCCGCATGTCCCAGCTCGAGTCCACCTTCCGCGACCAGCTCACCGAGCGCAACAATTTGTTGTTGCTGCTCTGGACCCGTTTGTCCGCCATTTGCGGCACCGATTGGGCCCACGATAACTCGCTCATCAACGGCCGCGCCCTGCCCTCCTTGGAGGTCGTCGCCACCATGCTGCCCGGCTTCACCCGCAACCTCATGGCCGCCATCAAGCACATTGAGACCGTCGTCGGCGGTTTCCCCGGCCGCATCAAGGCCGTCGAGCGCGACCTGTGGCGCGAGTACCAGAGTTTGGAGAGCACGCTCGAGCAGCGCCTCAAGAAGCTCGACCGGCTCGAGAGTGTTGTCCGCAATAACGTCTCGGGCAGCAACGGCAGCAATTTCGGCACGCCCGAGCTGCAGTCCCGTTTCCTGAGGCTCGAAGAAGCCTACCGCCAGCTCAAGGTCGAAAACACAACCTTGAGGACCGCCAGCGAAGTCCGCCAGCGCGCCTACGGCTCGGGCGACAACAACTCCGACTCCAACTCCAACAACATCTTTGACCTCCCCGGCGGCGGCTCCCCGTCGCCCTCGATCCCGACCGGCCCCCGCGATAGGTCTGCCAAGTCCGCCCGCGGCAAGTCGGGCCGCAGCGGCGTCCCCCGCCCCATCACGTCGTCGTCCTCGTCGGGCGCCCACTTGTCCCTCACATCCTCGTCGTCCCGCCCCCTCACGGCCGGCGAGCTCGCCCTCCACGAAGGCGAGGACGGACAGAGTGGTGGGAGTGGCGGCGCCGATCCCCGCTGGATACTGCGGCTGCGCGACCTCGAGAACAAGCTAAAGCTGGAGAGGGAAGGCCGCACAATGGACCGCAACGAGGCGGTCCGGCGGCTGCGGGAGCAAGAGGCCGAGCTGGCGCGGCGCAACGAGCGGGACAAGCGGATGGGCAGAGACGAGTAGGACGAGACGGCGAAGCCGACGAGTCGACGGTGGACATATGGTGAAGGGTTGAACAGAGAGTAAGAGAGGCTGTTTGTATAGCTACGCGGTGTACATTGTACAATATTGTTTGTTTTTGTTTGCTTGTTTTTTCTCCTTCTTTAGTTTGTTTTGCTTGCATAGCACTTTCTGTACTTGAGATTACGGGCGCTGCGGGTGTTTTTCTTTCTTCTCAGTTTGCTTTTCTTTTCTGCTTCTTTCACTTGATATCGCACGGCCAGCCAATATGACACGTTTCTGGATACCTCTTTTTGAATTGAAAACAAAACGTTAACAACAAGTCTCCTTTGCCTTTTAAAACAATGCTTGTGAACATGAATACATGTTAATAAAATCATTGCTTTTTCTCGTAATGTTTTACGGAGGAACGTCGCACTGTTATGTACCAAACCCCTGTTCCACTCTACATACAAACCTATTTTTACTCCTTGTTTATCGGAACTTTTAGGTACATTTTTGTACTTGCGAATCTAGGCTAGAAAGATGTGGTAAATCACTTCCCATGAGTACCTCCAAGTATATTAAAAAAGCACACTGCGCGTCTGGGCGGTCGCTACCTTGCAAGTAAGTCGTGCCGGCGATTTCGGTCGCTCTCCTGGTGAAAACGCCAATGAAATATGAAATTGCGAATCTCTCCGCTTTCCTCGTGTTGGTCACGTGATCTGTACTTGAGAAGGCCGCGGAAAACGGTGATATTCGCCTGGATGCGGTGTGTATAAAACCACAGTCCACCCCGCTGGCTTCACAACCAGCAGATGCGCACATTCCAGCATTCCTATGCGACGTACACAAGATCAAGTACGGCTGCGAAACGGTAAAGTGACACGAAAACACGAAAACAATCGTCGGCCGCCAATAGCCCAACAAGATGAGTGTACGGACGTGGCAGAGCTACTTGCCCAGAGGCCTGTCTCGTCGAGCGCTGTGGGCGTTCCTTTGTGTTAATTGGCACCTGGGATTCACGGCGTTCGGGGGGCCGCCTGCGCATTTCAAACTTGTAAGGCCAATCCCGGCAAAAGACTTGCGACGCCTCTATTTCGCGTTACTGCGTACTAACATCGCTCCTGCGACGCCGCAGTTTCACGATACGTTCGTACGAAAGGAGAATTGGATCGATGAACAATTTGTAAGCGACGGACGGTGCCGAGGGTGCCTCCCACGCCATACGCCCTTGGATGGATGCATAGATGCATAGCTTACGCCGACCTCCCCTTAGTTCCAAGAACTATTCAGTGTTTCGCAGGCCCTGTCTGGACCAGCAAGCACGAAAATG
This sequence comes from Sporothrix pallida, assembly GCA_021396235.1. NCBI lineage: Eukaryota > Fungi > Ascomycota > Sordariomycetes > Ophiostomatales > Ophiostomataceae > Sporothrix > Sporothrix pallida. The sequence continues at coordinate 177,895 of WNYG01000019.1, read as the reverse complement.
CTCTACTGCATCAATCTCGTTCATAATGGCACCCTTGCTGCTATTGTCGGGTTTATCATGTGGAGGTTGGTGCCGGTTTCTTGGAGTGATGTCTTGTTTAACTCGCTTATAAGTACTCACCCGAAACTTGCAGCCTTCCGGCCGCCCTGGCCATGTTCGGGCTGTCCCTCGGCGTCGCCAACATAAACCAGAGTCTTCCCGGTGCAGCATATGCCCTCTTGTCGGGCATCAACGCAGCTGTCGTCGGCGTCATTGCCCTCGCCACCGTGGAGCTGTCCACCAAGGCGATCACCGACGAGCTGACACGCTTTCTCGTGTTCTTCACGGCGTCTGCCGGGGTGTTGTACAATGCCCTCTGGTACTTTCCCGTTTTAATGGTCGCATCTGGCCTCGCAACATTCGTCTACGACTTCCGCTGGCTGCACAAGCCAGTCAGGGCCATGGCGCGCCTGGCCACCATCTGGCGACGAAAGCGGCCGGCGCCTGCGAGCGGCGCCCAGCAAGCGGCGAGCGCGGAGCTGGGCGTGGCTCAGGATGGGCAGGATGGGCAGGATGGGCAGGATGAGCACCCGTCCGCCAGGGGGCCTGCCGGAGGAGACGTCATCATCGGCACACCCGACGCACGGAACGCATCGCAGCCGCAGCCGCAGCCGCAGCCGCAACCGGGCCTGCGTGCTTCGACGGTCGAGGGCGAACCCCGCGTCATCCCCCGCGCGCTTCGTATTGATGTCTCGTGGCGGACCGGTGTCGCCATCATTGCCCTGTTTTTCGTCTCTTTCCTTGCGGTCATAACCCTTCGGAGCACCCTCGCCACCCCGCCGCACCTGTATCGTCTCTTTGCTAACATGTACCTCGCCGGCACGATCATTTTCGGGGGTGGCCCTGTCGTTATTCCCCTTCTCCGCGAGTACGTGGTCGCTGAGGGCTGGGTCAGCGAGCGGGACTTCCTTGTTGGTCTCGCCATTATCCAGGCCTTGCCGGGGCCCAACTTCAACTTTGCTGTATTCCTCGGCAGCCTAACTGCCGTTAATGCAGGATACAGCGCGGCCTTGGGGGCGGCCATTGCTTGGTTGGGCATATTCTTCCCCGGACTGATGCTCGTGCACGGCACAATGGGTGTCTGGAGTGCGCTACGCAGCCGACGCAGCGTGAAGGCGATTCTACGCGGCATCAACGCTGGGGCTGTCGGCCTGATATACACCGCCGTGTATCGGATCTGGACGGTTGGCTATGTCAACGAGACTGCCCAGCAGGGAGGAAGTTTGGGGGATGATCCCTGGTGGTTGGTTGTAGCGGTGGCCAGTTTCGTTTCCGGACGTTGGTATGGGCTGAGCCCGCCGATTGGCATCATTGCGGGTGCAGTCATGGGTCTGATCTGGTACGGTATTGTTTCAAAGTAAAGGAAATTGCTGTACGTCCGCTGGCAATTTTGTTCAAAGAGGACATGACTTATGTTCATGACTGTATACATGGAAGAAAATAGAAAATAAATCAGTCGACAAAATTGTACAACGATTGATGAAAAGATGAAAAAGAACACGATAAAAAATTTGAAAATACCGCAACAAATTCACCAAAAACCGATAACACTATTTAGAGGAGAAGAACCGGCCAGAATTAACAAAGGAAATGTAAACAGGAGATGAGGGAATCTCCAAGAGCAGACGGAGAAAATAAAACAGAAAATAAAACAGAAAATAAAACAGAAAATAAAACAGAAAATAAAACAGAAAAGAAAACAGAAAAGAAAACAGAAAAGAAAACAGAAAAGAAAACAGAAAATAAAACAGAAAAGAAAAGAAGAAAAAGAAAAAAGTGGGGCCACCAGGACAGACATCAAGAACCTGAAATGGCAAGAGCGACAGATCGTGATTGCCCTTTGCTCTTGCCTGTAAGGTCGAATCATGTTAAATTGCATGTGCTTTTACCCCTTTTTTTCATCCACCTCCTGAATGATGGTATTCTCTAGCAACACGAAATTCTCGCTTATAAACCACGCATGCATTTGCACCTCAATGCATCGCAATCAGCACGCAGAACAGACCAGGCATGTTGACGCCGAGCCGCGGCCGGTCACCAAAACTTCGTGTGTGCCCCCTCTCTGTCCACAGGCGCGTCGACACTCTACCCACGGATGATTTGCTTTGCTATCTCCTTTGATGAGTTGTTGTCTATGCTGACGTTTTCCCCTCGACATCCTCCAAAGCTGACGACTGACACGCAAGGTACGAGTTCGTTACGAGCCATTCCACGATCCTCCAATCATCGACCATTGACTAGACATAAAAAACAACAAGACACGGGAGTCGGCAAGACCCATGCGCTATTATCCGACAAAACCATATAAACAAGCACAAGAACACTGAAAAGAAAGGGGAGGAGGATCGATCGGAAGAAATCAAGATGGCGCATCCGGGCGGCAGCAATATGGCCGCACTATCGGGATAAAGTGGCCAAGGCTAACTCCTCACGGCAGATGAGAGCAAACAGGACGTCGGGGACAAGAGCAACATTGGCTACCACTGGCAGTCTTGGTGGTTGATATTTGTTATTTGCCCGTTTTCCAGTCTGGTTGTGAGTTTGCCCACTTTGTCTCTGACGAACTGTTCCTACAGACAAACGAACCATCACGACGACGACCTCACGATGCATTTCACGACACTCGCTCTCAGTCTGTTCGCCGGCCAGGCCCTCGGCCAAGGCCGGGCCCCGATGATGCGCTTCAGCTGCTCGCAGCTGGTGACGGACCGCATCGACCCGCTGGTCAACCCGGGCGCCATCCCGTCGCCGCACCTGCACCAGATTGTCGGCGGCAACTCGTTCAATGCGACGATGGATCCCAGCACGCACGACTTGCCGTCCGAGTCGACGTGCACCTCCTGTACGTTTGCCGAGGATTTCTCGAATTACTGGACGGCCGTGCTGTACTACAAGGCGAGGAACGGCACGCTCCGGCGAGTGCCCCAGTTCCCGAATGTCGGCCTGGAAGGAAACGGCGGCATCACGGTCTACTACATTCCCGCGTACGACGGCACGACGCGCGTGACGGCGTTCAAGCCCGGCTTCCGCATGCTGGTCGGCGATGCTTCCCTCCGCCGCCAGGGCAAGGACCGCAAGGTCTGCCACCGCTGCATGATTGCCGACGGCGACCGCAACAATATCGAGTGCTCGTCGCCGGACACGCAGTCGCTGCCCAAGGAGCCCTGCCTCGGCGGGATAAGAACTGTGATCACCTTCCCCACCTGCTGGGACGGTGTCAATACGGACAGCCCCGACCACGAGAGCCACGTGGCGTATCCGCCCAAGGGCACCTTTGACAACAACGCCGCCTGTCCGAGCACGCACCCGGTCAAGATCCCGCAGGTCATGTACGAGGTGATGTGGGACACGCGGCCGTTTAACGACAAGAGCGACTGGCCCGAGGACGGGTCGCAGCCGTTTTTGTGGTCGACGAATGACAAGTAAGTCGAAACGCGAGCCGCGAAGCGGCGAGTGTTGAGAGCCGGAGGAAGAGACGCGAGACGCGGAGCGTCAAGGGCAAAAAGAAAGAAGAAAGAAGAAAATAGGTTGTCTGCTACACATGGATGATACTAACCTTGTTGCTACGCATAGGACCGGCTACTCGCAACACGGCGACTACGTCTTTGGCTGGAAGGGCGACGCCCTCCAGCGTGCTCTCGACGCCAAGTGCACGGGCAACGAGTGCAGCGTGCTCACTGTCCAGAGCGACGAGCAGGCCATGAAGTGCACCAAGAAGCCGCTGTACGAGGAGAAGCAGGACTGTAAGTAAAGACTGCCCACTGTCATTAAAATGAACACCGCTAACCAACAGGGATCACTTCGCTGCCGGGCATGGAGGGGATGACTGTGTAGGTATGACTTTGTAAATTGTGTCGGTAGATATTTAGTGGTGATAAAGTGGTGTAACTGTGTAGATATCTGATGTATCTTTAATTAAATACTGCTTCATATTGGCAACTATCGTATGGTATCTCAACTGTCTGTCTCGTGGTATTCTCTCACTCTTCGTTCATATCAGCTTCTTCTTTCGCCTCGCATCACCACAAACTCCCCGTCTCACCCCCCCATCTTTTCCACCTCTACTCATTCTCCGCCACGTCAATGACGGTCTTGCTGAACTGGCGGGCGGGCACCTTGCGGTTGAACAGAATGTCGGCCTCGCGGTACGACCGGTGCTTGAGCTCGGGCAGGAAAAAGTAGGCCACCACCCAGCTGATGGCCGCCGTGCTGCCCCACACGTAGCCGCACTTGCCGGCAACGTTCCAGCCGGTGGCGTTCAAGAGCTGGGAGTTGAGGAAGATGAGGGGGATCTCTGCCACATAATAAGCGGCACGGCCGACGCCGGTGGACAGCGCGCGCAGGCGGACAGACGACGTCTCCGAGATGATCGTGTACGAGATGGGGCCCATGGTGCCGGCAAAGACAAACGAGATGAGAATGCCCAAAACGGCCTGGGTGTAGTTGGTGGCCGAGTTCTGGTGGACGGAGGCGACGATACCCAAAATAAACAGCAGAGTCACGTTGGTGGCGGTGCCCCAGAGGTAGATGGTGCGGCGCGTGCACCAGCCGGTCAGCAGCCACGAGATGGCATTGGCAATCACGCCGAGGCACGAGTTGATCAGGTTGAGGTTAAAAGCCATGTCCGTCGAGATGCCGGCCTGCTCAAAGAAGAATGTGGCCTGGTTGGCAATCAGGTTGCCGGCAAAGTTCTGCGACGCGTACATGAGGCAGATAATCGTGGTGCGGCGCAAATCTGTGCCCTTGAACAGGTCCAGCAGCGTCGGCGTGCCGCCAATCTTGCGCTCAATCTCGACGGTGCGCTCCATCATGGCCAGCGACTGGTTGGCGTGGGTATCGTCGCGGGCGCCGAGCCGCTTGATGCTCTTCAGTGCCTGCTCGCGCTTGCCATGGCGGATCAGCCACCAGGGCGACTCGGGCGCCAAAAACACCAGGACCAGCAGAGGCGTCGGGAAGATCCACTGCAGGGCCAGCGGCACCTTCCAGGCCCAGACGTCGTTGCGGCTGTTGTAGGCGAGCGTCGCAGCGGCCACGATGATGCCGCCAATGGACCAGGCCATCTGCAGCGTGGCGGTACAGGCGCCGCGCAGGGCCATGGGCACAATCTCAGAGGCATAGGCGGGCGAGTTGGCAATGAACAGGCCCCAGGGGATGCCCTCGAAAGCCTGGCCAATTGTGAGGACGGTCAGGGAGTTGGCAAAGAAGGAGATGAAAATGGTGGCGTTCATCAGCATCAGAGCCAGGATCGTCGTCCACCGGTAGCCCAGCCAGTTGGTAATGGGGCCGGCCAGGAACACGCCGACAAACGCGCCGCATTGGCCCGACTGGAACAGGGCGCTCTGCCACCGCGTGGGGATCGAGTACTCGGGGTTGCCGTCGGCGTCGGTGCCGACAATAACACCAAAGGTGCGCTTGAAGTGGTCGAGGGCGACGAAGTTGCTGTTGAGGAACATGTCAAACGACTCCATGACAATCGTAAAGGTCATGACAAACGCCCAGAAACAGGCCCAGGGGTGCTGCTTGACCGACTGCCACAGGGTCTGCTCGTGCTCGTAGTTCTCGCCGTCAAAGGCCTCGTTCATGAGCACGACATTGTCGAGCACGTCGGCGTGGAGGATGTCGGGCTTTTCGACGTCGTGGAGGTCGTCGGCGGCAGTGTTGGTGTTGGTTGGCGTGTTGGAGACCGGGGCCGGGTTGGCCGTGGCCGAGGCCTTTTCGTCCATGGCGGTGGTGGTGTAGTAACGATGATGGAATGTTTGAGAGAAGGGACGGTAGAGACGGGGGAGAATAGGAGGGATGATCAGGAAGGAAAGGAGAGAAGAACAAGAGAGACGAAGAGTGAGGACGATCCTGCCGATGAAAAAGAAAAAGACGGCTGATCAATTCAATGCATGCCGGGATGGTTCTTTATATAAAGTTTATGGCACATGGAAACATGGGAGAACATGTGTGACCACGAGGTGATCGTCCAGAGGTTCCCCGACCTTGTCTCTCCTCTCCTCCTCACTTTTTGTGTCTTCTTCTTCTCTTCCTCTCCTCATCCTGGCCAGATCAACGGGCCACCGTCCCGCCTCCCAGACCCACGGGAGATGTCAGTGTCCGTGTTCATTCTCGCGTGTTGTCTGTTGGTTGTCTCTGGAGATCCTCGCATTTGTCGTGTCTGTCGTGTCGCCCTGTTGAGTCGAAGGTCACTTTTCCAGTCGTCAACCCCGACTTACCCCAGCCAATCCTTCCTCTTTGGGACGCCTTTCAACACCGACCTTCCCCGGCGTCGTACGCGTCTTGGAGGTCATGGTCGTCTTGGTCGTCTGTTAGTTCTTTTTTTCGTCTTTCCCTGGCCTTTCTTCCCCGGCTTTGGTCTGTCCGTGGAGCTAGTGGCGTCTGGGGGTGTTGGTCGAGGTGCCGTTGATGTACCCGTTGGCGTTCTTTTGGCTTGCATGTACCGTTTGGTGTGTGTCGATGTATCTGTGTTTCCCTCTTCCGTTTTTCTTCCTTTTTCTCGGCTGGATGAGACGGCAGCATCGAATGTAACCGTGGAGGCAAGGCTTGCGTTAGCAACGGGAGAGACAAAAGTGCGGCGCAAAGAGGGGAAGGCAAGGCAAAGACAAGGAACAGCCAAGACACAAGACACGATCGACTCACATGTTTGTGTGCTGTGGTACAGAATTGAGATTGTCGTTGGACGGATGTCGGTTGATCGTCGGACAGAGTACTTGCAAAAACACGGGGAAGTTGGGCGAGAGATGGAAAGGGGGTTTGGGTTTAAAGTTCACCAACAAGTGGACAAAGTACTGTTTGCACTGTTGGCATTTAGACTACAAACAAGGAAGCCGCGACTCTGCTCTTTCTTCTTTCTACGAGGAAGGTATGACGGCTAACGCAGTCGATTATGGCAGCGACGACCCGCGTGTTGAGCATCGCGGTGAGACGGGAAAGAGCAAAGGAGAGCCTCACAAGGACAAGTACGGGGAAGTTGAAAAAGGAGGAGAATCTACGATGGGTTCAGTCGATTCAAACAGGGAACAGCACGCGAAAACACAGCCAGAAAGAAGCAACATCAAACAAACAAAATGAAAAGCGCCACCATCGTCACCGCACATGCCAATTTGGGTGTTAGCGGGATGGTAGCCCTGTGGTTTAGGGGTTCTTTGTGGAGGTTAGGGCAGCTTAGCGCCCTAAAAAGGTGCGGTCCATCGACGGGAACACGCAAGATCGACCTAGTGCGGGGGTTATGTAATAGGGGCAGTAGCGGATAAATATGCTTGCCTCCAGTGTGACAAGACCCCAGAACCACAAAATGCGCACAGAAAACAGTAACCGTCCAGCGGAGCAAGCCTTACGACGACTTGGCCTGGCCGTAGCTACAATCACGAGAGTACTCACAATACTGGGCTTTCCACTGTAATTGTTCCATAATACGGGGTAAAACTGGGCAAGACGGTGAGAATGTAAGCGAGGAAATACGGGGAGCCACGCGTACTTTATGTGGACGAGAGCGTGATGATTTACGGAGCAAATGTGTCGACAAAACGGAAGTTGCAATTCTCTGTCACCGGGTTACAGGGGCTGGGGAACATCGGGATACTCGAGTCTGAATTGGGGAGGTTCAGCAAGAGATGGCTGGCTGGGGAGAGCCAGGGTTGGGGCGAAGGATTTCTGGTGCATCGAGGCGTTGATACCTTGACAGTTGACAAAAATGAGACATTGGGGCACGCCTGTGAGTGTGTGTCTTCTATTTCATTTTCCACCCTGAAGATATAAATTAACATGATCCCACCGGGGAACGTCTGGGGCAGAGTCCAAGAAAGTACACGGGGAACCGTGGAGGTTGTCGAAAAAACGAAGAGAGACAACATGGTGGAAGACGGCGAATAAACAGAGCAAAAAGCCGGGGAACGTCTGGCTGTCGAGGTCGAAAACAGTTAGGCATTTGGTGTCACTTTTCATCACCAGGAGTCAGAAACATCATGGCTAAGAAGGCAGTTGAAATGCCGGCGTTCTCACGAAGCATTTCTTATGAGATGCTTTCATGATTTCAGGGTACTGTTTAACAAATATCACTGTCTCCTCAGTTCAAACATCGAGACATCGTCAGTATCCTCAGTAACGAGCTTCGACATTTAAATCTTTATCAAATTGCTAGTTGGGAAGCAGGAACTTGCACTCTGAAGCTCAAGAAGTGAATCGAGTATCGGCCGACAAACGGAAGCGCTCGATGTTGTATCGCACCGGCAAAATCAAGATGTAGAGGTACTGTAGAGGTACTTACTGTATTTGTTTGGGTAGGTTGAAATCGGCCCGTTGTTTCTGTCTGCGCTTGTCCCTTTTTGTCTGCACACACTTTGGTACTTGGCACTTGGTACAATCTGGCCTGGCGCTGGCGTTCCCGCACAAGATGCGAAGGCACTCTGCACCCCGGACATTATCCCGATGAGGAAAGTCGTCCAGAGATGACTGGAGAGGGAGGAGACGTTACTCCTCAGATTTATGAGTGGCAGAACAGCCAAAAAGAGTGCAAACGATGCGGGGTTGGTGCATCGGTGTATCGGGGCATCTCTGTCGTGAATGGCTGGACTGGTTGGCTGGACTGGCAGGCCAACACCAATTGAAGCTTTCACGAAACTAAGCTCTTCTCCTGCCAGCAGATGAAAATATCGTGGAACAAAGTCGTCATATCAAAGTAATCTTAGAGAATCATCGTTTGGATGGACTACGAATTTGCAACGATGCCGACTTGTCTGAGAGGTATATCTTTGGGTCATGTGGTTTGTCACCAAGACGCGCCTGGCAATACCAAGACACTGGAATCGAAGTGGGATGAAAGCAACCAGTATTCAAAGGAAATGAGGTTCTGCTTCGATGTTAGATTATCTGATGAATACGTGTATTTTACGTCGTAGACTGCAGCAAATGCAGCTTGTCTGTCACCGAGTCCCCATAACTTTAGTGGACATATGCGCTAGACGGTGTAAGCGACCCTCTGTAACAAGGCTCATAGTGGAGTGCACACAGCTGTCAGATGAGACGAACTCTCCACAGCCCCAGATGACGATCAACGGAGCAGGAGAACGTGGTGATCGACAAGGAGATATTGGGTCACAATAAAATGTAGAAGTACGTGACACAGAAACACATATCCCACCGGGAATACGTGCATCGGTAGCAGCAACCGGGCAAAGTGTCGGTTCAAGACTGTGCCGGCCCGACAGAACGACAGACTGCAACAATAGACACGGCACACTGCATATTTGTCACTCGAGAAACAAAGTCTGGTAGAGTCTGTAAATAGCCTACAACTATGGACTTTACATGGTGTTGAACGAAACATGCCGAAGACAGCAACAACAGCAAATGCAAGACAAAAGAACAGCTACTCCTACATCCAACAATCCGCCCCGACCCTCTTACATGTTCATGGTGTCGCTCCAGCCGGGGAGTTGGGTGAGCCCTAGAAAAGTTAGCAGTCATTCCATCTGATATTGTTGTCGCACACAAGTACTTACACCCCACAGTGTCCTCCTTGACCATGTCCTTGATCTTGCACTGGTTCGCAACCGACATTTGCTGCTTCGTAATGGACCCGCAACCATCGTAGAAGCATTCCGACTTGTTCATCGCCCGCTGCAGCGCGTCGCCCTTCCAGCCAAACATGTAGTCGGCGTGCGTGCCGTACGAGTTGCCCTCAAACGACCAGACAAAGGGGTTGGGGGCGCCCGACTTCCACTGGCTGTTGAACTTGCTCGTATCCCACACCGTCTCAAAGGTCACCTGCGGCACACGCACCGGGTGCGACGACGGGCACGCCCCCGCGTTGGTGAACCCGTCCGAGTTGACCGTGTTGTACATGTGCGACTGGTGGTCCGGCGAGTCCAGGTTCTTGCCGTCCCAGCACGCCGGGAAGTGGTGCGTCGTAAAGATGCCGCCCGAGCAGGGCTTGGTGGGCATGTCCGCCGTGATCGTGCCGCGGCTCTGGCCCGACATGCACTGATACGACAGACCAATGTGGTTGCGCGTCTTGCTGCCGGGGCTGCCGACCGTCATGCGGAAGCCCGGCGGGAACGCCGTCACGGGCTGCTGCTTGAGGTTGTCGCGCGACAGGTCAAACTGCGTGTAGTACACCGTCAGCCCGCCCTCGGCGCCGTTGGATCCGCCCAGCAGCGGCTGCACGGGAATGTTGGGCACGCGGTGGTAGCTGCCGTTGTCGGGGCTCTTGAAGTAGAGCACGGCTGTCCAGTAGTTCGAGAAGTCCTCCGACATCTGGCATGTCGTGCACGTCGCCCGCGCCGCCACGTCGCCGTTCATCGTCACGTTAAAGGCGTTGCCGCCCACAATGTGGTGCACATGCGCCGACGGAAAAGCGCCTGGCTGGCCCGCGGGATCGAGGCGCTGGTAGATGAGCGTCGAGCACGGGAAGCGCAGGCCGGCATAGGCCGGGGCCACGAGGGCCAAGAGAGCGGCAGAGAGGGTCTTCATTGTGTTGCGGTGCCTGGTGAGGAATGATGCGATTGTTAGTGAAAAGGTGATGAAGAAAAGAAGAGAGAAGGAAAAAAGAACAGACCCAAAACCGCCTCGAGAGGCTTCACGCAGGACCACAAGACTTCTTTAAATGCTCCGGGCAGATACCTGCGTGCGCGTCGTCCTCCATGTTTTTTGTGACTATATCAGTCTGTTGTTGTCAGTCTCTCCTGTGGTTGTTAGTCGTCAGTCGTCTGTCGTCTGCCGTGCAGTCATCATCTAAAGATCATATACGCCTCCACTTTACCCGGCTATATGCCTCGTAGATTGCAGCGGCGACGGTAGCCGAGCTTGTCATTGCTTGATTCGGTGTGCCTCCCGCAATATCCCATATCGTGGCCAAAGTCTGGGCTGGCTGGGCCATTGGTTGGCAAATCGTTGGAAATAGATTGCCCTGTCGGCAAATGTCACCACCAATGCCCGTTGAGCATTCTGACCGTTTCGTCGACAAAACAAAGATGTGCAAGGGAAGCCGACTTTATCGAAATTAACATTGAATTTGGCGAGAATTGCCATCTGAGAGAAATAACACAAATAACTGAAAAGAGAAAGGATGACGGAAATTGCCACCAAATATAGAACGCCTCGCCCCGGCAATGCTTTTTCGCCCGCTCGGCTAACTGTGGGCAGCCACCTCGCTTACAGCCCGCATTTCATCGAAATGAAGAAGGAAATGGAATAAGAAAAAATAAAAGGACATAGTAAGAAAGGAAGATGGCAGGCAGGTAAAACAAAGCAAATTGAGAATGAACAAACGCGAACGGAAAAATCAAAGGCAGACCCCGGAAAATAATGCGAAAATCAAATGCGAGATGCCGGAAAATCAGATTCCCATCACATCGTCAGCGTGGGCCACACCATTTCTTTTGCAATGCCATCATTATCCACAAGATCAGACTTGAGAATCTCGGTCTTGGTTTGCGGCATCGTTAGCAGGGCGACTCGCCGTTGTCCTTCTCCAATCACCACGATCCACTCATAGTCACCTGTACCGTTTGTATCAAACTGGCCACCTCGACCTTGGGTCAAGTCATACAGTTCTTGCGTAGGCACGTGCTCCACAAGAAAGATCATGCAGCCAAACCAGTCGGCCGGGCCGCAGACACACCCGGTATGACGAATCAGCACATTGGTATCATCGAGACGGTAGCGCTTCATGCATATTGTGCGGAAATCGCGGGACACTGTGAGACAGGCCTTCCACGTCTTGTGGTCGAGATAATCAATGATCATGGGGTAGAGCTCGTTGGGAAGTCGGCCCCGGCGTGTGCCTACGCTTCCGTCACTGAAAGGCCCACGGCTGGCTGATATGGCGGCCATATCCCGGCGACGTGTCAAGGCATTGAAAAAATTGGCTAGAGCCGCACAGCCAGGAAAGCCCGCTTCGATATCCACATAATCTGCGCAGTACCTCTCCCATGGTATGTATGGTTTGAGGTCCTCATCGGGTCCCTCACCGCGGTGAAAAGCCATGTGCTTCTTGAAGTCGTAGCGTGGTCGATCGTAGGGGTGGCTGCCAAGGCAGTCACTGGGGGTGATGGGGGACAGTGGCATTGGCTGAGACATACGAACACGGGGATTGTTGATTGCGCGTTTCGTCCAGTTCACCTCGGCCAAGATCACTTCAAAGATCGAGATAACCACCATGAAAAAACAGCCACCCTTTTCTCCTCCCTGTACTTTGGATTCAATGCCCCATTTCATTGCCTCAGTCACAGCCTTGCCATCGACGACGAGGACCAGGCTGACGAGCGCCTCAGAAAAACTTCCGGGCATCCAGTATGTCGTCTCGATGGGCGCGGCACCAGGTGGTGTGTTGGGCAGGTGGGCCATGGACCCAAACTGCAGAATGGGGCCACTGTCAGTGGCGTGCTCCTGGTCGTGCCAGCTAGCTTGAAGTCGAATGAACTGGCCGTTGCGTGAAACCTTGGATGCAGGGCAGATGGCAAAGTTGCCCGCCGCACAGGAGATGACGGCGTAAACAAACTCCCGAAAGGCGAAGGACTCTGGCTTCCACTGGCGTCCCAGGGCGGCAATTGTGTCCCGGTAGGTGCCAAACAAGCTAGTGGCCCAAAGTGCAAACAAACATATGTGAGCTCCATCGGCGTCCGACATGTGTGGGCTGCACTGCTGCACCATTGGCGTACCGACAGTCATGTCCGGCTTGGGCAGTTCAATGGCAAGTGAAGTCAGAAACTTGGCAGAGCACCCCTGTTCGACCGTGGGGGAGAAGCCATACTGGCTAGGGCAAATCTCGTCAATCCAGTAATGAAACTCGGACTGACGTGGGATGCTGTTGAGGCGATAGTGCACGGAGTAGTCGATGGTGAGGACTTCAGCGTCCAGGTTGATGATGTAAATGTGCTGGTTGGTGGGAAACGCGCTCTGGTAAACACCGTCGTCTTGGAACTTGGGGAGGCAGTTGAAGTAGGGGAGTGCTGTGGGAAGCTCAATGTGACTTTTGAAGAAGTTTTTCTTCATAATCATGCCGGGGATGGTCCTGACACCACCGCTGTTAAGGGTGAAAACCAGGCTTTCCAGCTTTTGCTCCAAGGCTGCGTATTCCGCACGCATTCTTGCTAGCCATCCTAGGTGTGTTAGAATGACGGCACGAAAAGTCAAGATGTGGGATAGACAACATATGCAGAAAAGAGAAGAAAATGCAAAAAAGGAACCATTTCATTGGACCGGGCAAGAAACGATAAGGATATGCGACATACTTTTGTACATGGAAGGCTTTTTGGGGATCTTGTGCACGATATGTGCACCGAGAATATCATACCGCCCTTCGCCGTACTCTGTGGTGTAGTAGCGTCCGTTGTAGCAGATAACCCTGAGGCCGCCACTATCCCAGTCCTCGGGGAGCGAGTCGCTGTAGATCTCGTCATTCTCGAAGTCGACATGCATCTCGCCATCTTCGTCGAGGTGGATGTGGAGACCGTGGTGATGAACATGGGGATGCTCGTGGTGATGGCCGTGGTGGTGGTCGTGTCCATGACTGCTGTCGGGGCTGCCGCCAGCATGGCTCTCGGTTGGCACGCCGCTCATGATTGTCGCCTTGGAGGACAACGCTGACGATGGTGGAAGCTTGGTGGATATGTCGGGTGATGATGCAAGTCGTATGAAGGACAAAAGAAGAAACAAACAAAAAAAGACATGGAAGATGGGAAGATGGGAAGATGGGAAGATGGATCAGACGAGAGAGGGGGAATCGTCTTCGATTCAGGGGAAAGCTAGACGCGTCTCCTTTGTCGCGTCTCTAGGCAACTGCGCGTGATTTCTACATGGAAAGAGCAAAGTTGAGCATTTTTGGAAAGAGCGATAGTCGAGTCAGGAAAGAGCCCGCAAACAGAAGGAGCGATGGTGATGTCCATGACGCAGTAGACAGCGTCAAATCTGCCAGCACAAACGGACCCCGAAGCCCTATGATGCGGCCTCGATCACCTAATAGGAAGCCCCGACACTCTGGCAAGAAGAAATCAAAAGCATGGAGGAGATGGCGTCGGTATGGAGGGCGAAGTTGTGCTGGACGAAAATAGCATGGTCTACAGGACCCACTGGGGATGTCCCATTGTCGTGCTTTGACAGGAAAGAACGACTTGCTCACCATCGTCGATACTGGCAGGTGTGACCAGCCGCAGCAAGAATATGGCCGTCTATCACCTGTGGCATTTTTTCCTCTACATGTAGTGCTCAGCTTATTGTCTTGTTTGGTGGTCTACTTGTGCTGGAATTCCGCGATATCTGTTCAAATTTAGCTACTGGCCTTCCCAAGACATAACTTTTCGCTACTACCTTTTAACGAACATTTTGTCTTGTCCCAAAAGCACGACTCCTGCCATATTAAGATTTCAAAGAAAGCTGTTGAAAATATGGATAAATTGCCGGCCCTCAGCCCATTTTAGTTTTAAACAGACGGACTCAGAAACGAAAAGAAAGCCCATTACTCCGTACTTTGTCGCCTACATAAATGCAAATGCAAATCCCACCATGATAAACTCGCGCCTTTCCACTCTTCCACTCTCACATTACTCACATTGTCAGCAGCGGCCAAACGCCCTTGCGTGCTCTCCCATTCGCTTCCACCAACGACTCTCTGTGAATCATGCCGTATTGCTGGCTCGCGGCCAACAATGCCACCTTGCGATCGCCCTCGCCAATGACGGTCATCCATTCATGCGTCCACGGAATGCCGCCATCGTCCGACTGCGCATAGTGAATCTCAAAGGGCTCGCGCGTCTTGGTCCGTTCAGCAAGGAAGAGCATTGCGTTGTCCATCAGGTCTTCTTTGCACGCCTTCATGGCACAGCCGGGAACGATGGCAATGTCGTCGTCGATGCGGTACTTGCGCATGCAAATGGCGCGGATCTCGGGCGAGACGGTGAGCAGCGCCTTCCAGGTGTTGTAGTCGACGTGGTCAATGATCAGGGCGTACAACTCGAGGGGGAGCCGGCCTCTGCGCGTTCCGTTGGTGTTGGTGTCTCCGCCAGCATGGCCGCGTGGCCGAATCATCTGCTCCGTGTCGTGCTGCCGTTTGATCGTGTCAAACAGCTTGGCCATGATGATAATGGCCCCGAACCAAACTTCCAGGTCCCATGGCTCCGCCGAAAACCGTCTCCAGCGCATCCAGGGCCGGCCCACGGCCTCCTGGTCGTCTTGGTCCTCTTGGTCGTCTGCCCCGAGTTCGACGTCGAACACGGCGCGCTCCAGGGGGCTTGTGCTGAGGCAGTCCTCCGGCTCGACCGGGGTCAGATCGAGGGCGAACGTCATTCGAAAGTCCGGGTCGTCTTTGGTCTTGCTACACCAGGTGACCTCGACCATTGAGACGGTGTACATGGAGGTGACAATCATGTAGAACTGGTCTTCCTCGTATTGACCACGACCTCCCGTCTGGGCTTCGAGCTGGCCTTCTCTGGATGCAATGCCCCACGTCATGGCCTCGCTGATCGTCTTGGCGCCAACGACTTCCACAATGTTCACGAGTACTTTTGCGAAACATCCAGGCATCCAGTACATGGTCTCGGCGGGTGCCGCGCCGGGAAGCTGGCCAGGAAAGTGGGAGGAAGAGCCGAATTGGAAGAATGGTGTAACTGAGGCTTCTGGGCTGCTGGGCTCGTCAGGCGACCAGGCGCCTTGCAAGTGCGTCCTTGCATAAAACTTGTCTGGATGTGTTATGGGATAGAGACTGAAGTTTCCGGCGGCGAGGGACACGATGGAATAGATGAACTCGCGGCAGGCAAACGACGTCGGGAGCCACTGCCGGCTGAGACAGGCAATCGTTTCGCGGTATACCCCGACATGGTTGGCGGCCATCGTGGCAAAGAACAGGACGTGGGGCGACCTTTTCGTGTCGAGCTTCTCGGACGGCATGTAGACCTGGACCATGTCTCTGCCAAATGTCAAGTCGCGCTTGGGCAGCGGCAGCGCAGGAGAGGCCATGTAGTGCTCCGGGCAGATGACCGGGTCCAGCGTGGGCGTCCATCCGTAGATGCTGGGCTTGGTGGCGGTGCGCCAAAACTGAATGTCGCGCGGGAAATGGTCGAGGCGGAAGTGGATCGAGTGGTTGATCGTCAGGACTTCGGCGTCCAGATTCAGAATGTAGATGTACCGGTTGAAGCCGTCGACGTTGTGGAAACCGCGGTTGACCTTGTCAAAGTCCATGATGCAGTCAAAGTAGGGAATCTCGGTAGGAAGTTCGGCATAGCTGACGTTGGCGTCGACGGCAAGCTCCACTTGCACATGGTTGTCCCAGCTCATGGCCTTGTCGACAATGTATGCGCCTTCGCTGATTTCGTTCGCATAGCGGTACCGCGACCTCGTGAGCCAATCTGGTGTCCAGTGTCAGTGGTTTGGATGACCAAAAAAGAAAAGAAAAAAAGAAGACGTGGACGTACCCCGGTACATTCTTGGCTCTTCGGGAATCCAAGCGGCCAGTCGTGCGCCGATCGTGTCAAACGAGCCGTTGTCGGAGTGTACGCGCGTGTAGTATTTCCCGTCGCAGCAAACGACCTCTAGTGTACCGCCAAACCGGCGGTCATTGAAGTCAAAGTCGCTCATATCATCGTCGCCGTCGCTGTCATTCATCTTGGCAGTCGGGTAGGGGTGGATGGTTGTCGTGTTGTGGGATTGTTGATAGTGGGACGTTGATGATGGGAAGATGGATCGAGGATGCAAAAAGTCAAAAAGTTAGGATGGAGAGAAACTTGAGAGAAAGCTGAAACGCGCTGTTTTCCAACGCGCTTCTAGGCTGCCACGCGTAGTTCTCGTGGAAAGAGCGCAAAGTCGAACATTCTGGGAAGGAGCGATGGTGGCCACAAACAGAAAGAGCGACGTTAAGTCCGCATCGCGGTGACTGCAGCAAATGCGTCCACAGTCACTTAATTCGGGCCACAATGTTGCAACCTAGAAGCCCGGACGCGCTTCTTCTCTTGAAATATTTGATTAATAAAAGGTCTAATTTTTTTTTGTGTGTGTGCTTTTTTCAAATTCTATTTTCTTTATGAAAAATATATATATATATAAAATAACGTGACACGTAGAAAGAAAAGAAAAACGATACAAAAAGACGAAACAATCTTAAAAGTCAAGGGCATGTGCAAACTTTCCACATTTTCCCTTTCGTTCATCCATTTTAACATACTTAGTCTGTACCACAGAAAATAAAGAGACCAAATGCTCAAGAAGAAAGACGGATAGTACCTCAACTCGTCGCCATACATTCCAGTCACAATGCAAACGACAAAGAGATAAAACCGAATAAAATCATGAAAGAAAAGAAATTTGAAATCACATCAACATAATGTGCAAGGCAAAGAATTTGATGTCATAATAAACGGTATATGTGTATCTATCTTTTCGGGCTCGAATATCCAACTCTGGCTAGATGCCAATTGTCTGAATCCTTTGTTCCCTTCCCCTCTTTTCCTTCTCTAAATGGCTAATAATCTGACGTCTATTGAGGTACATTCTGATATGCATTTGCGTCCCCTCCCTGATCGACGTCCATATGGACATGGCCCGCCTGCCCCTACTCTGCCCACGCCTCCTTCTCCATGGCATTAAAGTGCTTTGCCAGCAGTAGTGACACCGTCTCGACCTCTTCAGAAATCTCCGGGACCGGCTGGTCGTCGATCTCGCGGTTGCCCCAAAAGCGCTCGGCCTCGGCGTCGTCCCACCACGTCAGCGCCTGGCTCATTCTCGCCAAAACCCAGTGCTTGAGCTCCCCGTCGAGGTCAAACTCGCCGGTGGCGTGGTTCCAGGTGGCGTCGCGACAGGCGCGGGACCACTGGCAGAGGGGCCTCGGTGTGCAGAGGAGGTCGTCGTTGTGGTTCTCGCGCCGCCGGTTGAGAATGGCGGTGACGCTCCAGCGAAAGTCGACAAATATCAGGGCGGGAGACTCGCGGTGCTCAAAGTCGAGTGGGGAAAAGTGGAGGTCTGCTGGCCAGTTGTTCCTCCGAAAGAGGGCCCGGTCACGGCGGACAGCGTCGTCCAAGAAGACAAAACGCAAAAAGTATGCGGAGTTGGGCTGACCCGCGCGGTCTCTGAACTCCACGAAAGGCTCGGCCTCCCGCTGGTGCCTTGCCGGGCGGTAGTTGCGCAGCCAGCAGGCCATCCTGCTCGGGGGTGGCGCTGGAGGAATGTGGGGCAGGTCAAAGGGCGTAGGGAGAATCGCGGCCGTCCCTCTTTTGAGTTCTCGGGCAACACTCTTGTGCACGTACATGGCATTGCACGGGCTCCAGGTCGGGTTGTGGTGCTCTTCGTCGGGCACGGGGCGGTGTTCTCGGGCGGCTCGCAAAAGGGACTCGCGGGACGTGCAGGCCTCGCCAAACAGGAGCTTGCCAATCTCGCGGCCGCCCTCAAAGTCGAAGTCCACAAAGACAAAGAGCTCCATCTCGTTGTCGGGAAACGCCCGCCGCAGCACAGGGCACCAGAGATCATCGCCAGGCCGGTAGTGCAGACCGTATGGCTCACCCAGGTGGCGCTGCCTGTAGTAGGAGGCCATGATGAACTCTTGTCTTTCATGCCGGTCGGAACCGTAGATTGGGTCATCCGCCTGGTAGATTGGCTCATCCCGACTTTGAGGCTGCACCCACGTGTTGTAGTGCTCCAGAATGGTAGAGTTTATCAGGGCTACCAGCTGATCCTCGCGGTGCGTCCCGGACAGGATACAGTCCATGACGTCCTCTACCGAGTCTGACACGATCTGGTCGAAGCGCTGCCGGATATTGGCCAGGATGCGAACACTGTTGTTCATGTCTGCAATGACCTGGTCTCTGAGGTCTAGAACGTTCATGCCGGGCTTGTTCAAATTTCTCAGCGTCCCCACGTGGCGTATGCGGGTGCGCTGAGCACTGTCCTCACACATTTTGAGGCTGTTCGTAGCAAAATGCTCAATTTTTTGCGTGAATCTGTAGGAGATCATGTTAGTCGATGTCTACAAAAACACTGGCATAAGGAAACTTACAGTTGCTGATTTTCCCTTGTCTGCTGTGCAAGAGTCGGCGTGCTCCTAGGAATCCTCGCAGGTGGAGTGCTGGGTCTTGACGAGCTTGGCGTTGAGGCCGGCGTTAAAGATGCTGTTGAAGCACCTGATGTTGCGGATTCTACTGTTGTCAAACTTGCTGTGGACGAGCTTGCTGCGGACGGCACTGCTGTTGAAGGTCCTGATGTCGCAGAACTAGATACAAAACCAGACGTCGACATGCTGCTGTTTCTCGACGGCCTGCCAGTGGTGGATGGCCTGCCGTGTGTCGACAGTCTGCCGTTCCTTGCTGACCTCAAGCTTTTGGACATGGTGGCGGCGAATTTGTTGATATTAGACTGAGTTGTAGGATGTGTAGTTGTGGTTATTGGAGTAGATGGAGTAGATTGGATCAAAAGCGATATTGAAGTTGCTGGAGAGCAGGTTGCTGTATAACGCAGGTTTGTGTGAATTTCAGATATCGTGAAAGACGTAAAGATGTAGAGTACTGCGATAGAGAGGAAGAGAAAGGAAAAGAAGACAAGAGGCAAAGGGCGGTAGGGTGGTCAGACGACGCCAGAAAACTTTGCAGCGTGAGTAAGGCCAAGGGAGGCCAGACAGCCGGTGCCTCGTGGATGACAATATCTCTGTAGGTGCGCGTGTTTGAAGGTTTTCAATCGACCTTATGACGCGTCAAGTACTCTGTATCTAAGCGTAATGTTTGTGGAAGCTTCTTTTTAGGTCGTAGTTCGACTCGTTGGGTGTTGTGCTGGGCGAATCGTTGTGCGTTCCGGTAGCCTTTCCGAGCCACTGTGCGCGCAAACCTGCACACTTTTGGGGCTTTTTTCGCAGCCCTATTTTGACAATGTATTAGTTATCTTCTTTGTTGTTTATGTTGCCAAACATCACGACCGTTTTGCATCCGATTTCTTTGCAAAAAAGTCGATATCTTCTCGCCTCACTTTGCAAATTCGTGTAAGTGAGGTCAATGTGAGAGCTATTTCCGAATTAGGAAAAGGGGGGTAAAGACCCTTGTCACTACAGGCTTCGTCATTGGTCAGAACGGTAAAAGGGATATTGAAAAAAACATTGACGGCGCATGTTTCATTGAACAAGCGTATCATTTGACAGACGGCGTTGATATTGGCAGCGGTAAATCATGAATTTTAGAGTTTGCGTGAAAAAAGCATCTTGAACTCAGCACCTTGCATGGCTATTGATGCTGCTACAGCTCAATAGAACAATAGGATGATTTCAGGGCTTTTCGGACTTATGGTTCACAGCAACTGGGCTCCACTAGCTCAATAGCTCAAGTCGCACCTTCCACATTGCCACGCATTTTTCATCCGAACGTGCCTACCTTCCTTGCCAGCTGCCACCAAGTGCAAGTGTGTTAACCAATGAGCTTATTTGCACGTGATATTCATTCAGCATGTGCCTTCCTTTACTGCGTGATATTTTGACGAGAAGGGAAAGAGACGGAAGATGCTGTGTCGGGACATGGTAGGAGCGACATGCACTGAAGGGAGTGAAAATACAAAAAGCAGTATGATAGTACCATACATGACATATCGATAGTATGTAACATGGACTGGTATTGCTCACTGTGTAGTGTTCAAGGAGCATCTCACCATATCAAGGTCATAGAACAAGCACAGCAAAGACAGCAATAATGTGAAAAGAATGATGGCTAGATATTGATGACTACTATGATATGGCTACGTGATGTAGGTTCATGTCAAGATCGTGTCCAAAATCCAATCCAAAATACATCCAAAGATACAAGAAGAGAATACAAGAATAAAATACAAACAACTCCCTATCCAACCCTTTGTGGTCCAAAACTATCGACCAAAGTGCCGACCGGGATGCTTCCAACTTCGCGATGAAGTTCAAGGCACTGCCGTCGGGCTGGGACTTGGCGATGTGGACAACAGGGTTGGTTTTTGCACACCTGGGTATCATAACTCAACGTCGTTCAGAGGATGAACAAGAAAGAACAAAAGGAAAGAACAAAGAGAAAGAACATAAACGAGAACATAAACGAGAACATAAACGAGAACATAACCGAGAACCCTCTGCCAGTTAACCTTCTTCAGAGGCGTGTCTAGATATCCTCCACAGGAAAACAATCATAGACATTGTCCTACTGTCGAACGGACTTTTGGCGGATCTCCGGACAAAAAAACATGGGATTACCCAAATCGCCAGCTGAAAATGCAAAAACAAAACAAAAAAAAAAAAAAAAAATACAAACTTTTCAGGGAACATCCGGATTTGTGCGCCCGAGGTTCTTACAAATTGGTGGCATCCAGAAATGAACAAAACGAAGAAGGAACAAAACGAAGAAGGAACAAAACGAAGAAGGAACAAGACGAAGAAGGAACAAACCGAAGAAAGAACAAGACGAAGAAAGAACAAAAAAAAGCCCAGAGGCCCGTCTGGATGTCGTATGGTGAAAACCGTCCTAGGCATTGTCCTCTTGTTGAACATGCTGGACAATCCGGTCCAAAAACGAGCAACAAAAGGAACTCTTCCTCTTTGGGACCGCCGAAAATTCCCGAGGAGTGGCGGCCGGTGGCCTCTTTGGCCTATTTGCCCTCTAACGACTGTCGGGGGTCCGCGGCTTGTCCGCGGTCTGGGAACGTTCCCGTCGGCGCCTTCTGTCGTCTCGGCTTGTGTCGCGGCTTGTGTCGCGGCTTGGACTTGAACGTGGACTGCGGCTTCGGTGTCTGCCCAGTCTGGGGCCATGTCTATCCCAATCTCGACTCCGGCTCCGAACATGAGACCGCCAGTGTCCGTTGTCACTGGCCTTTTCCTTGGCGTTTTCGGCGGCCACCTTGCTGAACTTTTCATCAATCTGCCGCAGGGCCTCGTCAAATTGAGCGTTGTCCAAGGGCGGGGTATTGATGTCATCGGGCGTGGGGGAGCCATGGTCCTGGGCTGCATTTGCATTGTTCTTCTGGGCCATCCCACGGAGAGTTCCCTCGATAAGCTGATCGACATCCAGCAGATGGTCCTGGTGAATTTCCTGGTGAGCAGTCTGCTGAGCTTCCTGGACTGCCTGCACGGCTTGGACGGCTTGGACGGCTTGGACGGCTTGGGCATCGGTGTCGACATCCATTTCGTCCTCGTCCGACTCAACGCTGGGCAGAATTCTGTAGCTCGGGTGCTGCACCGTCTGGCCGTCGGCGTCGAACACGATCTGGTCGCTCTCGGTGGCCACATAGTACGGAGGCAGTCTGTCGCCGCCCAGGCTGCGGGACTTCAAAAGGTTCATCTCGCGCACAAAGTGGCCGGCCTTCTCATCCTTGTAGGCCCCCACCTCGGCCTCCATGCCTGCGTCAAAGAGGTTGCAGGCGGTGGCCCACTCACAGGCCATGCGGAAGGCAGAGTCCACAACTCCCACACAGTGGCCAAAGCCGTGATCATTAATTCCTGGAGGCTGCGGCGCGAGACAGAGTCCTTCGACTTCCTCCTCGCTAAAGTGGCCAAAGAGCTGGGCGAGCTCCCGCAGGACGCGGGAATGCATCCGCGCGCGGTGGGTGTGGTGGGGTGTGACGTACTTCTGACCACCACGAGGCATGTGCGTGGCCATGAGGCGGTCGGTGACCAGCGGGAGCAGGCGGACGGGGATGTCGTCTGACGTTCTGCCGTCGCGGGTGCGGCCCCCGCCATTGATGAGGGCGGCAATCTCGGCCTTGGTTTGCGGGCCCTTGCGGAGGAGGCGTAGTGCCTGCACGAGAAACTTGACGAGCAGCAGGGGCGTGCTGGGCCGGCGCGTCGTGCTGACAAAATGCAACCGGCGGCCGTGCAGCAGGCGCACCCACGCGGGCTGGCCGGCAAAGTTGTTGCCGGTAAAGCCGGGGAGGGTGACAAAGAGGGAAAACTCGGTGCCCTCCTGCGTGGGAGGTGAGTTGCCACCGTTGAGCTCGTCGAGAATGCTGGCCGGCAGGACGACGACGTGGCCCGCCTGCACGAGATGGCCAGCCGCCCGGGACATGGGGATCGTGTTGTCCACATGGTCCAGGCGGTGGGGGTGCGGCCCATAGTGTCCGCCATAGCGGGAAGGCTCCACCATGATCTCCATGGCCTTGTCGGAAAGGACTTCCTGCGGCAGATCTAGAATGGTGCCCGCGCTCATTTCACGGGCGGGCCGCACCATGTGGAACACGGGGCACCAGAAGCCGTCAGGCCTGCCGTTGTGGTTGCCCGACGCACTGTTGTAAATGTCGTGCTGGTACCACATGAGCGAGCGCGCCTTCAGGTTGGTGTCGTCTGGCGTGTACACGCCGGGATCCATGCACTGGTCGCGCACAAAGTCGTCAATCTGCTGGCGCTGGTGCTGGATGTCGATGTTGTCCCCGCTGCTGGCGGTGTCCACATCCATATCGACGTCAACCTCATCCTCGCCGTCAGCCTCGACGGTGTCAGTGGCTTCAGTGTCTTCGCCGTGAGCGGTGGTCTTGACGGCGCTGGCGTTTTCGTCGTTGCGCGCCTTCACCTCCGCCTCCTTCGCCTCGGCTTTGGCCTTCTCCTTGTACGTGCTCAAGTACGTGCAGTTCTCGTCAAGGAGGACCACACACTCGGCTAGCAGCTGCTGAATCTGCTGGTGGAGTGCTTCCTTCTCGGCGTACACGCGCTCCGCGTCGGCAGGGCTCGTTGTGTCCTGCTGGCGGCACGCTTCGACGTCCTTTTGGAGACGCGCAACTTTTGCCTTCTTCTCGTCAAAAAGGTCTCGCCAGTCTTGTTCGATGCCGGTGCTGTGCGCGTCCTCATCACCGTGCACATCTTCGGCGCTCCAGCCATTATGAGACCTGAATCGGGTCCACATCTTGGAGGACTGTGCAGTGGGGTATGTGAGAAGATGGTGGAATGGCATTTTGAATGAGTGTTTGGGTTGCTAGAATGGCAAAATGTAGATGATGAAGAGAATGGATGTTTGCAACACTTGGCTGCGGTATGAGGGGGAAAGACGAAGTTGAGGATGTAGAGAGAGAAATAGAGGTTGAAACGACGTTGCGAGCATGAGTATACTAGTCACAACACACAAAATAATATTTGTGCCCATGGCTATACATCATAGTTGACTAGTTAGAACATAAAAGTGAACTAAGGTACTAGTAAGATAAAATTCAATGTTTTTTTGCGCACAACGAGGCGCAAAACATTGTTTTGGCCAATGACCGTTTGATCGCATGCGAACGGATTGACCAACCACACGGCGAGCGCATTCACACGGTCGAAGGCTCATCAAGTTGGCGCCTGGCGCATACTTTTCTATGCCTAATTCTCTCTGCTTCACCCACCTTGTAAATTTCATTTGTGCGCCGAACTAACTGCAGACTTGATCTTAGATTGATATCTGCTTATAAAAGTACGAATCAATGGAAACTAGAAGGTTGTGCACGGGCGGTCTGTATTGTGATTCGTTGGATCTCTTCTTGCAAACAATATCTCTTCCTCTTGTACCGAAGCACTAGACTTTCCGGTGTATCGGCGACGGTGTTTGCCTTTGTTCTTATCCCGGCGTAGCCGTATTAGATAAAGTAGTATTAACGATTACCCCATCCCTATGCGACAGTTGCCGAGAGTCACGATCGCTGTCCCGTGACTTTTCGCCTCTTATATTGTAATCTTGCATTGTTGCAGTTTTATATTGTCGGCTGGACGGATATCAATATCCCTATTGCCCATGTGAATATCACAACGTCACCAGGTTCTTTCGCATGGCATGTCTCATATCTCCTCCATATGTGCCCCTCATATTTTGATCATGCCACAACGTGCCGCAGTCCACACTGTGTCGCATATTTCTGCTTGTTCTTGCTCGTTTTGTCATTCCATATTCTGATGTACCAGCGTAATATACGGATGGAATGCGACTCTATATAACCGTATCAGTACAGTGTTGTTTTTGTCGCTCTTCGCCTTGGATATATTAAATATAGGACTACCCGACGAGGTCAAGGAAAACGTACATGTGCCATTTTTGTCTTCCTCATTACCTCCTCTATTACTTTTATAAACATTCCACCTCGACCTCACCAAGTTATATTTCATGCATTCACCGGTTCTATGTTGCTTTCCGCGTCTTTACTACGGTGACACTTTTCTTTTTGCACAGGACGGATGAATGTCGGTGTCATTTTCCATTGCATATTCTTCGACTTCTTGTCCTTCAAACAGCCAACAACTCCCTCATAACCTACATAATATACAGAGAATATCATTCTCGCATCCCACCAAGGCCGATATGGCGACAGGAAAGAAAACTGACAAGAGCCGGTCATCAGGGACCAATATCACGCACGGCAAGGCAACAAGCAGCAGAGTGTGACTGGCAGTACAACGTACTGTCACTGGTATCTCCTCGCTTCGAGAGACTGCTTTTCGAAGGGCAGGTCGTTGATCGCCTTGTGTATTGTCGCCGTTGTCAGTGTTGTGTCGGAAAAGATAAAAAATCTGCACCGAAACATGTTAAACATGACGTTGAATGTTGGTCCCGTGATATTCAATTGGTTGGCCAATCATATGGCGATATATTCACTGTCTCCACTATTAGTGCTGATTACTTCTTTCCCTTTTCGGACTTACACGCTCTCGTTGCCAGACCCACCAGAATTGCTGCAGTCTCCACCGTACCTTCCATCCCCGCGATCAGCCCCTTTTGTTTATTTTTTTCGGCGATTGGCTGCTAACTTGCTTCGGCTGCTGAAAACATGATTGCACACAATTCTACAGTCTCAATTCTCACCTCTTCCATCATCGGCACACCCTCCCTATCCCAGCCTGCCTCCCATCCAGATAGCCAAGAACAAGCAGCCACCCATCTTCTCGGCGCATTTCCAGCCTCAACGCAAAACGCGTGGCTCATCAATTGCCCAATACGTCAGAAAGCCGTTTGATTGCTCTTCTTTACGCAAGACACGACACAATCCTCCCACATATACCCCCTCCGCCGGCCGGCCATACATCACAATGGACCAATCCATCACCACCATCACGACACGCCCACGGCGCTCCTGTGCTCCCGCTCCTGTGCCCACAAACAACACACATATATGATGCTGTGGTGAGAACTGGTGGTCGCTCTATCCACCCAAGGGAATGGCCCACTCCTTTCCAGATACACGGAGGCGGGCTTGCAAGACATGGACAAGTGGGTTGGTCGGCTGTGACAGCACAGCATTGGCACGAGGCAGCTCTCAGCCGTCACGCTGCCAATCTGGACCGCCATTGCGCCGTCTTTGAGCCGGTGGCCGCCAGCGGCGATGACAACAGAAATGGCAACGGCACCAACACTAACATCACCGCCACGGTTAGCCCGCCGCCATGCTCCAGTAGACTGTGGTCTTCTTTCTACTCACGCACCAGGCCTACAGTGTCCCATTGTCCTCCCGGCCAAAGACGCTTACGAAACGACGAGAGCCTTTTCCCTACTCAAATCGACAGCCTAGAATCGACTAGCCTTCCATCATCACGACCCACACACTGCGTTTCAAACACCCACACTACGACAGCGAAACAGCCAGACAAAGTACGATATACGACGAGTATGGACGTGACTGCGAGCATTTGCTATCACTGTCTTTGATATCAAATTCGATGGGGGAGGAGATAGGGGGCTTTAGTCGTGCACGGGACGAGCGACTTGGCATTCCTGGGAGGCATTGGTGGATGGTGGAATACGGGAACTGCGTTATTGATTATTGATTACACTTTGATTTGCATGGATCATTCATACGCCAGATATTCAATTCAATAATGTTTCTCAATACATTGCAACAGCGTCCACGGCAACTGCATATCCTATGTGTCTATCTGTTATCGTCATTGTCTTTGTCGATGCTACACTTGTTAACTGTTGTTGAACTGTTCTCGGGATCACCATCTAACCCATTAGCTGTCATCAAACTGCACCACGGTTCCGACTCCTGTCCATTAACAGACACAACTAAATAGCCACGAACATAAGCTCTCGTTTCTTGATGCACAATAGGGGATAGGGAATGGCTGCAGCATATGGATAGAGGAGGAAGTACCCCGAGGACAGCGATGGCAGGCCCAAAACACGCTGAGCTCCAGTGGGCAGCTTCAGCGGGATCATGGAAGAGACCACCTGTATCTTCGCTTTCCTCAAGCTACATTTCCTGGCTGCTCTTGCCCTACTTGTCATGTTTACCGCTAGACGCGTCGACGCGTCGTGTTGTCCTGCCACTTTCCTTAGTTTCCAGGAAGCCAGAGACTAATATCCCCCAATTCTTCGGTCGCATCCCCCTCCGTCCCTCCTTCCTTTCTCTCCTTTTCTCCTCATGCTACGCTTCCGAATATCGACCCTGTGCCTGCTTTTTGACGATTTACGACGAAACGACGAAACGAACAATCGATATGTCCAAGGTAGTATCCCCTGAAATGGATGCGCTAATTGCGGACCTTCTTAGGGGCGACGAGGGCGGCAACGGGACGGCGCCGACTCGTCTGACACTCGAAGACCTCTTTGCGCGACAGATCCGGATTCAAAAGGCGCAAGCTCTCATTGAGTACGGCCGCCTTAAAATCGAAGACGAACGTCTCGAGCTGGACAAGAAACGATACGCCATCGAATTCAACAATAGCCAGCGTCTGATGGACCTTGTGGAGGGGGCGACCCCGTACCAAGCCCAGCTGATGCAGGCTACGAAAGACGGCTGGCAGAACACGTCCCTTGCGATCCTTCAGGGCGCCAACGTGACAGCGGGGGCAGTTCACGACGGTGCCCGGAACGACTGGAAGGCGCTGATGCTGCCGCCATTTTCGACGTTGGGTGGAGGCGCGCTCATTTCTTTGTGCACTTAGGCAGTGGTCAAACATGGCAAGGCCATGGCTAGCTGGATTCGCAAGCGCTTCCAATCCATTTGGGGGGGCTATATACAGCCCGGGGTCTCAAAGGTGAAGGGTGCTTGGGATCTTATTTGGTCATGTTTTGTTTCTGGTGAAGAAGCGCAGGGAGTTCGAGCAGGGTCACCGGGTGGAGGGATTCAGGATGGAGGGAATGGAGAGGACGCCGTAGAGATGGATGTACACGGAGGACAGGGAGGAGATGGAGAGATGGACTTGGGAGATGGTTGGCAGGCTGGTTGGCAGGGGTAGGGGCCGGGTTGGTTTATGGTGGATTGGTAATTGGGCACTTGGGTAATTGACAGCTGGATATCGGGGTAATTGGGTAATTGGGTAGATAGGTAGATAGGTAGATAGATAAATAGCCAGGGCGACAGACTGGCACCTCTACGCGGTGTCCTGGACGAGTACTTGCATTGAGTTTATCTCATTGCGAGGAAACCAAGACCAGTCTACCATGTACATTAGCATTTGTTTCTTGGGCCAATAGAGTTTCTTCTTGCATTTCCGCCATATTTGTTGCTATCGTGGTAGTTGAAATTAACAGTGTTTTGTTTAACAGGGAGGGTTGACTCATTTATCCACATCGATCCGGACCTAGCCAGATCTATCCAGATCCCGGACAGCCTCGTCGGCATGCTCCAGATACAGTCTGTGCACAGGAGACCCACCGGACGGGGGAAATCCCAAGAATGTGCAAGCGTGTATGTATTGTGTAAATGTTCCGCGAAGATGCTTGACCCAAGTTTTCCGAACGGAGAATACCTGCAGAGCGCCCGTATTTGTGGCGTCCATCAAATCGAGACATTTTTCGAGCGATTTCCTGATGCCCGTGGACCCGGTACTCAGATCTCTCGGGCACCGCCCAGCTGCCGGCTTCCACATATTGTTCAGCGCCTTTGTGACAGCCATTTCCCGGTGGACCTTGAAGAGCCTGTCGAGCTCGGCCTTGCCCTGGCTGAGGCCTTTACTGTACAGCTGTCTCTTTTTCGTTTCAAACTGTATCCCGGTCACCGGGTCGGGCGGATAGAGGTGCCTGTACCACTCCCGGTTTGCGTCGACGAGGCACGTTGCCACAACATGGACCGCGTTGGTGTACGTCTGGCTGGGGTCGTCGCCGGGCCGGTAGTCCAAATAGCGGAAGATGCCGTCCATCATGTCGGCAAACCCCGACAGGATCGCAACGTAGTTCTTGGCGGCCACTTTGGCGGCTTTGCGGGCATTGTGCATGCTCATGCTGACGGTGGACCCGTCCATCCGCCGGAGGTTTGTGAGCGTCGAGACGCTCGTGTCGTGGATCTCGGCGACGGCCTGGCGGATGCCCTGGAGCACATTGTGGGCGTCGGTGACGGTGTACACTGGAACCGTGGTGGTTTGTGTTTCGGCGTCGGCGGATGAGGCGGTGGTTGAGATGACCGCCGGACTTGTTACTGGACTTGTCTCGCTTTCGTATGGTGGGAGTGTAGACGCATCCGTCTCGTCGAGAGACAAGGCGCTGTCGACGTCGGTCGTGACTTTGTTGTCCGTCATGATAAATGATAATGATTAAAATATTCTTCTACTAAAAGGGAGTTTGATGTCGTTGATGGCCTGACGAGTGCCGTTTCAATGCCCCAGCGTTGATACTCCTTAAGATAATATCATCGTGGGATACCAGATATAAATAAATAAAAATGCTGCCCATGGTACCGGAACTACGGAACTGGGCGGGAAAATATAAAAAAGTCCGGCAGATGGGCAAACTGACCATGACATATACACCCCGAACCCTAACCTCTACTACGACTCAGGGTCGGTTACAAAAGGCTTTGAAAATATTAGTCTGGCGCTACAAGAGCCCGGCCCGAACCCTGAACTGTGGGGATTACACAAAACAGGGTCTACGAGGCAGGCTCGGCTGGCTCGGCTGTTTATGTTCACCATTCAGCCCATTGCCCGATGGAGATTGGTTGAGATTGGTCACTTTATAATTTTATTCTTCCTCAACTACCTCGCTAGTTACGAGTAAATTTTTTTGTGCGTTGTAAAGCAAACAATACGCCCCGTCGCGCTATATTAAATAACACAGTGTTATCATCTTTTTTTTTACCCGCTGTATTTTAAGAGTTACAGCAGGGACTATCAAATGTACTTTGCGCAATTGAACGTCGTGCGGTTGTTCAAGTCCTGAACATCGACGTTGGCGTTGTCGAGATAGATCTTGGACACGGGCCTCATACCGCCGAGGGGCGGGCCCATTTTGGTGCACGCACGCACGTAAAACAGAAAGGTGGTGCGCATGTGCTGTATCCACAGCAGCCGCACTTTGTAGTTGGCCAGCGCGGGCGTCTCATTGGCGCTCATCTGCGCCAGACACCACTGAAAAGGTTCGCGGACGGCCACCCGGTCCGAGAGGCCTTGCAGGGCTGGGTATTTGTCCAAGAAGGCCGGCTCCCGCAGCCTGCTCAGCGCCTTTATGGTGGCCGTGTTGTTGTGGATTGCCATCAAGGCGCCGAGTCCGTTGGTCGGCCGCTTCTGCGCCGAGCGCGGGCTGTCCGGGTGCAAATACTGAAACCACGTCGTGTTAGCCTCCACCAGGCTGTCGGCCAAAATCTCGGCAGCCTCACCATACCCTTCTGGTCCTCGCTCCGCTCGATCGCCTCCTTCGTTGCGTCGGCTATCGACATGCTTCACAATGCCGGACATAACGCTGGCAAACTCGGACAGCACCGCCACAAAATTCTTGGCCGCCGTCCGCGCTTCGCCGCGCGCCGTGCGCATCGTAATGTACGCCGGCGGGCCCATGGTCGCGTGCACGGCCGTGTCGTGCAGCTCGTGGATGGCCCGGCGGATGCTCTGGAGCACGTCCCGGGCGTTGTCGAGGGGGTGTGTTGTGCGTGGTCCGTCTCGTGGTGTGGGCGTTGCCGCATTTTGTGTGGCATCGGCGTACGATGGGAGTGCCGGTGTATTTGTATCTGTATCTGCTTCATCGACAGGCACAAGGATGCCCGTCTGCGCCGTAGGTTTCTCGTCGGCCATGATGAATGTTGGAGGATGAAGGATGGAAGTACTGTGGATCGTCGAGTGGCTGTTGTTTTGATGCTTTGCTGTTGATGGTGCGGTTGTAAGATCGTTGGGCGGACGAAACTCAAATTGATAATATTGTCACTCGAGTATGGATAAAGCAACAAAAGAATACAAGCAAGAAAGACGGATGAAAAAAGACTAAATGACCATTAAATATAAAATTCTCTTAAGTGGTAAAATTTGGATGAAACACATTTCTAGTCTTATACTATGGGAGAGACCGGTCTAAACGTTGTACGGCAATGCCGAAATATTACGGTTAGTTATGTTTACTACTTTATTCTATAACCCCCCAAAAACACACATATTTTCAAATAGTAAATATTTTCTAGTTTAGTTTAATCTAACCCAAAACACGTAGCCAATCTCATGTAATACTATAATACGCAATACTTGCATTTCCTCGCCAGTCACCTCACTGTGTCAGCCCAACCACGCTAGGAAAGCTCTCTCGCTTATCCAGATCACGAACCATCTGGTCGGCATAGTCCATATACAGCTTGGACACTGGCAACGTACCCCTGACTGGCGCCCCCATTTTTGTGCAAGAATGAATGTAGAGCATAAAAGTCCCGCTCACGTGCTTCGTCCAGGCCCGCCGAACCGAAAAGTACGCGAGGCCAGGCGTCTTGTCAGCGTCCATCATCGCCAGGCAGCGCTCCAGCGGCATGTAGACATGGCTTCTCCTGTAGATCCCAGGCAGGGCGGGAAACTCGTTCATAAGGTCGGGGTCCCGTAGGCGGTTCAGCGTCTTTGTCGTAGCAATGTTGCGGTGGATGGCGAGCAGCTGGTCGAAGCGCAGCCCGTCGTCGAGGATGCGCTTCCCGCTGTGGCCGTCCGGGTACAAATACAGAAACCAGGCCGTGTTCGCGTCGACCAGGCAGCCGGCCAGGATGTGCACGACCTCGGCGAACCCGCGGTTGCGGTAGCTCATGTAAAACTGGATACTGACCATCATGGCCTGGAATTCGCTGAGGAGGGCAACAAAATTCTTCGCGGCCGTGCGGGCCTCTCTGCGGGCGTCGGCCGGGCTCATGTACGACGGCGCGCCGGTCAGCAGGGCGGCCGTCGTGTCGTGGATTTCGTGGACGGCCTGGCAGATGCCCCGGAGGACCTGTTCAACATCGTTGATGGTGTATGGCCGGTCGTTGTTCGTGGTGGAAGAAGCCGGCTTTGCAGTCTCTGCAGTCTCGCCTGCGGAAAAAGAGGCTGCCACTTTGCCTGTGCTGTCGACAGACACAAAGCTGCCGACCTCGGTGGTCACTTTCTCGTCAGGCATTGTGTAAGGTTGAGGCTGTCTCTGGTCGTTGAGTGGTTGTCGTTCTAATGCCTTTGTATTGATGAACAAGTTGTGCGTGGATGAAATACGGAGTTTTGATGGGCGATGACCGGCATTTGGATGATAACAGGGTGGGGGTTAGCTACTTAATGGGTGCTCTGAGTAAGGGAATATTTCGCAACTTGGCTACCCTACCAGCCGCTTCATCCGAGTGAGAAAATTCTGCATGGAAACAACCAATTACCAATTTCAAACTAAAAAGACCGGTCCGAACCTTGCACTGTGGGATTACACATAGCTATGTCTACCCTGAGTCTGTGCAAATGGTCATGAGAGAGACTCTGCATTGCGTCATCTACATCTCAGGGTCTCGGCCGGCGTCATGTTAGTGGTACAACAAAAACAGTTCACCTCATATATTAGTGACTATGTAGGGCAAAGGGCTGATACCCTTGGAAGATGGAACGAGTTCCAGTCAGTGAGCCGTCTCATGATCTGAGGCTGTCCTTTTTTCCCTCTTCAGTGCCGCAGGCTACTTCTTTTTTTTTTCTACTATGAAATGTGAGATACTTTCCTCTGTCTCCTCCGTTGTCTCTCAAAGCCCGTCTCATCTCTACCACAAACAACAAAAAAACTCCATTCCAGGAAACGACCAACATCAAAAACATCTCTATCCAACAACATCTTTCGAACAAACAACAAACACACAACCACCTCTATCAACCTTCACCATGGCGGACTCAAATATGGCCGTCGACCCGAGCGACATTGTCCTCACGCAAATCAACCCCCACTTCAAGGAGGGCAGCCAGACTAACTCAAGGAACCCTTACAACTACGTCACCAGCACCAGCACGGCCTGGAACCTCCAGGACCTCTCGGAAACTCTGGACGGCATGGAACCCGACGAGCGGAACACAGAGGTATACACCTCGGCGACCTTTGCCTATGGCCATGACTACAGAAAAGACCTCATTCAAAAGGATGTTGATATGGAATTTGAATTTGAATTTGAATCTGCCATGGACATGGTGGCTCTTGACCTCCAGGACGCATTTGCAGACACAGGCACCACAATGGCCCCGGGATCAGAGACTGCAGAGACTACAGAGACTACAGAGACGGAAAGAGACACAGCCATGGACAGGGACGTTGACGTGAACACAGCACAACCTCCGCCCGCCAGCGAAAGACTCCTGCAGGCCCTCGCCCACGTCCGTGAAGAGCATCGTCAGCAAAACGTCCACGCACCGCACGCCACGTCCCGCACCAGCACCAGCACCAGCACCAGCACCAGCATCAGCCGCCAGTCATCTCGGAACCCGCTCGGACGGGGAAGAACTCCGATACGGAACAGCGAGCTCCACATAATGACAAGGGTAAGGGAACAGGAAATCAAAAGGGAAAGGGAAAGGGCAAGGAAAAGGGCAAGGGCAAGACGTCGCGCCGAACAAGACGACACGGCCAACAGCAACAGCCGGCATATCACACCACAGCAGGTGGCGCAGATGATACTCAAAGTCTACCCCTTTGAAGTCGAAATATCTGAGGAGTCAGTGCGAAGACGGTAGATGTCGGTCTGTCTTGTGTTTCATGCGCCTTTTTCATCCAGCCGTTCCGCATCGCCATCCTCGCCGGCACTTGCCCCAAGGCGGCCACGGTAGCCATGGTAGCCTTGGGGTCTTTTTTTATGTCGTCCACATGCTCCAACTCATGGGAGATGTGCTTGATTATTCATCCAGTAACGAGATAGACAAGTAGGCTGTACGTTATCGAATAACTTGAATTACAAGAGAAATTGACTTTTCTCGCATTAAATTTCACAGACAAGTGACGTAACGGCGTAATAGTATGGATGCCATGCAAATTTCATTCTACGCATTCTCATATTGTTATTATCAAGCAACCATTTGCCACGGTTTCAGGTCATCATCCGACACATTGCGCCCTACTCGCATGTCTTGCTCTGCATCAATACTGTTGACGCGGTCCACAAACCTTGCATACCCACAAGCTGCGTGCCGCCAGCATCATACTCCAAAGCTCCAAACCATCGCTGCAATGAACCCGAGTCTGAATCGTCGTAAAGACGGTGAATCTTGGTCTGCTTAATTCTTCTCCAGTAACAAGAATAGTCACGTACGTTGTACTTAAAAGTAAAATTCTCAGGCAACAAATCGGGATATTTCCCCCTAAGCGAAACGAGCCGAACCTTCTTCTGTCGGTACTAAACACTAGTCAGAACTGAGTCTCCCTGTAAGGCAGTGCAAATGGTGATGAGAGAGGCCCTGTGATGCGTCATAGATATCTCAGTCTCAGGGTCACAAGCCGGCGTCACGTTAGTAGCGATCCAGCAACACTATCACCATCTCTCATTCTAGTAACATGTAGGGCATAGGGTTCAACCCTATGGTCAATGGAACGGATTACTATTAGTACAACGGTAAGTTATCTCAGGGCCTGAGGCTGGGGCTTATATTCTTTTCTTTTTTCCGTTCTGTTCTCATAAACTGCCTCCTCCTTCATTTCTCACACTTTATATCATTTCTACCATAAACGAAAAAAAAAAAAAAAAAAAAAACAAGGAAAAAAAAAAAAAAACTATTCAACAACAACAAGAACCCTTATCCTCCTTCACCATGGCGGATCCAAACAAGAACAGGGACAACGTCGACGACGTCGTGGGCATGACATCCGCTCTGGACAAGATACAACTCGGCGAGCACGCGCACTCGCACTCGACAGCCGTGGTCGACGTCGACGACGACAGAAAAAATACCATTCAAAATACCATTCAAAATCAAAACGACAACGACAACGACGTGAAGATGGAAGAAGACATTTCCGCGGGCATGGCGGACATGGCGATCAATGCAAACACCACCATGGACACCACCATGGACACCACACGGGCCCGCGAGCACAAAGTGACCAAGGCCAAGAACAGGGACAGCAAGAACAGCATGAAGAACAACAACAAGATGAAGAAACAGAAAAAGATCCGCCCCCGTCCCTGTCCCTCCCAGCTCTGGCCCGGTGCTTACAAGGCAGCCACTTTGGAGCAATTGATGGACGACTGGGGGCTCACCGAAGAGAGCTTGGGGTGGGTTTAAGCTCGCGGTGAGATTGTAAGCAACGGCGAGGATTGTTCCATATAGCATTTTCAGCCTAGCCTTTCCATATACCCATCCTCGTTTGTTTCTGTCCAGCACAGCATGGCGTCCACGTGATCTCTTCTCATTTGTACCGCTTTAAAGCACAGAATATTTCCAGAGGGAGACGCACTTGATTGTTTCTCTGCAGAAAACGAGATAGTCAAGTATGTCGACCTTGTAAAATATCCAAAGAAAAAAGTTGACCTTCTATTCATTTATCCTTTATCCTAGTGAGAAACTAGACCTACCTTTATGTCTACCATGCACGGTTCATACTTGCACTTTTTCATATCTCATGGTATAATATCAAGCAATCGTTTGCCATGGTCTCACGTAGTTGTCCTACACATTGCCCCTAGCTCGACTGTCTTGCTCTGTATCGAAACTGCTGGCATAGTCCTGCCGTCATAGCCCAAGACGCGTACCGACATTTTTAATTCTTTTTGTTCCGCTAGCATTATGTTCTAACCCATCACAGGCTCTCGCATCCGTGCAGACGAGGACATACGCAGGAAGCAGCCTGGCAACACACTTGAACGTGAGATGGCAGACCGTATCCAGCCAGATATTAATGCAGCAGTTCGAATCGTCATTGTCTTTGTCTCTCGTACTGATCATGATGCCAGACGATTGCCTTGTCTGTTGTGTGTAGTATTTGTCTTTGGAGAGGCTGGGCGGCATCGTGTTGCGTGGTGCTTGGTGCGTCGCCACGGTTTGGAAACGATCCGGGGAGTTGGGGATCTTTTGGTGGTCGATATATATGGCAGGAATTGTCCAGAGGAGTGTGGACGTGGAAGTGTCGGTTTTGGGGCCGAGTTTGTCGTGTCGTTGCTGGTATGTTTGGGTCTTTCCTGGGCTGTCGTTAAACAAACAAGCATTTCCAAGTGGGTCTCCAATCGTAGATTTGCAATAATGCGGTATGCGCATACGCGCATATCACTATACACGAAACCCACTTGCCCTCTTTGGCACTTACACAGCTGGCCCACCGGCAAGAATACGGAGAAGGCAGTCCTTCAACGTCCGCAATCAAGCTTCTCATCACTGCTTCTGATAGCTACTACATTATGTCGTATTGTTGCGGCCTGTCATGTTATTGCTTGTTCCACCAAACCTTTTCGTGGTGAACAATCACAGCGATACCCAAACGGGACATTTTGTCCACAGCGTTGTATCAGCGTGCACGTCCCAGCCCCTCGAGAGGAAGGTCGTCAGCTCGAGCTTGTGAGGAGAACATGGCTGCCACACCTGCGACAACGGTTGGGACTGATCAGAAGACTGATAAGGTTTGAGGAGAAGTTGTCGCGTCGGCCAACCAGACGCAGGGGCGGGGTCACCGAGGCAGTGGTCGCGTGTAGTTTACAGTACCGGTTTAGCGTAATTTATGGCCTGGAGGGAGGGCAGTCAACTCTGAGTGAGACAGGGCCATTGACAGTACTCTGTCGCACGACCTTCCAACATCTTGACGTTTATCGCTTCCTCTCTAGCTGTCGCTGATAACAAAACGAGGCGCAGAGCCGACCGTGGACAAATATTCCGTTTTGGGGATCGCAGTCCTTTTATCTTTTCTGGCAGCTCGAGCGAATGCGACGTGATTGCTTGAGACTCCTCGCGACTCTGCCCTGCAGCCCTGTATTTGGCAGACCCGCAGCCCTTATCTCTCCCGCCCAGTGGGCCCAGAGCACTAAAGGCCTAGCTGCCATGGCGGGGCGGTCCACCCAGCGATTGAGGAGATAAACGTACGGCTCATCTTGGTCCTTTACTAGTATTTTTAGCCCAGTGAATACACAACATACTGTCAAGTTAGTCGTCTCTCGCCTTATCTCCTGTCAATCTCCAACCAAACAAATCGTTTCGACACTTTTCGGTATGAACACCACGCGATTGGCAACGCGACTGGCAGACTGCCCATGATTGTGCACCCTCTTTATCTCGTCGATTGAGCATTTGTTTCGCTCGTATGGCCCGTTCCTTGAGTGCTGGTCGACATGCGACTTCTGGACGCGACGGCCCCATTCCGCTCTGGAGGACTGGTAAGCTTTCTGTCTCTTGCCCTTCTCCTCATCTCCTGTTCTCCTCACCATCGTTCCTTCCGGCCTTTGTCGCTAGCTCCGTCATTGACACACCATTTGGCAGTGCACATCCATCCCAAAACGGAAACTCGAACCGCTCGACCAAACAGCCCCTGGACCAGCGCCTGCCGTTATCAAGACGACCTCCTACCCCACGCCTTTCGAGTTGCAGCCGTTTCCAATCCCATTTCCAATACTTTGACCGTGGCGCTCATCATGACAAGCCCCCTCCCTTGATACCCTTCCCACCCATGCACGCTGATGTAAATGGGTGGGCCCCTCTCCAAACGAAGAACAAGAAGATGGTGTGGAGATGGGCATACGGACGACGATGGAGCTTGCCACGAGCTTATCAGGACGGCTTGTGCATTCGTGGTCCATTGCGGTAAGTACATCCGCTCGTCATTGTTTATTTATATCCCTCGTCCGTCGTCTTCTTCCTCTAGGTCTGATCTCTCGTCCATTTCCCCAGATCGACATCTCACTTACTTACAGCCATCCAGTCTACGACTTAGCGAATGAACATCTCCCTTTCCTCCTATTCCATGAACGGACCAAGCTGTGCCCCGGCTCTCTTCCACCATATCCCTCCGAGAAAGCCCCCTCCTAGAACCTAAAACACAAACAACGACACAACTCTCGAAATGTCTGCCGACGACAAGGACTCGCTGAAGCGCGTGGACCAGGAGCCCGTGACCTCTGTCCTGGCGCCCAACGAGATCCCCGTCTTTGAGGGTCAACACGACTCGGACGACGACGTCCTCGCCGCTCTTGGTTACAAGTGAGTTGTCCCGCCCACACAATCTACATTGTACTTTACTCACACGCGTCCAGACCCGAATTCAAGCGCGAGTTCTCGCTGTGGTCGACGTTTTGCGTCTCCTTTGCCGTGCTCGGCCTCCTTCCGTCCGTCGCTTCGACCCTCTACTATGGCCTGGGCTACGCTGGCACGCCGGGCATGGTCTGGGGCTGGCTGATTGCCATGGCGTTCATTCAGTGCATCGCCATGGGCATGGCCGAACTGTGCTCCGCCATGCCGACATCAGGCGGTCTCTACTACGCGTCGGCCGTGCTGGCGCCGCCTAAATACGGCCCCTTTGCGGCCTGGGTCACGGGCTGGTCCAACTGGCTGGGCCAGGTCACGGCCGCTCCGTCGGTCAACTACTCGCTGGCCGCCATGATCCTGGCCGCTGCCAGCATCACGAATCCGGGCTACGTCCCCGAAAACTACCAGATCTTTCTTTTGACCGTCCTTATCATGATCATCCACGCCGTCATCTCGTCGGCTCCGACCCGCTTCGTCGCCCAGTTCAACTCGGTCGGCAGCACGTTCAACATGGTCGCCCTGGTTGTTGTGTTTGTTATTATCCTGGCCGCCGACAACCGCTCGTCCCAGGGCCTGCCGCGCTTCAACGCATCGTCCGACGTCTGGGGTGAGTTCTACCCGGGCACCGATTTTCCGAAAGGCGTGTCCATTCTCATGTCGTTCATCGCCGTCATCTGGACCATGAGCGGCTACGACTCGCCGTTCCATCTGTCCGAAGAGTGCTCCAACGCCAACATTGCCAGCCCGCGCGCCATTGTCATGACGTCCGGCATCGGCGGCGCCATCGGCTGGGCGCTCAACATGGCCATCGCCTACACCATTGTCGACATTGACGCCGCCCTCAACGACGAGTCCGGCCAGCCCTTTGCCGCGTACCTTCTCCAAATCCTGGGCGAGAAGGCCGCCCTGGCCTGTTTAAGCCTCACGATCGTGGCCGCTTTCAGCATGGGCCAGGGCTGCATGGTCGCCGCCTCGCGCGTCACCTTTAGCTACAGCCGCGACGGCTGCCTGCCGTTCTCGCGCTACTGGGCCATGGTCAACCAGACCACCAAGACGCCCGTCAACGCCGTCTGGCTCAACTGTGTTGTCGGCTGCCTGTCCGTCCTGCTGCTGTTTGCCGGCGACGCCGCCATCGGCGCCATCTTTTCCATCGGTGCCATTGGCGCTTTCGTCGCGTTCACCATTCCCATTGCCATCCGCACGTTCTTTGTCGGCGGCCGCTTCCGTCCCGGCCCCTGGAACCTGGGCAAGTACTCGTACGTGATTGGCGTGCTCTCCAGCATGTTCACCCTCCTGATGATCCCCATCCTCTGTCTGCCCGCCGTCACCGGCGCAGACCTCGACGCCGAGGGCATGAACTGGACCGTCGTCTGCTGGGGCGGCCCTATGCTGTTCGCCGTCGTCTGGTTCTGGGTCGACGCCCACAAGTGGTTCAAGGGCCCAAAGGTCAACATTGCCCACATGATCCACGACCAGCAGGTCGAGCCGTTTGTCATCCAGGGCGAGGGCGAGGAGGGTGAGAATGAGTCCAACCAGCCCATTGTGCCGGCCAAGAAGGACAGCCTGTCGGCGGCGTAATGGGCATACTGTGGATGTCCATCCGAAATATGGGATTGACAGTCACTCCATCTTGGCGATTTCATCTTATCATCTCTTTCTTATACCAAATAATTCAACTGTTCTTAGTATCTGATCTTAGCATAATTCATTTATATCCATCTTATCCACTAACATCGACTTATCTATGATTAAACATACACGAAATGGTTATGTATGTTGCCGGGTGGACCGGTCTATCGATGCGATATTCATCCTACGACAATAGAAGCAACAACATGATTACAAGCGAGTGGCATCCGACAAATTGGATTCCCCAATCGAATGACACCACGGGTTTACTTCTACCAGCCCTACCGCCACTTAAACGTTCTTCGGTTGCCCGGTAGAGCGACTCTAGCCATATGATCCCTACACCATGGCTTATACACTAACAATGTAGCACATTATTGATAATGAGATGAATGGGGCATTGGGACAAATGGAGCCCCCATCTCAGGTTTACTCATGAAAAGAAGAAAAAATGGCTTTGGAATAGCGCCACGAGTGCTTCCCACGTCCACTTTATCCGTGCACCAAGCCGCTCGTCGTGTGCAGCGACAAAGCTTCCCTTGTCAAATTGAGTACCAGCACCGGAGGAGGACAGCAACATGCGTCCATAGCGAGTGTAGGACGACATACGGTTGTCTTGGTCCTTTTCGACTGCAAGGCTGCCGATGCTCTCCTCAACCTTTGCGAGTATGTCAGTGACTGCGGCTGTCCAAACACGCAGGACCCGCGGCGACGACAGGCCCGGCGTCACCGCGGGCGTGACCGTGTCAAAACAGCGGCGGCGCAAATGCAGGCACAGCGCGCTTGTCGCGACTCTGTGTCCAAATCCATGCCAAGGCCAGTCGGCGCGGAGGTTGAGGATGCGGTACCGCTCGTAGACGTCGAGGGAGGCATATGGAATACCGTCGACGCCCTCGGCCATTTCGAGCGGCTCTGTTCGAAGCGCGGCTCTCGCAAACTCGCAGCACGTTGACGTGCACTCGGCCGTCAGTATGTCAAAGAGGGTCGCAGCCTCGGCGGAGGTTGTGTTTGTTGTTGCCGTTTTGGTTTCTTCCGCCTCCGCCTTGCCCGCCTTGCCCGCCCACGCCCCATAAAACTCGACGACGGCCTGCAGCAGCTGCCGCCGCACGCGCTTGTACTCGCCCTGATAGCCGTCGCCGGGAAAGATGCGCAGCACGTTGCAAAACCCACGGAGCGCGACGAGCAGACTGCGCGCGGCCTCATAGGCGCACGCCTTGTCGTCGTCGTCGTGCGAGCGGGTGCGGCTGGCCTCGTCCTCGTTTTCGTTTTCGCTTTCGTCCTGGTCTTGGTCTTGGTATCTGTCTCTCGCTCTTTCTTCCAAGACAGCCTTGTAGACGCTCTCGAGGCCGGTGCGGATGGACTTGAGAACGGGCTCGGCCTCGTCCATGACCGGCCGGAGGACAGGCTCGATTCCAGGCTCGATTCCAGGCTCGTGTCCACGCTCGTGTCCACGCTCGTGTGTGGTGCTGAAGCTGGCGCCATCAGCAACATTGACAAAGTCGCTGTCGCCGTCACTATCAGAGCTGCTTACTGGCTCGGTGCTGGCTATCGGGGAGTAGGACATGGTCGATTGTGGATGGGTTCGGTAAACGAGTAGTAATCCGTGCGGTGGAGATCGAGTCGGGAGGTGAAGAAGGAGGTCGCGATGGATGGGATGTAGGCGCGGTGTTGAGCGATGGTGGAAAGGCAGAGTGTTGAAGTGTGGTTCGATGGAAGGCGACGAAAGACAAAGCCAACGTAAAGCCAAAAAATGACGACAGCGGAAAAATAACAGTGTCGCACGGCTTTTTGGCCTGGAAGCCAGGCATTCAGCATCAGCATGTTAGGGCTGGAACGTGACTAAGTCTGGCCAATCAGGAGCATTCATTTGGATGTCCCCAACTTCTCGATCTTTCCTATTCGGGAGACTAACACAGTTGGTTGCGACTTGGGCGTCTCCTCAACACACATCTCGCCACTCGTTACTTGTTACAAGCAAATCCTGTTACGCTATAAAGTGCGCCAAGTGGTTCGTGTTAATACATTTCATTGTCGAATATGCTGTTTTTTTTTTTTTTTTTTCTAGATTTTTGTTTTTCCGTCTTTTATTTTTATGCTTTTAAATAACGAAACAAAGTTGGAAAATTTTGTGAAAAGATGCACAAATTCAATGAATCATAGCAGTGGAGCCCCCGAAATCCTCCCCCCCCCCCCCAAAATACATACATAGACATGAGCACGAAGACGAATCCACGAATATGCTGTAGGTGTCCTGGGATAAACAAGGTCAAACGATGAGGAGAGGCCATGTCGGGGCTATGGTCCTTGTCTGTGCACGAGATGTGTGCTGGCAGCATTGCTGGTGGTCTGGCCAATGAGAGGCCAGGATGTCCTGGCCGTGTTGATGACTAAGTTTTGTCGTTACTTCCTTTTTGGGGAACTTACACGGTGCCCCGCTTTTCTTCCACCGTCATCCATCGCAACTTTGAGATTTGAAGTTTGAATGGGAACTTTCCATCCTTTGATCGACAACCAAACCATCGAATCGACCACAAACGACCATCTCCGTCTCCGACCACCATGGCATGATACCTGCAGCCCACCGTCGAGTCAGTCTGTGACTCCGGCTCGGACAGCGACTTTACCATTGTCAACGCAGCCGACGCTGTCGACAGAGCGAGTCCCCGCAGGCCGCCAGAAACGAGCGAGAATACAAGAATACAACCCCAGACGGCGAGAGCAGGACGACCAGTCTCAATGACCGTGTCAAGGCGAACGTCAAGGACATTGACGCCAACAAGAACATCAAGGCCACCGCACCAGTGCTCCCAGCCCTGATGCACGAGCCAGTCATGCGGCCCGTGCTGGACGACACGGCACGAGTTCTGTCTGCCATCCGCAACGGGATGGAGGCTGTCTACAAAATCACACTGGAACAAGGCCTGGCAGAGGATTTCTCCACCCACAGTGACAAGTGACGAGACGAACGGCGAGAAGGCCGTGGCACACGCTCACGCACGCGCCTACGAGACCGCCCGCAGCATCACCGCCGTCTTCCGCCTCGTCGACCTCATCTGCTTCTCGTTTGCCGGCGACATCTTTTCCGGCGAGTACAGGTGCGTCGACCCCAAAATCGCCCGCGCCCTCAACGAGTTTTTCATCACGTGGGCCGCCTACCGCACGCGTTTCAAAAAAATGCCGCCCGCCGACGCCGCCGCCATGCACGGCGTGCTCGCCGACGAGTGCGTCAGCAAGTGCGTCGGGTATGCCAAGCACGCCTGGTGCACCGAGCTGCCCTGTGGCCTGCACCGGTACCGGTCGCGCGTCGGGCCGGGCCCGACGTGGCACAGGCTGCAAAAGATGGCGGCCGTGTCCCTCTCTCAGCAGCTGCGGCAGTGCATCGCCACGTTGCCGGGGTGTCCTCGATCGCCTTCCTTTGCATCCATTCCCATCCTCACGGCGTGGACAAACGCCGTCGCCGACATTCTGCCCAAGTTTACAAAGAGCGTCAACAGCGTGCCGGAGGAGGACCAGAAGAGCACGGTCCGGTTGTACAACCGATATGCGAGCCACGTTCTCTCGGAACCGCAGTTTGACAAGGGGACCTTTACATACGGACGCGAGGAATACTACGGTGCAAGACTCGGGGCGTTTTGGGAAAGATTTGTGGTAAAGTTTGGGGCCGTTTTTGCATAGACGGGAGGCTGGGTGCTGCAAGAGCTGGGAGTAGACAACATTGATTTTTTTGCGTTTTGGCTCACGACATTTGGATAATCTACATAGACAACAGTGGAATACAGTGATCCTTCTTATGGCAGTGTCAAATCGTGTACGATCCAGTAGTTTGGCTGATACCATGATGTTCCTTTCCCTCTCCGCTGCGCAGTTTTGCCCGCCGTGGTTGTATCTTTCCTGTTTTGTCAGATCACGACCAAAATGGAAGGGACGCGGGTCCCAAGTCGCTCCTTCCATTTGCATCGCTTTTGCACAACAGAAAAGGCGCGTCCTGCGTGAAAAATCTTCAGCAA
The DNA here is from genome assembly GCA_021396235.1 of Sporothrix pallida. Lineage (NCBI taxonomy): Eukaryota > Fungi > Ascomycota > Sordariomycetes > Ophiostomatales > Ophiostomataceae > Sporothrix > Sporothrix pallida. Next base: position 133,966 of record WNYG01000019.1, on the reverse strand, counting down.
GAAAATTGCTTGCATCTTTCCCACCTTTTGATCTTTTTCTTGATCAACATCACACCCACCCGCGCTCTGCCCATTCTGCAACAATCGTCTCTCGCGAACCCATCATCTCCCAATCTGCACCATTTCTGCAGACGACACTTTCTCTCGGCACTCACACCATTTCTCCCAACAACACACCATTCCATTCTGCAAAAGTCCAGGTATGACACAAACAAACAAACAGTCCTCTAGCCATCCAGGCCATTGCTAACGATACAATCAAACAGACAGCCCATGCTGCTCGACGCTGAGACAGTACCCACCCAACCTTCTCTCCCATCATCAATTCTTTTTCCCACGATGAAGAACATCCTCGGTGTGGCGTGCGCCCTCCTCTTGGCTGCACCCCTGGCCGTCTGCGAGGAGGTGCCTGACACGGCCCCGGTTGTCTACACGACCACCACCTCCACCCTCACAGACATAGAAACCGAAACGGAAACCAAAACCAAAACCGTAACTTGGACAACGAATACGGTGCAGACACACTCGTACGAGACCACCGTCACCTTGGTTACAACGGCGTCGTTTTATGTGACAGAATCGTGGACGGTGGGCATCACGACCACTGTCACCGAGACAGTGACGGAGATCGAGACGGCAGCAGCCTCTACCCGCCGACCAGTTGGCGCCGACGAGCTCTAGGGCGGCAGGGTGCGCGTGTGGGCGACAAGGCCCGCGGATGGTGTGGGGATCTGGGAATTGGAGTGAACACGGTGAGGATGTAGGAGGAAGGAGACGGGGTGCGCGAGGCCCTTGGAGAAATGAATAAAAGGCCAATTGCTGGCTGTTACCATAAGGATGCGCAATTGTGTTTTCATCTCTGTCCGTGAGAACAAGTGTGTACAAGATCGAAAAGTGAAACTAACAAGTTCCACAGGGCGCGGACTATCTATCCAGTAAACAGAGCCCTCAGCCGCTCTCTCAGCCCCGACCAGCTCGAAATGGAGGGTGCTCCGCCGCCGTCTCTTGGTCTTTCGCGCTGATCCGCCCAGGACCGGCTAGGTGCGGGTGGTAGATTTTGCAGATTTTGCAGATTTTGCATTTCTTCGTCTCTTTTCCTCCATTTTTCCATCTCTACCTCGCGAAGCTCGCGGGTCGATGTAACATCATACTGCGCAAAGTCAATGTAATCCTGTGCCACCCACTCGGCACAAGCCTCGACAGCCAACGACGACCGCACGAACCTGGGCAGGAAACGGTTCATAATGTCGGGCCACGCCTGGACGGCCGGCAGGTATGACTCGTACGGCGTGGCGTGCATCACCGTATTGGCGGCATACAGCAACTTTTGCATCTTGAGCGACGCTATGGCAGCGGCCTGGTCCGCGTATCCCGCGCCCATCGAGCGCACATTCGCAACAGCCCGCGCATGGCACCGGTGCTGCACCACCCTGTACGCGGCCGTCTCCACCGGCGTCGACGATGACGGCACCGGGTCGCCGTTGTTGTCGACCAGCACGGGCCCGATGCCCGCCAGCAAGCGCAGATTCTCGCGCTCGCTCGAGCCAGTCAAACAGCGTGTCGTGGGCCTCGGGGTCGTGGAAGCGCAGGGCAGCGTCGTGGGCGTCGGCGACGGCGGCGGCGATGCTGTCGAGCACGAAATTGGTCTCTTCGTCGACGGGGCCCATGGTGGCAAAGGAGAGCGAGGGGGGAGGTCGAGAAACGGGACTTTGATTTTGATTTTGATTTTCGTGGGGGCCGGCGGGCCGGTGGTTGACGGTAATGTCGCTGGCCGCGTCGTCAATGTCGTCCACTTCATCAACAGACGGCTCGTCTGGGCATTTATTAGAGGCCATGCTTCGCGTTATTAGATGACAGTATCAAAGGTCTGGGACGGAATAAACGTCGGCAAGACCAAGGATGTATTGACAAAAAGAGGTGCGGACTTGTAGGAAGGTAATATGGAAGGATGCAAAGATCAAAATCGTCTGATAAATCAAATACCATTTATACGAATATCGGATGTTAATCGATGGCTGGTATCTATCCAACGGAATAAGAAAAAGACAAAAAAAAGCTAGCCTGACCCTTTAAGGGTATTAGGCGCAACCGTGAATGTTTGAGGACTTGCTCGGCTGGCTGCGGTGAGCTGCATATGTCTGTCTTAGGGCTTTCTTACCGGAACGGAACGGCTGACCGAGGTCGCGCACCACAGCACTGAGCTAGTAGGCAAAGCCACGTCAATGAGCGTGGACGCAATTTGTCCCTACACATTTGTAGTCCTCGATGGCCGAATCCTCCCTGCAGTGCACGGGCCCGACAATTGCGCCGTTACAGTGTTACCCGTCAACCTCGTGAAGGGGCAAGTTCCCGGGCGGGTGGATCCGTCGCTTGACGGTATTCATACGAGCCTCGGACAGTTTCGCAGCGGGGGAGATCAACGCGGCGCAGTATTTAGAGGCTAAGAAAGAGTTCTTGGAGGTATGCGGCCAGATCCGGGTCGTTGCAATCAAGTCCCACATGCTGCGTAAGAGAAGAGCTGGCGAGGCGAGGGAGGCGGGCTCTGACCCCGTGGATGATGCGCCTGGACCGCATGCGAGAAAAGTGCAACGGGCTGGACGACACCGTGGACGGCTAGGAGGGGCTCTGCCTCGAGGCAATTTTTCAGTTTTGTCCCAGGCGCTCGACGACCGCGACAGACGGGTTCTGGCCCGCCGAGGTCAAGTCCGGCTGGAAAAGGAAATACCGAGAGCTGCTGGGCCTTCCTATCGTAATTGCCAATTCCCACCCCCTGTGCCTCTTTTTCCTCTTTCGGGCATCGACTACACGGTCGGCCTATGCGCATAGGCTGGCCGCCGCGCAGCACAACAATCGCCGACAGAAATGACTCGTTGAATAACTTCGTGGCAGAAACGTGGGCGACGAACTCCATACGAGGCAATATAGAAGGTAACGAGTACGATATTATCGAGCGTTACGCGAGGGAGCTCTCGCCGCCCCTGTCAGGAAAGGAGGTATGTTATGGAATGGAAGAATCCACACACGTTTTGCCAATGTTCGTTCTCGTAACAGAACATTGATTTTCTTTTTTTCTTTCCTTTTCCTTGCGTGGCCTTTTGGCTAGTATATCAATATCTCACTTGATATATATTCAAACTCGTTTTATGCGCTTTGTTTATTTACATTCTGTTGTGACGTCTCAACCAAGAAAAAAAAAACATGACAGTTTGACCGACTGACCCGGCAACACTTACAGCACTTACAGCACTTACATCACTTACATCACTTACAGCACTTACATCACTTACAGCACTTACATCACTTACATCACTTACATCACTTGCAACATTTACAGCACTTACAAGACTCTCACAACAGGCAATATTTCATGGGACGGTAAATTCAAGGTCGTTTTATTCGCTTTATTTATTTATTCACATTTTCCCTTATCTACCACGAGCCTGACAGCTTGACCGATTGGCCAGGCTGCAGAGTGACGGTGGTCTCGCCGTTTCCGCTCTGCAATCTTGTCGACGGGATGCGGACTGTCCGTGTTTGAGCCACGCCAACCTTTTCGGAAAGAGAGAGGACAGCCTCGACCAGCTTGCCGTCCTTCCATGACAGCAGTTCGACAGTGACACCGCCACGGGCACGCAGACCCTTGACACTGCCCTCCTTCTCCCAGGCGGGCAGCAGGGTGGGCAGCAGATCGATGGTCTCGGGAACATGGCTCTGGACGAGCATCTCGGCGACGGCAGCCGTAAAACCAAAGTTGCCGTCGATCTGGAAGGGGGGGTGTGTCGTGAAGAGGGAGTTGAGAACGAGGTTGGACAGCATTTTCTGGATGCCGTTCTGGGCAGACTGTGCGTCTCTGAGGCGGGCGTACTGGCACAAGATCCAGGCCAGGGACCAGCTTGTGTGGCCGCCACCGCCGGCCAATCTACGCTGGAGGGTGACTGCAGCGGCCTTCTTGATCTCGTCGGTCTGCATGTTGGGCGACGTGCCGGGATAGACGCCCCAGAGGTGCGAGATGTGGCGGTGGCCGGGCTCGGCCTCTTCGACCTCGTCGATCCACTCCATGACCTGGCCGTACTTGCCGATCTGCGGGGTGGGCAGCTTGGCGAGGACGGCGGCAAAGTCGACGTCGGCAAAGTCCGAGGTGGCTTCCTCGCTCAGGAGCTTGCCGGCCTCCACGACGGCGGAGAAGAGTTGAGTCAGGATCTGGCCGTCCCAGGCCGGACCGGCACAGACGGACGCAACAGTCTCTGTTCCCAGGACGTAGTACGAGTTCTCGGCGGACGAGCTGGGGCTGGTGACGAGCTTGCCGTCGCGCTCGACCAGAAAGTCGACGAAAAAGAGGGCGGCCGAGGCCATCAGGGGGTACGCGCGCTTCAGGAACGTCAAGTCCCGTCCAAACTGGTAGTGCTCCCACAGATGGGTCATGAACCAGGCACCACTCAAATTCCAGAACGAGCACTGCGGTGCGTCGTCCTGCGGGGCTGTGTCGGCCCAGATGTCGGTGTTGTGGTGCATGACCCAGCCGCGGCAGCCGTACATGTCCTGCGCGGTGCGGGTGCCTCTCTTGGCCACGCGCTCGAGGAAGCTGAACAAGACGTCGTGAGTCTCTGGCAGGTTGGTGACCTCGGCCGGCCAGTAGTTCATCTGAATGTTGATATTGATGGTGTACTTGGAGCCCCAGACGGGCATGTGGTCGCGGTTCCAGATGCCCTGGAGGTTGGCGGGGAGGCCGGAGAGGGAGCAGGAAATAAGTAAATAGCGGCCAAAGTGGAAGAGGAGCGCAGACAGGCCGTTGTCGATGTTGCCGGCCTTGACGTTGGCGATGCGCTGGTCGAGGGGGACGAGGGTCTGGGAGTTGTCTGACGGGAGAGTGAGTTCCACCCGGTTGTAGAGAGCACCGAAAGCAGCGACGTGGGAGTCTCTCAAAGATTTCCATCCCTTTGAGAGGCCTTTCTGGGCAGCAGCTGCCAGGCGGTCTTGGACAGCACCACCAGCACTGGCATTGCGGAATGTTGTCTCGCCCGAGATCAAGACGACCACACGGCTGCCGGCGGGGGCATCGACCGTGATATGGGCTCCGCTCGTATCGACATCCGCCGTCTTGTCGTCGCCATCCACAAACACCCTGACACCCAGGGCGTACTCGACGGCGCCGCCGCCGCCCATGCTGCCGGTGATCATCTGCCCACCCTCGATTTCGAGCTGCGCATCAAACCGCTGGTTGATCGCGCGGTCCCACTCGAGGTGGTCGCCTCTGTTGAGGCGGATTTTAAACGAAATCGGGGCGTCCTCCGACTCGACCGACAGCACCATGACCTCGTCCGGGATGCTCGAGAAGATCTCGCGGCGGTAGTGCGCGCCGCGGTACTTGTAGTCAACGGAGGAGATGCCAGTCCTCAAGTCGAGCTCTCTCTTGTAGTCGACCGCACTCTGCGTCAGGTCGTGACTGAACAGATTCTCAAACATGGGGATGCCCGACACGCGGACGTCGTCGCCGGCGGGGTCCGCGCCGTGGCCGAACGTCAGGTAGACGTCGCCGAGCGGCTCGTAGTGGCGGAGCGAACGGGGGCGGGATGTCATCGACTTGAGGACCAATGCTTCGGCCTCGCGCAGCTTGCCGGCGTCAATGAGCTCGCGGATCTTGGGAAGGCTCTCCTTCGCCTTTGGGTTCACACGTTCCTGCGGACCGCCGTACCAGACCGAGTCCTCGTTGACCCAGAGGCGCTCGACGTCGGTCGTCCCGCGCACCATGGCGCCGAGCCGGCCGTTGCCAATGGGCGTGGCATCGTCCCAGAGGTTGGCGGGCTTGTCGTAGTAGAGCGTGTGTTCGGCCATGGTGCGTGCGTAGCAGTAGATGGGTTGAGAGTTGCGTAGCAGCAAGAATGTGTTTGGTGTTCACGACGAAGACCGACCACACCCTGTTATCAAATATCCCCAGACTGACCGGATTGGCCTTGACCCCGCACGACTCCGATCGAGGACATGGCAAATAAATCAACATGGCAAATAAATCAACATGGCAATGGAGGAGGTGGATGTCTGTGTGGATGTCGATTGTCAATGGTCGACGCCAAGGAGTGGAGATGTTGGCTAGGGCGGAAATTAGGAGACAAAATGACGAGACGGGTAATTTGAATGAGCCGTGACACTACACACTACTGAGGACTAACGAGGAAATTACGAGGAAATACCAGGCGGGTATTTGTGTTCACTAACAGAAACACCAAGAAAAGAGACTGGAAAGAACCGTCGTCTCGACAAATACGCGCCAATAGTTTGTCAATGAAGAGCGGCATATGAATCATGTGTGCAGCTGGTATTTACAATTTTATTTTACTGAATTTATTACATTCTATTGGCCTACCCCACATCACACGGCCAGCCCCGTAAAGCCGTTGCTCCACCGGTAGAGCGACAGCGCCCTCCGTCGCGCCTGGCCCTCGTCGACGTGGACGTGGGTGTGCGACGTGTAGCCGCGGCGGACGCTGTTGAGCGTGGAACGCAGTGCTTTACGGAACTGCTTCTGAAACTCCGTGTTGAGGGTGACAACACACACCTCGTGGGCGCGGATGATGGTCTCGCAGGCGCGCTCGACGGACTCGTTGAGGCCGACCTGGGGCATGCGGTCGGCAAAAAGTAAAAGGATGAAGCTGCCATGAAGGAGGTAGATGCCGAACAAATAAGGCATGAAGGCGAGTTCGGGGTCACACTTTAGAATGCGCGACACAGCATCGGACGCCGCAATCGAATGTGCGGCACACTTTGTAAACCCCGGCGACGCGATCCAGCCGTCCTTGTTGTCGAGCATGGACACGGCGTCCCATTTTCCGTGGAGGAGGACGTGCAGGACGTGCAAAATGAATGTGCTGTAGGCTGTCACCAGCCGTAATGTTTGAGACGGTGACGAAACTGAGTTGGAAAACGACTCCGGACTGGAGACGTCCATCTGTCCAGACGACGACGACGGGTCCAGGTCGACTAGACTCTGCGCGTAGTCGTCGAGGACGCGTTCGACGAGCTCCGTGTTGTCGGCTACGCTGCGACTGGTGCCGAACCGGGGATGGCATTTTTGGCGGTGTAGCAAGATCACGTCCCCCAGGATGGTCATCAACGGCAAAAAATACTCGAAAAAGCCGGTGCCTGTGGCCACCGTCGGCGGTCCAAACAGCCGCGTTGTCTGTACGCCCACTGCACCCGTCTCCTCCCACACGGCGTCTGGCAGTGGTCGGTACAGCTGGCACTCGTCGTCCAGGATGGCCAGCGGTGAGTTGAACGACAGACATAGGTGGCGGTCCAGACAGAACAGGAGCCAAAAGACGCGCCGGTTTTCCTCCTGTACCTCGGCAGCGCTGAGCCCCAGCCGTTCCGCCATGCACGACCGGCAGATGCACGTCGCGTGACGCGAGCAGGCCAGCGACGAGGCGTCAGCCTCGTCTTCTTCGTCGACGCCGACATCCTCCCGGTTGAGACCGAGTGACCTCGCCAACCTTAACGCCCTGTCCCACCACCGGAAGCAGTCCGTCTTGCAGTCACCGCCCGAGACCACAATCGTGATCAGTATGAGTACGAGCACGTCGTCGATGTTCCGTTCTCGGGTGTTTTGGTCCTCGCTGCGCTCGTTTTCGGCAATGAGGTCGAACATAACTTGCCGCAGCTCTGTACACACCCGCGCCTTTTGGCTCGGCAGGAGGAACAGACTGTCGGCCGCCTGGGCACTGGTCCACAGCATTGTGGCGAGGAGGGCGAGACTTGTACGGCGAGGATTCAGCGACCGCAAGACCGACTCCCTCCGCAGCACCCTTGTGAGAATGTACGGCGACGCGCATTGGAAGAGGGAGAGCGAACCGCCCGGCTCGACAAAGTAGAGCTGCAGGAGTTCACTCGCCAGGTCGGCATCGATGATGCGGTCGAGGCGGGGAAGGAGAGGCTCGAGGCAGGTAAAGCGGGGGCGAGATCGTGATCGTGGTGGACGACTCAGAGAAGACTGTGGAGGGCGTTGTGTCGAAAAGGAGACGCGGTGGTTGGACGGCGAGACGACGCCGACAGTCGACTGTGGACTCGGGCCTTGGGCGTGTGGGCTTTGCTGGGAGCTAGGATGAGGACTGTGTGGACTGGGTGCAACAACCTGTGGGCTCGGTGCCTCGCGGTACCAGTAGTATGGGTCGGTCGTGGCGGTAGTGGCTGATATCGAAATGTCCGCGCCGTGGGCGTGGCCGTTCTGGCCATTCAGTGGCAGGCTGGAATATTGGTGACCATTCTCATGTCCACTCTCATGTCCATGTCCATTACTCTGCCCACCATTCTGCCCAGCGTCTGCCACGCCCTTTGGAATTCCATTTCCCGGCTTGCGCCCTCGCTTGGCAACATGCCGCGCATAACAACAGCTGCGGCTGTACTCTTCACAGCGGCGGCAAGGCTGTCTTCCATCACACCTGGCCCTCAGGCTGGAGCACGCGTCGCACGCCCGCCGCGTTCTGCGACGGCCTCCGATCGTCGGGCCAGGACTTGCCGAGACCGAGGCAGGAGGTTCGAGTTCCACCGTCTCGTGTGTGGTCATCTTTGGCGACGGCCTTGAACGGAAATATTCAATGTGATTGTGGCGACGTGATGCCAGTGATAACAATTTGTGGGGAGAAACGTGGAAAAGAAATGGAGATAACAAAACGTGGAGATGTCTGGGGAATGTGTAGCGATAGACGTCGGATGTCTGCCGGGACGAAAAACGTGGAGAAGGGGGAAGGAGAAAAAGAAACGAGGAGAGAAAACAAGAAACAAAGGAGCGCAGGGTATTTCGAATCGAGAGGAAAATTGGGTAATTGAGAGGGTAATTGAGGCTTTTGAGTAGAAGGGGGGAGAAGTACGCGAGAGGACGGAAAGTCCCTATTGCCCGTTCTGACGACGGGTAATTGGAAGGCGACGGCTAATAAAATTAAGCGGGAAAAAAGGGCTGTAACCTCCGCATGACTTTTTCCCTCCTCTCTTTTCTCCCCTATTTCTCCACATCCCCTCGTTCCCCCCTACCCCATCTCCAGGTATGCCCATGGTATCTCCAACAAATGGGGCAGCGATCGGCAGTGTCAGAAGTGCCTTTGACAGCCTACGCGGGGTTTTACTTTGCACTTTTCTCCTGGGATTCTCCTGTTTTTCTACTTTGCACCCAGAATCAAGAATCCAGAATCCAGAATCATGCTCTTTCTTCCACGAGATGCCCCAAACGACCCACGAAGCTACCGATTGAAGAGTCCCAATCTCCACGAGACAAATCTCCAAGTAAATGTCCCGACGGCAGAGCGGTCTCGTCGCCTTCCAAGGAGAAAGAGGGGAAACGAAGCAAAGGACGAAAAAGAGAACAGAAAAAAAGAACAAAAGGAAACTGCCGCGTCAGTTGGAGGTTGTTCCCATGTGGCGTAATTGGCGCTATTATGGCAAGGAATCAGGCACTGAAGGGAAACTAATTAGCCTGCCGACGGGTATTTGGCGTTTTGGCCGACGCTTCATTTGAATTCTGTGTGCTGCAAAAACTGAGTGGCACCGTCCGCTTAATTTACAGGACAGCCACGCGATCAGATGGAGCCTCTCCTCGTGACTTTTTGGGGTCATCCTCGGGGTCCATGTCTCCATTGTCGGAGTTCCTTTTCTCGGAGCAACTCTTATCGCAGCTCTTATCAGTTCGTCATTGCGAGGGGGACGTTCTTGAGTTTAGATAAATTTTATATAGATGCGGTAGACTGTAGTAATACTGTAATATTAATTGGATCAAGTCGGGCCAGCACATTAGATTGATTGCTTTGGTAAAGAACATCTTCATCAACATCACAATGGTCGTCATCAAGAGCATCGCATCACGAGATGTGCGCACGCCGGTAAGTCAAGCTGTCGTGAGATGATGCACTATTCTCGCTACGGGATGAATTCTAATCTGTCGACCTCCCCTTCCAGACCTCCCTCGACAAGACAGGCTCGGACGGCATGAACCTGTCGCCCGACTACTCGGCGGCGTTCTGCATTATCGAGACCGACTCGGAGTTTACTGGGCACGGCATGACCTTTACGATTGGCCGCGGCAACGAGCTTGTCTGCGGCGCCATTGACCTCTTGGCGCCGCTGGTCGTTGGAAAGGACCTGGACGAACTGACCGCCGACTGGGGCCGGACGTGGCGGTACCTGACGTCGGACTCGCAGCTGCGGTGGATCGGGCCGGACAAGGGCGTGATCCACCTGGCCTTGGGTGCGCTGGTCAACGGTCTGTGGGACCTATGGGCCAAGACGCTGGGGAAGCCGGTGTGGCAGGTGGTAGCGGACATGACGCCGGAAGAGGTGGTGCGGTGCCTCGACTTTCGGTACATTACGGATGCCCTGACGGCGGAGGAGGCTGTTCTTTTGTTGCAAAAAAGCCGCGAGGGCCGCGAGGACCGCCTGGCTGAAGCCCTCCGCAACGAGGCCGTCCCGGCGTACACGACGAGTGCTGGCTGGCTGGGATACGGCGAGGACAAGATGCGCAGCCTGCTACAACAGACTGTCGCCGAAGGGTACCGTTACTTTAAGCTGAAAGTGGGCACCGACCTGGAAGAGGACAAGAGAAGGTTGACCATCGCCCGCGAAGTCCTCGGCTACGACAAGGGCAGCACGCTGATGGTCGACGCCAACCAGGTGTGGTCGGTGCCCGAGGCGATTGCGCACATGCAGGCGCTGGCCGAGTTCCGGCCGTGGTTCATTGAGGAGCCGACGAGCCCGGACGACATTCTCGGCCACGCCGCCATCCGCAAGGGCTTAGCATACACGGCGCACGGTCCGATTGCCGTGGCCACCGGCGAAATGTGCCAGAACCGCATCGTCTTCAAGCAGATGCTGCAGGCGGGCGCCATTGACGTTTTACAGATTGACGCCTGTCGCGTCGGTGGTGTCAACGAGGTCTTGACCATCTTGCTGCTGGCACACAAGTTCAATGTCCCAGTGGTCCCTCACTCCGGCGGCATCGGCCTCCCCGAATACACCCAGCACTTGAGCACGATCGACTACCTCGTCGTCAGCGGCCGCAAGAGCGTCTTGGAATATGTCGACCACCTGCACGAGCACTTTGTGCACCCGTCGCGCGTCGAGAACGGGCACTACGTCACGCCCCTGGAGGCGGGGTACAGCGTCGAGATGATCCCCGAGAGCATGGACCACTTTACCTACCCCGGCGAGAAGGGCAAGAGCTGGTGGCAGACTGAGGAGGCCAAGGAGGTCCTGAATGCGCCGCGAGTGCGGCCCCTGTAGGGGAGAGGCCAGGTATTTGGATATGCAATATGGTTAGATAAATAAATAGTGATTCATTTCAAAGTCTTTGATTTAAAGCTTCAAAACCCGTTGGTTCTTTTCTGGCTGTTCTACGATGTCATTAAATGGCACAAAATTTATGCCGCTGTTTTGTCGATCCGCTTATATATTGCCCAGTAAGATACACAACCAACATGACATCAAATGACATTTAAAACTTGCCTTGAACAAAAAGAATGCTCCTTGTATAATAACTGTCTATGAAACTCTAATGTAAACTGTGCTATATCGACGAACGCACACTCTCCTCTGGCGCTCTCTTACCCGACAGGTCAAAGTCAACCCATTCACCGAGCATGGCTCTGACACCATCAAAGAGTGGCTGGTCTCGTGCGAGGGCGTCGACGTCCAGCTCTGTGTATTTGTCTAATGTGTGATCGGGTGAAGGGTCAGAGTTTGGCACTCGTAAGATCTGCTTGACCGTCGCCACGTTCTCTTCTAGGTCCGACAGGTTGCCGGCACCCGTGATGGTCGTCACGTTGAATCCGTCCCGGCAGTTTTGCATCGCCTTGCTGACAGCATATCGAAGTGCCAGCGCTGCCAGCGTTTCTGTGCCCTTCTGCTCGACCCACTGTGCGGCTTGTTGGACGGCCACCCTTAGGCCCGGTGGTGCCGGATGCCAGTCGCCGGTGCGGCCCGTCGGAATTCCGCCGTTTCTCAACAGGCCGACGGCCAGCGGGCTCGAGCAGAAGACGGCGTTGACGCCGGCTGCCTTGAACAGGTCGAAGCCGTACTGCTCGGCCAGGGTGTTTTGGAGGGTGAGCTGCGCCCATGTCTGGATGACGTCGAGGGGCCGGCCGAGTCTCTCCAAGACAGCAGCAGCCACGCGTGCCAGCTGGCGCATGTCGTGGCCGGAGATACCGACCTTTCTGATCGCCCCCTGTTGTTGGAAGGCAAAGAGGACCTCGACGGCACCGACGGCCGCCTCCAGCGAGACAAACTCGACATCATGGCAAAAGACGACGTCAAGGTATGTCGTCTGGAATCGTTCGAGTGACCGGGCGATGGACGTGCGCACCCACGCCGGCGAGTAGTCGAAGACGTGCTCCGAGATGCGGCCGACCTTGGTCATGATCGTCATGTCGGAGCGTGTGTAACGAGAAGTAATCTCGGGTGAGGAGAGTGCCGCCCCCAGCAGCTGCTCTGACGGCTCATAGTACGGCGACGTGTCAAACGTGCGGACGCCCAGGTCGAGTGCTCGCAAAAGGATCTGGGACGCCGGCAAGCTCTCGGGGCTGGTGTTGAGCTGATAGCTGAACCCGGCGCCGCCCATCACGAGCGGCGGGAGTCGCGTCGGCGGTGGTGGTTGTGAGCCCATAGTGTGGGTGTGGTTGGGTGTGGTTGGTAGAGGGTGACTAAGGAAGGAATAGCAATGAAAAATAAAATGGTAAAATAAGGTGGGACAGGCCAGGAAAGCGTAGGGGGAAAGAAGATGGACAATCACCTCGGAAAGACTGCCACGAGCTGCAAAGGTCCCTTCTGCCAAACTCCAAGGCGAACCCCAAAGTCTATGTTATGTATTTCATGTTGTTGTAGGGTCTTGTATTCGGGGTCTCTTCTGGACTCTACGTTATCAGTTGCTTACTTACAATCTGGACAGATTAAGGTGGACATTTCCGTTTTGTTCCATCTGCACATAATTGTAAATACCGAAATCCGGCCCGGCGCGCCGTAAAATCAGATAATTGCTACGTCGGATGAAAGACGGTCGAAAGATCGAAATCAAGCGATGCGTCAATTCACGCGTAAATTCAAACGTAAACTTGACAAGGTGTAAACAAGCGCCGCTTGATTGAAATGGCCCTGTTAGTGTCAAAACTACCAAATTTCCCGGCCAAGACTGAAAATACCCGTCGCTTCTTGTCGGCATCCAGACCATCGTCGCACTAACACGAGCTAGCGGCTCCTAGCGATGCACAAAACTGACGACGCAATGTGCCGGGTCTTGGAAGAGTGTTCCACTGGTCAGATGAGCGGACGAGGCCGTCCTTGCCCGCCATATTCCCAGTTTTTCTGGGCTTTCTTCTGTTTGTTACCAGTGTTTCCTCAGTATTTCCCCTGTTTTCAGTTACATTTGCTCGGCACTTCCCCGTACTCGTATTCCTGTTTTCGTTTTTCATTCGCTTCTCATCCATCCTTCCCCAGTCCCCAGATCCAGATCCCCGGCAATTCTGCCCCAGACAATCCAATCAGACGCACAAATCTCCCATTCCAGCTAGACCCCAGGCGAAAAAGAAGAAGAAGAAGAAGAAGTCCCAGTATCATGAGCACGAGAGTTGCACGAATGCACACGGCAAATTGACGGCAGATGGTCTGTCTGCGTCTACTTTTTCGTTTTGTCTGGGGAAGCTGTCACCGAGCACGCGTGTGCCACGCCTCTTTTCTGGAACTGCCTGACCTGTCGATCTGCATATATGATCACAACGTCGTCTCACCTTCCGTCTTGTCTTTTCATTGAATAGCCAGCCCTCTCATCTCACCCTTTCCAGTCTTTGACTTGGTCATCCTCTCTCCTTCTTCTTATTTACTTTCTTCCCTTCCTTCATCTTTTCTCTTCTCATCTCCCATCCACCACCCGCCATGTCAGACGAAAAGTCGACCGAGCACGCGGCCGTGCAGGTCGAGACGCACGACAGCGTCGATGACAACACCAACACCCGCCGCACGGCTGCCCTGGCCGAGGCCGGCGCGGGCGGCAAGCTGGACGTGACCAACGAGCAGATGGCGCTGGAGGCGACGCTGGCCGAGCACGACCTGACGACGTGGCAGGCGCTGGTCAAGTACCGCAAGGCGTGCCTGTGGTCGATGCTGGTGTCCCTCTCAATTATCATGCGGGCGTACGACATTGAGATTACGGGCAACTTCTTTGCCCTGCCGGCGTTCAAGGAGCATTTAGGAGAGTGGGTGTCGGAAGACGCCGGCTACCAGGTCCCCACGCAATGGCAGGTGGCCATGTCGATTGGGCCGATTGTCGGGCAGGTGATTGGCGCGTGGGCGGCGGCGATCCCGATGGACCGGATCGGGCGCAAGAAGACGCTGGCGGCGTACCTGGTCGGGACGAGCGCGCTGGTCTTTATGCAGGTCTTTGCGCCGAACCGCGAGGTGCTGACGGCGAGCATGTACCTGGCCGGCATCATCTGGGGCGGTTACCACGTGATTGCGCCGACGTACGCCTCTGAGGTTCTGCCGCTGCGTCTCCGCGGCATCTTTACCGGCTTCGTCATGCTGTGCTACGTCATGGGCGCGCTGATCCAGACGGGCGTCACGCGCGGCTTTGTCAACTGGACGAGCGTGTGGGCCTACAAGATCCCGTACGCCATCCAGTGGGTGTGGCCCGTGTTTATCCTGAGTCTGCTCTGGTGGGCGCCCGAGTCGCCGTGGTGGCTAATCCGCCAGAACCGCTTGGACGACGCCAAGACGGCCCTGGACCGGCTTTCCAACAAAGAATCGCAAAAGAACAACATCAACGTGCTCGCCATGATGGTCAAGACGGACGTCTATGAGAGGGAGCTCGAGGTCGGCGTCACCTACAAGGACTGCTTCAAGGGCCCCAACCTGCGCCGCCTCGAGATTGCGTCGGCCCTCTTCATCATCCAGAACTTTTCGGGCAACGCTGCCGCCTTCGCCGTCTACCTTTTCGAGCAGGTCGGCCTCGACTCGGAGGAGGCGTTTGACATGGGCATCGGCCTGAACGCTGTTGGATTTGTTGGCACCTGTCTGTCCATTTTCGTGATGACGTACCTCGGCCGCCGCCGCACCTGGCTCATCGGCCTCCTCTACAACATTGCCTGCCTCTGGGTCGTCGCCCTCCTCTGCTTTGCCAAGGACTACAAGACCAACAAGACGTACGCCTGGGCCCAGGCCGCCATTCTCGTCACGATGCAGTTTGTCTACAGCATGTCCATCGGCCCGCTGGCCTACATTATCTCGTCGGAGATTCCGTCCACCAAGCTAAGAGCCAAGACGCTCTCTCTGACCGCCACGTTCAACGGCATGACTTACCTCGTCATCACCGTCGCCGGCCCGTACCTCCTCAACCCCGGCTCCGCCAACGCCGGCGCCAAGATTGATTTCCTGTGGGGCGGTCTGTCCATCTTTTCCTTCATCTGGTCTTACTTTAGACTGCCAGAGGTAAGCACACCATGCGTAGCATTTGCATTGTTCCCTACTTTACGTTTATTTACTAACATCATCTCCACAGACTGCCAACCGCACGTATGAGGAACTCGACACCCTCTTTGACCGCCGCGTCCCTGCCAAGCAGTTCAAGAACTATATCATTGCCCCAGAGGAGGAGACTCACTAGATTGTGTGGACGGAATAAAATGGATGTATGCCGGATTGCATGCGATGATACTCAGTAGGTAGGGTCGTTTAGATCACACCACAATTGAATATTCCTGCTCTGAGCAGATATAATACTATTTCAAATATCCATCGTTTACTCGTGACCACACCGCTACATGCCCTGCCAACCTTGCTCTCAGGCGTTCACAACATCTCCAAGATTAGAGCCCTCATGGACGCCAACCACCACACTAACAGTTGCAGGACTGCTCACACGTGGTCGCCAGCTCCAGCGTGCACGTAATCCCGTTGGGCCGGCAGTCGGTAATTCTCTTCGATCCGACCTGCTCGCAGTAACAGCCGCATTTGTCTTGACAAAATGCGACAGAGACGTGGCCAGAGCACTGCAGGCCCTGGGCGGCGGCGCCACTGAAGGGCGCGGCCATGCTCAGCGACACGAGGGCGGCGAGAGCGTGGAACTTCATGATGGTCGGTGGACGTAGTTGCTAGAGATGAATACTATTCGAGTCTCGGTCGTTAACGTCAATCAACTATGAAGGAACATCTTCAGTATCGACCCACCTTGTGTAAAGTTGCGACTGTCCAAGTCTAGATTGGGCGACGACGAGGTGATGTTGTGATGAGGTGATGTGGTGATGAGATGATGGAATGAGGCCAGGAAACACATCAACATATCTCAATGCTGGAACACGGCCTTTTTATACATCGTCCCTGAAGAAAATCAGATAATAAACAAAACAACGATCTTGTCCTGATATCATCAGCGGATGCGGCGGCAACGATACCGACAACCACAACAATCCAACCCTGACCATTTCCAACGACACCACAACATCACAGCACCAACAGCACCTACAAGACTGCCAACGGCCACGTCTGGAACAGACACTTGCATATCCGAGATTGAAGAGGGACAGAGACAATATAAATTGGACGACTCGACAGTCTTCTACGCCGTAGGAGGGCATGTGGCGCTTGCCATGGACATTGACATTTAACCGTTGTGCTGTCCAGTCCCTGGTCAGTCGTCAACGTGTCAAACAACAGGCCATTGTTCAATCGATCCAGAAACCAACACCCAACACCAGACAACCAACAACCAACGAACAATGGACCACAAAACCAACAGCCAGCAAGTCAATGCTATTGTCCCTTGTGATCAGGCCGGGCCTGCCCCCTTCCATCCTACCGTAAATATATTAAATAAAAGTAAACAACGTCGACAAGTCGTAATTCAGCCAGGTCAGAGATGTCGTTGGTACCAATTTGAGGCGAGGCATGGCACGGCGGACGACAATAAGCAAAAGGCAAAAGAATCCAATAATAAACAACAGACAATAAACCCAGGGAACCAGAGAACCAGGGACTGCCTCTTGGAAAGTCCTAGGAACTCCCCCCAATCGTCCAAAGTGTGATGTTTATTGTTTAATGTTCGAGGTCTATGAGAAAAGCCCGGGCCGATTTTCCGCAGCAATCATACATGATTCCCTCGTTCTGTTTTTTTTTTTTTTTTTTTTTTTTTTTTTTTTTACCAACGCCAGTAATTTGGGACTTCTTTTTTTTTGGAAAAACATGAATGATCTGATTGTCATAAACGGGGCGGAAAATACAATGGCGAGAATTAAATTTAAAACTTATATTCAAACTATGTGCTTTGTGTTTACAAACAGCATTGTTGTCGAAGGACTGATTCCACAATACCCAGAAGCCAGACACAACAGTACATGTACTCAGAGATATTGCCCATCCCCTGCAAAAACCAAGCCTGATGCAGACGCACAGGCTGGCCCTCCAGTTCCGGCCGCAGCACCTAAGCCTTGCGGCGCGAGTTGTAGCGTTTCCACTGGTGGCGTTAGTGTATTTCTGTTTATGCATGATTGTTGGTGGGCGACATACCTTTGAGTCCAAAAAGTAGACGGGGATGCCGAGGGCAAAGATGCCGGTGAAGATGGCAAACAAGATCATAAAGGACTTGAGGTAGCTGTACTTGGCGAGCATAGGGATGAGGCCGTAGGAGGCGCCGAACGAGATAATGTTCTTGCCGCCAATGACCGGGACCATGGCGGCGCCTGGGTTGTCGGGGAAGACCTCGGCGGCGAACGTGGTGGCGGTGATGATGATGCAGGTAAAGGAAAACTCGTAGATGGCCCAGGCGATCACCAAGGCCCAGGCTGAGTAGTTCTGGGGGGAGTTGGCGCAGACGGCGAAGACGATGATGGCGACGGCGCCAGTGATGTACGGAATGATGAGGTGAATGAGATGGTGCTCCGGCTTGTGGACGCCACCGTTGCGGCGTGCGAGCCAGACATTGACCTTGCCGGCGAACCAGCCCGAGTGGAGCATGGCCAGGAACGAGCCGGGGACGGTGCCAATGTTGAACAGGCCGACGGACGCGGGGGACCAGCCGTACTCGTCCTCGAGGAGGGACGAGTAAATCAGGGTGATGGCGATGGCGATGCCCAGGGAGATACTGCCCGCCAGCATGGCAAACCAGACGCCCGGCGACGACAGCGACTGGCCGATCTTGAGGTAGGCGCCGGCCAGGATCTTGGTGCCGTTCTTGGCGACGGGGCTCCAGGGCTTGAGTTCTTGGAGGAAGGTCCTCTTTTCAGACGACGGCTGGTCGACGTGCATAAGAATGTCGCCACCAAAACGCTCGCGGGCGTCGGCGTCGCTCAAAATATGGGTGGCGCCAAACTCGTCGGTGTAGACGATCTGGCCGTTGAGGGAGGCGGCCGGGCGCTGGAAGCGGGTTTCGGGGAGGAAGAAGATGGCACTCAACAAAGACGCGCCGAGGGTGATGGCAAACAGCCAGTAGTACCAGCGCCAGCCGAGGTCGGCCGTGAGGTAGGACAGGCTCACCAACAAGGCCGCGTTGACGCCATTCTGGACTGACCAGTAGAGGCCAAAGTAAAAGGAGCGCTCGTTGAGGAAGGTGGCGTCGGAGATGATGAGCGGCAGGAGCGACTCAGTGACACCCGTAGCCAGGCCCATGAAGATGCGGCTGATAAAATGGCCGTCGAAACCGCTGCTCTTGCCGGCCGTAATGGCAGTGATGAGACAGACCGTGACCGCTCCGAGGAAAATAGGGCGGCGGCCAAACACAAACGCTAGTGGAAGCAGCCCCAGACTGCCAAACGCCATGACCATGGATGGGTATGTCGACAGAGACGTGACGTCCTGCGCCGAGTGCTCGGGCATGTACATCCCATAGAGCGTGGCCATGAACGTGCCAATGCCGCTGATGCACAGCAGCGAGAACACGGAGAACCAGCAGCACGTCATGACGATGCCAATCTTGCGCCACTTGGGGAAGTTGAGAGGATCATTCGGATCGTCCGTCGGGATCGGGATGCGCCGGACCTCGTTGTCGTCCGACACCAGCTGGACGTCGCCAATGTCATGCTGGGCAAGCGCGGCCGCCTTGGCACGGGCGACGTCGTCCATGGCGTCGTGGGCGTCGGTCGTGTCGACGTGACGGATGTCTGGCTTGTCCATTGTGGGCGTTGGGTGCAGCTGGCAGACAAGGCTGAGAGAGGCTGTCAAGCTAATGCAAGGCGCTGTAGTGTACTGTAGTGTGCTGTAGTTTAGTGTAGCGTGGTGCTGTGACTGCCGTACGAACACGAACAAACGAACACGAACACGACGTTGGCTTCTGTCTTGCTACCTTTGGCTGCGGTATTCCGCCGCAGATGTTGAAAAAGGGAGTGCTAGTGGGCTACCAAAGGTTGACGGTTGCTTGCATCGCCTCCATGTCGTTCGAGATGAAACTGCCGACGCGATCTTTATGAAGTTGACGCCGATCGGGACTGTGTGGATGTGTTCTTGTCAGAAAGAGCGCCAGACACAGACAGAGTCATTGTCATTGTCACCACGATTCGAGGTTTTCACCGTCGTCCTCGTCGGGATCGACCTCCACTTGCCGGTGATGGCTGGGGTCCTACGAGGTGAGGAATCGAAAAAGGTTAGGGGTTGTTGATAGTGGGCTTTTTTAGTCTGTCGGTAGCCAATAAGAGCCCCCTGAAAAGACAAACCACGTTGTGCCATGTGACACTAATGGAGACCACGGCCTTAGCGTGAGGAGAAGCACAAATGTCAGGGGACGCACCAATCAAAATCAAAACCAGCGTCCAAAAAAATGCAGCCTTCCCCACGGGGAATCCAGCCGTGGAACGGGATTGTGGGCGGCCAGGCGAGCCACGGCGCAGATAAGTAGGGGAGACAAGCCAGAAAGACGAGAAATCGTGGGGGTCCTGGGAAAGATGTTGGAAATATTGAAAACCAAACGAAAAGACGACCGAGACGAGATCACCAGAACAAAGGAATGCGACGGAACACGATAAACCATGACCTCACACGACGCTGCGGCAACGACATTCGGTATTCGGCGAGCTGATGATCCGGCCGACAATCCAACAATCCATAATCCACAGAATCCGGAAGGATTCCGAACCGAAGCGGAGCGCCTTGCGACGACATGCAACGCCGTTCAATCCCGCTTTTCAATGGAACGCCACTCGACATAAGAATGACCGGACTTGCCACACAATGCATTTCTCGGAAACGATCCACGGAGGATGAATGGAAGGGCGATTGACGGCGAATGAGCTGCGCGCAAATTGCAACTCATTCGATATACAACTGTAGGACAAGTGCGCGATCCGACAGACGAGACGAGATCCAAGAATTGGATAAATCGAAAGCAACCGACCGTCGGCCAATCATACAACACCGAATGTAAACGACTGACAGGGCAAACGACCATCCACTCACACACACACACACACACACCAACACACAATGGCCGCTGTAGCGACCGCGCCGGCGACGTGCCCTGTAGCACATGTTCCGGACGCTGCACTGCCTGACGTGCACCCACCGGTCGACCTGTTCACCCAGCCCGGCCGCCTGTTTGACGATCTGGCCACTGCCCGCAATTTCGATGGCGGTCTGCCGTGGAGCGACGCCCTCAAGGCGTACGTCGTCTCCCGGTACGACGATGTCGTGCAGGTGCTGGAGGACGCCGACACCTTCTCGTCGCGGCCGACGGTGCCGGACCTGCCGCCGCCCGTGTTGGAGGCGATGGCAGGCAGATGCCCTTTACGAGGCACGCTGCTCGGGCTGGACAACCCGGACCATGACCGACTGCGGAAAGCGGTGGCGTCCTTCTTCGTACCCCGTCGACTGGAACGCTTTGCGGAGTTGATGGAGACGAGAGCGCATGCCCTGCTGGACAAGTTGGTGGCGGCGTCGGGCAGTGACAACGCCTTTGCCTCCCGAGGTGTCAACATCCGCGAGCGGTTCAACCACGCCCTGCCACTCCAGATCATCACAGCGGTCGCCGGCCTCGACGTTGACCGCTGGCAGTGGGTCGGCCAGGCGCTCGAGCTGACAACGGTCGTCAAGGACCCGGACGCCGACCACGCCGAGGAGAGCGCGCACGTCAAGCTGGGCCGGTATATCGAGCTGCACGAGTACATTGCGTCTCTCATTCAAGACCGAAAAACGGACCGCCGCGACGATTTGATCAGTCATATTTGGGGCGAGCGGGATTCCGGGCGCGTCACGATGACCGACTTTGAGCATCTCTCGTTGATCCCAGGCCTGCTGCTGGCTGGCCACGAGACGACGACGAGCGTGATAACGATGGGTATGGCCCACCTGCTGCATCTTGGACTTTGGGACGATGCCACGCGTGACGAGCCCTCTCGCATCGCCACGATCGAAGAGCTTGTCCGCTACGAGTCGGCGATCACCGGCATGAAGCGGGAGGTGACGCGCGACGTGATGGTGGGCGGGACTCGCCTCAAGAAAGGCGACATTGTCTTTGGGGCGTATCAGTCGGCGAGTCGGGATCCAACAAAGTTTGACCGGGCGGATACTCTGAGGGTGGGCAAAGATCAGCCCCCATCCAGAGAACAGCACTTGGGGTTTGGGAGAGGCATTCATGCCTGTCTGGGCGCTCCATTGGCCCGTCTGCTGTTGCGCGTCGAAATGCGTGTCCTGCCGGAACGGCTGCCCGGACTGCGACTCATCACCCAGTACGACAAGCGAGAGTACACACCCGTCGATGCTGGACGTGACCTGCTGAAGCTGATGGTCGCCTGGGATGTGGAGGCAGCACAAGCCGTCCTGGACAAGCGGGGACTGACATCGATTGCCAATGCGAGAGTGGGTGCTGCCGCCAGGACAGAGACGACGGTTGTCATCCGCGCTGCCACCAAGCTAAACGACCACGTCGTCGAGCTCGAGCTGGCATCACCCGACGGCAGCTCACTCCCTGCCGGGACAGCCGGCGCCCATATCGACCTTCCTGTTGGCGATCTCGGGTACAGACAATACTCGCTGTGTTCTGACACGGCAGATGATAGAGTGTGGAAGGTGGCTGTTCTGAGGGAGCCAGACGGAAAGGGTGGGTCCATCCATGTCCACGACAGACTGAAAGCCGGCCAGACAATCAAGATTCAAGGCCCGCGCAACCATTTTGAGTGGAAAGGCGTCCCTGCCCAAAAGTGTCTGTTCATCGCCGGCGGCATCGGCATCACCCCGCTGCGGGCCATGGTCTATGCTGCCGAGGCCGCTGGGGTTGACTACCGCCTGGTCTACCTCGGCTCGTCGCGCGACAGGATGGCCTATGTCGGCGAGGTGGAGGCCAACCCGCGGGCGACCGTCTGGCCAAAGGACGACCTGGGCCGGTTCGACTTGCAGTCGTTGGCTAAAGAGCACGCCGCCGAAATTGCTGCCAACCAGCTGGCCATCTACTCCTGCGGCCCGGAACGGCTCCTCGCGGCGGTCGAGGACACCTTCCAGCACCTCCTCCCCAGGCATGTGCACATTGAAAGGTTCACCCCGCTCGAGGTCGACGACGCCACCAACACGCCCTTTGACGTCGTCCTGGCAAGGAGTGGCCGTCGACTGCACGTGCCGGTCGACAAGAGCATCCTCGAGGTGGTGAGAGAGGCCGGCGCCACACCCGCCGTGCTGTCCACCTGCACAAAGGGCACCTGCGGGACCTGTGAGGTTCGACTCCTAAATGGTGTGGCCGAGCACCGGGACACCGTCCTGACCGCCGACGAAAAGGCCGCGCAGACGTCCATTATGGTGTGTGTGTCCCGCTGCCGGGGGAAAGAGCTGTCCCTGGACCTGTGGTAGACAGTAGGCAGTGGATAGTGGACGGAAGACGGAAGGCGGAAGGCGGAAGACGGAAGACGGACAGGAAAATAGCCAACTCATTCACACAGCGTATTTTATAAAAAGACAAGAGTGTATTTATTCTTATTCTTATTCATTTCATTTTTCTTTTCTTCTATATCTTTTAGACTAAGTTGAGATATTAATACAGCCACTCCCAGTTGTTTTACAGCCTTTTTAGGGGGCATGGGCGCCGTGTGTTTCTATGAAGGGGAAAGAATGGAAACAGGAAAGGAAATAAAAAGGAAACAAAACAGCGCTCTTCGAGATTTGTACGGCCGAGTGCACAAGGTGCTGTAAGTTGTGAGTCCGCCGGTGCCGCCCTTTGCACGGAGGCCCTCCAGATGTCCGAGGGCAGCGACGGCCCGCCGTTCGCCTCGACCACCTTGTGTATTATATACAGCTCTACTATCCTCGTCCGTCCATCCCTCACCTTTCACCTTTTCCTTTTGCGCCTTTTCTCCATTTGAAAACTAGTCAAACAGGGAGTCAAACACGGAAAGGAACCATGTAAACGGGAAAACGAACAGGTACAGCAAGGCTATCAACAGAGCCTCGAGGAAACGGGCAAGTTGTACCATGGGACGGTCGTCGAATCGGAACGGGAAAAAGACGGTAAAGCAGCCCGGCACAGGCTCCAGTTTGTGCGCGTACACCATGTATCTGAAGGTGCACCGGAACCTGACCGACGCGGGCGTGTCGGCGTGGCAGTCGTCGATGGCGCTTAATATCCTGGCCGCTTCGGTTGCCCACACCCGCAGGACGGCCGGCGATTCTTTCACAAGGGGTGCGGCATCTGATGTAAAATATTGCTGCAGCGCACACCGCATGGAACCCGCCAGGCTCCTCTGCATGCACCGGGACGGCTTTAGTGGTGTGCGCTGATTCAGGTTCTGGTTCAGGTTCTGGTTCAGGTTCTGGTTCTGGTTCTGGTTCTGGGCGGCATCGACCACAGGCACCCCCGGCTTGACGTTCCACGCGGCAACGATGAGGTCGACGCACCTGTCGACGCAGTCGGCGGCGAGGATCTCAAAATGTGCGGGCTCTCGACCACTACCGTCGCTATTTTCGCTGTTTTCGCTGTTTTCGCTGTTTTCGGGGTTGTCACTGTACGCATACGGCCGCTCCGCCCAGGCGCTGAAAACGCCCACGACCGCCTGGATGAGCTGCTGCCGCACCGCCCTGTTCTCGCCGTGGTATCCGTCGCCGAGGACACCCACAAAGATGCCCGAAAAAATGTGTATAACGTCTCTAATACAGAGCGCGATCTGATAGGCATACGCCTTGTCGTCGTTACTGGCTTGCGCAGAAAGAGCAGAAAGAGCAGAAAGAGCACCCGCTTCGTTTGTGGCGGGGAACAGTGTGGCTTTGGGTTCTTCATATTCGGTTTCTATGGCTCTCTCGACCTTTTCGCTTCCAATGAACGTCGTCGTCTGGATCGTCTCCCCGCTTCGCAACTCCGCAATCTCGTCCAGAACGGTGTTGTAGATGGTCTCCATGCCGGTGCGGATCGTCATGCGAATATGCGCATCCTTGTCCAGGACTGGAGAGGAGACAGGCCTCTTGTAGCCTTTGTTGGTGGCCATGGATATGGCCGCAGTCGTATTTGTGGCCCCGGTCGTCTCCGCCTGCTTCTCGTTGAGCGACATGGTATCGCTGCGAGGCGAGCTATCCCCGGCAACGTCGACAAAGCTGTCGTCCGTGCCGCAGTCGCTCCATGTGTCGCTTGTGGGTATCGGTGCGTCAGACAACATGGTGAATGGTCGATAGCGATGAAATGGTCGTGGAAAGGATATAAAGATGGACATTATATTTTATGCTGCGCCGTGTATGCCTGTTGGTAGATCAGAGAAAGTAAAGTCATGATTTTTTAAGCCTGCGAAAGTATTTTGGTACGTGGCACAAAAATTAATGACGGCCGGTACATCAGGAGAATATCTGAACGATCGAGCTAATGTACCGGGGCACCAAATTATTTTGCCAATGTGTGGCGCATGACGAGGGCATCACATAAGCGGCCTCGACAATGACCGGGCCGTTACCTTGAGATACGGAGTCCACGGGTAGATTTGTATGTAGCTAAATATTGAGGTTGGGACGGCGCCGGCACCGTCCGGTTTAGTTGCCCATGAGCACGTAGGCAATGGCGATTTACATAATAATGTTATATTGCAAGGCAGATGTGCTCTTGTGAGTTTGCCCCCAAAGAATCTGGAAAATAACGTGTCGAAGCGTGGTCGCGAAGTTGGTCTGCCATTGCATCGAGCGTAATCCTAAACAGTGCCACCCTCTCATCGGCTGTGTAGCCAAGAGCGGTGGTCGTCGGACGGGCATACATAAGAGTTTGTCGAGGGCTGCCGGTCTAGGATCTTGTTTTGTGCATTGACGACCTCCCCCATTGCTGCCACCCAGGCTGTCTTTCGGTTACCGGTGGCGACGAAAGTGTTGGCCAGGGCGTCGCGCACCGGGATCGCGTAAGAGTGGTCTAGTGTAGGCACGGAAATGAGAGGCAGGGTGCCAGACACGATGTCCCTCTTCACTGGTCGGCTTGTTATCCAAGACGTTAAGGTTGTTTCGTGGACGACAAAGTTCCCGAGTGAGTCGCCCCTGTATATTCTGGGCTCCCGGATCAGCTTGGTCACGCCCCATACCCGCGCGTAAACATTTGCTGCCGCGCGGATTGTTCTTTTGGTGTTGACACTCCCCGAGAGTTTGGCCGTGATGCACCGTAGACTTTTCTCGAGCCCTGCCAGCGAGCCATTGCCGTCCGGCAGATCGACCGGGATACAGGACGAATGGCGAACTAGGCCGTTGTCGGTTGTGGAAACTGGCGTCCGATCTGTTGAGCCTCGGATTGCTGTAAAAAAACGCACATGGTCGGGTATCTCACTGGTGCACGCCGACACCGTCTTGGCCAACATGCTGATTGATGCCGAGTCTCCCTTGAGCGACTCGGGGTTGAAGAAATAGATTTGCATAGCACCCCGTAACAAACCGTCAGTGCCGATCGAAAACGATGGGGCTCGATACTAAACGCATCCCCTGAGACGGCGGCACGCCAGGTTGAAAATATCCAGCCCTAGTCCACGGGATGCTTTCACAGCGACGTTCTCTGGGGCCACAACGCCAAGCTGTCCCGGCCATCGGTTGACAAGAGAAATAATCTCGGCGTTTACGCGTGTCGCGTCATCTTCGGCAAGTCCTTGCTCACCGTCAAAAACGGACACGGTCTGGTCGGCGCAGGCGATGCATCGGAAACGGCCTCGCACGTCTAACGCCCCAAAGATCCAGTAGTGTAACCGCTGCGACAAATTGCTTTTCTGTCTCAGGCAGGGCTGTGTTGCTTGTCAGTATGCGTGTCTCGAACAGGCGACAACAATCCGAAGCAATGTTGATCAGGGACAGTGTGACTTACCTCCAATGCGTACTACGCTTCCACCAACAAATACTCTTCAATGGGCCTGACCTGGTACACGATCGACTGTCCGGCCTTGCCTTCGTCGTCGGGAGTCAGTGCAGGGGGCGTGTCCCGGAGGACGACTTTGTCGACGGCAGCTTGCACACGGGCAAGCGTGGTTCTGTTGAACTCGGCGTACTCGACTGCGGCATCGGTTGGGTCTCTGGATCTTGCTGGCGCGTGCGACGCATTCTGCTCGTTGAACGGGATCAGCCCATCATAACGTTGGTGCCGCAAGCGTCTGAAGGTTTTACGGCCGCGCCGGGTATTGGGGTTTAGAGGCTGTCTGGGATCTCCAGCCATGGTCGCGTGTATGTTGGGACGGGGAAGAAGGAATAATGTCGTGTCTCGGTGGAGGTTGAGCGCCGCTGCTGGTCAATTTCGTGTTAAAGCTCAGAGCCGAACCGGTCAGTCTGTCGTAAAGTGTATTAGTGTATTAGAATAACTTAGAAAAGCGAATAAAACACATTTAAATTTAACGTCCCATGAAATAAGGCCTAATGTGAGAGGCTCGAAAGTGTTATAAGTGGTGTAAGTGGTGTAAGTAATATAAATGATCATAGGTTAGTCAGTCTGGTTGTCGGGAGATAATACAACAGATTGTAAATAAACAAAGAATCAAATAACCTAAACAAATTCCTTGAATTTAACATCCTATCTAATGTTGCTCTTCAACTAGTGAATTGTACATGAAAAGAACAAGACGTCTACTGTTAGGTAGTGGGTGACAAAAGATGTGCCCCATAATCATTGTGTGTTACCTGTCGTACTCTTCGGTCTCTTCCCCCGTCTGTCGTTTGTCGGGCGTTGCTCCTCCCCGTTTTGATTTCTGATTTCTCTTCCCTCCTTCCCTCCTTCCCTCACTCGCCTTCGCCAAATCTATGGGAAGGCTCCATCCCGTGGCCTCACAACGGTTGCCTCATCGCCTCACTCAATGTGCGTCTTGGCAGCCGTACCTTCCTCATAAACGGAAACATTTGTTTTGATATGGCGAGTTTTCTGCCAGTGCTGTAAACAAAAACAATGTCAACAATCAACAAACCAACCACGAAACACCATACATCTTTGAAATTCACTTTTCAACAGCCAAACGACGGACATCGATTGCGACTACAATTTGCAAAACATCCAACTCACCCACGTCCACCCTCGTCTCTCCAAATGGCACCCACAAGGTCTTGTCTCGCGCTGGTCACGACAAGTGCAAAAAGACAAAGACAACGCGCCGTCGGCTGCGTCCTCTTCCCCGGCTTCCTCCCCGACCCTCTCCTTCGATACCTCCTCCGGCACCTCCTCTCCTTCAACTGGCTGTCGAGAAAACGATCCCGGCTTTCAAGATCATGGTAGCTATCAAGGCGGCCGAGCTTATTTTCACCTACAAGCCGCGAAATAGGTGCACTCGGCACCATTTCGACGACAGATCATACCAGCAACGAGATCGCAAAAGCCGCGTGCGTATCCTCCTGGTTTTCAACAGCTTCATCGATTATAAATACAGGATTCAGTATTTTCAAATCAAGCCCAGCAAATATATCAGCGGTCAGAGCAGCAACGCCTCGCATATCACAAATGTCAGAGGCACATGCAGTGACACTGAAGGCAATTCTCGACGCTGTCGAGATAGATGGCAAAGAAAATATCCCTCCTCATTAGCGAATGGCCGTGGAAAATGCTGTCAAGGTAGCCGTTCAAGAGTACTCATTGATTGAGATTGGGGTTTTATTGATAGAGACCGTTTCGCCGAGGTTAGCACAGGAGGCAAGAGGAGATGCAAGGCAGTTGATGTCGAGGATTAATGATGTCAAGGAGAATCTAAAACTTGTGCTGTGACGCTGATGGAGGATATTTTTTGTTGGAAATAGCGTGCCAATCATCAGTCTTTGCCTCCTGTAAATAAATACTAGTCCTCCCACCTGCCTGTATCTATGTCTCTCTCTCTCTTCTCTTTAGTCAATCGAGATTCCAGAGGGGTCACAATATAGTTCATAACCTACTATACACGACCACAGGCCTCATATTTACGCTCTTATTGGTGTGTAGCTTTTATTGTAGTATTTTGTATAAGGAATAAATTTACTTTTCACTTATTGTTTACGATCACTGGATGAACGTTTCAAAAAACACTAAATTCAAAAGCTGAGCAAAAAATAAGGACATTTTTTTTTTTTTTTTTTTTTTTTGAAAATAACACGAGACATGAAATTTGTGAAATTAAAGCGAAATAAAAGCACAGTAAGATTACCAGTCATACGTTCAACCTACAATAAATTACTGTTAAAGAGAAACCACGTCAAGTCATAAGTTGACAACAATTTGTATGTTTCTGCACCACAAAAGTCATGTGTTTGGGCACGTGCAATGATTCAGACTGTCGCTTATTGATTTCCGGCTTTTAACATTGTGCATGAAATCCGGTATCAGACAGTGGAGTTTACGATACGCAATCCAGTGTCTAGTCTTCCCCAGATTCACAGAAAAAGAAACGAGAAAGGATCCTTTAGTGAAGTAGACTAGACCGGGGGTTGAACGGACATTTTGTCAGGCTTTTATCGGATTTGACGTGTCCCCGTTGTCAAAGCCAAGGCGGGGCCTGCCACCCAGGAGCGGGTCGGTATATCCGCGCCCCTAGCGAAATCGACCAAAATCGCGCGTATCAAACTCCGCGCACCCCCTTTCGTCTCGTTTTCACCCAATTGCACCCCTTTTTTGGTGCAGCCCGTCTGGGGAAGCGGGTACTTTGTCTGGGATCTTATGGGATTTTCTGGGAATAAACACATGGTGGCAGGCCATCACCGCAGGGAAAAGGAAGAAAAAGAATCGAAATACGATCCGGCGGATCCGGCGAACAGACGGGAGCTAGTAGGGAGTGTGAAGATCCGGGGAAGCGGATACGGCGTTGCGTTTGGACGTTTGGACGTTTGAATAGACGCGTGGACCGGGATAATGTGTTGTCGGTGCAGCCGCTCATCAATAGAGATCTCGACGACATCCACGACACTCGTTGATGATGAGTAATGCGTTGTCGGACACAAACATTCCTGGGCAACGCTCGCTCACAATTAATCCGAGTTATTTAATATGTGCATCTTATGGGTATCAATATGGTCATCATTTCACACAGTACGGCAATTTGCCCAGACGGGCTTTTGATTTCCTTATCATGGCATTTAGGCAAAACACGAGGCCGACGACGTCTCGCTCCCACTCTCTCACAATCGCTTGTATGGATGCGGCCGCCGAGTGGACGCAATATCGAGTGTGGATAATACCGTATAAATGATCCGCCATCCAGCCAATCCCATTTTCTCCATGTTTCCTTCCGCCTTGGTGTTGTTCTTGGTGGAGTCTTGGGGGATTCTTGGGTGAGGGTTTTGATGACCGGCAGTGGGAAAAGGGCGATACAGAAATAAAAGATGAGATGACGGGTAGATAGTGGACGGAGAAAACAGGCAGAACAGGACACTGCAGAATCTGATATTGCAGTTCGTGCCGAGAGACAACGGAGGCACAAATATAAAAGGATGTCCGCGTCGTTGTCCCTCCCTGTCACTGGACAGATTGACAACGTAAACACCAAGTTCGTTCATTTCCGTCGTACTCCCCAGCACCATGAAGTTCCTTGCTGCTCTCACATTGGCGGCCCCCGCCCAGGCCGCCCTCCGTTTCGGCTGCTCAACTCTGAGTATCCAGCGCCTCGACCCGCTGGTCCAGCCGGGCGCCATCCCGTCGAGCCATCTGCACCAGATCGTCGGCGGCAACGCCTTCAACGCGACGATGACGGGCGACATTGGAAACCAGGCCAACTGCACGACGTGCACGTTCACCGAGGACTTTAGCAACTACTGGACGGCCGTCATGTACTTCAAGGCGCCCAACGGCACGTACAAGCGCGTGCCCATCATGCAGAACACGGCGCTGCCCAACGGCATCAACGGCGGCATGACGGTGTACTACACCCAAAAGGACTTTTCGTCGAATGGCAACGAAAAGATCACCGCCTTCAAGCCCGGCTTCCGCATGACCGTCGGCAACCCAGCGACGGCCTCGCTGACGGCCGCCGAGGGCCACGTCGGCTTGCGTTTCGTTTGTTTGGATGAGAAGGCCACGCGCTTCCCGGAGCTGCCGACCTTCCCCAAGCGGCCCTGCGTCGGCGGCATCATGACCGTCCACCACTTCCCGTCGTGCTGGGACGGCGTCAACCTCGATAGCCCGGACCATCAGTCCCATATGTATAATACGCAAGGGGAGGCGTTTAGCAATGC
Organism: Sporothrix pallida; assembly: GCA_021396235.1. Classification (NCBI taxonomy): domain Eukaryota; kingdom Fungi; phylum Ascomycota; class Sordariomycetes; order Ophiostomatales; family Ophiostomataceae; genus Sporothrix; species Sporothrix pallida. Next base: position 103,432 of record WNYG01000019.1, on the reverse strand, counting down.
CGGCGCGTGTCCCGCCTCGCATCCCGTCCGCATGCCCCAGGTCGCCTACGAGACGCTCTGGGATACGACGATCTTCAACGATTTGTACCCTGCCGACGGATCGAACCCCTTTTTCCTCAGCTACGGCGACGAGCACGGCTACGGCACCCACGCCGACTACATGTTCGGCTGGAAGGGCGACTCGCTGCAGCGCGCCATGGATTCTGACTGCATGTTCCAAGGCTGCGAGGACGGCAACCCGCTGCTGTCCCAGTCGGTCACGGAGATGAACAAGTGCTCGGTCGAGAGCACGGTCAAGGAGGACATTGATGGATGTAAGCCATGCGTAGCAGGAAGATGAGATGAAAAGAAAACATAACTGATACTAACCTGCGTGAACACTAGGGGTCACGGAGCTGCCCGGCCAGGCGATGCAGATGTAAACATCGACATCTTGTTCGAACAAAGCGATCGGCTCGACGAGAGCATCGAATGAGCGGCAAAGCGGGAAAAGGACAACGGGCGGTCCAGACTGTGCTTCTGCACCTCGATATTGTCTGTGCACGGCTGCGTCTTCCGTCAGCTGACAATACTGTGAAAGGAAATGATGGACAGGGCGAACAGTCAGGAAAACGAGATGAGAACGTGGCTTGAATCGTTGGTCTGGTCTTCTGTCGGCCTTCTCTTCTTCTTTGATCGTCTTTTTGTTGATCTTCTGCGAGCTCCTGTTGAGATGGCCAAAATGCTGGCAATACGGAGTAATGTGTGCATGGTCGTGGTTAGCACGTCAATAATCTAAAAATTCTCATTTCTCACAAAATTATCCTGTGAAGCCTGTTGAAAGCGTGGCCGAAATTCAATGTCAGTAAAACTACGGAGTAAACCCCCTAAATTCAGCACATTATGGGGAGCAACACCTCCGCACTGTAAACCGTCTTGGGCGACCCATGAACTCAGGAAAACAATGGTCTCTTGGATTTTGTCGATCAGGAGAATGACTTCCAATATTACTGTAAACAAACATCATGGCAATCAAAACCGACCAAAAGGATTCGTTGTAAGGGCTGTGTTGACGTGTGAAAGGAGGCATGAAAAGACAAGACTGACCAAAACCTGGAATCATGATAATCATTGATCTCGAAGCGACCTCTTGGCGTGACGAATACCCCAGAATGAGCACCAAAAAGCAAAGAAAAGCAAAGAACACTCACTGCCCAAAACGTCTATTTGCAGACGCCAAAACGCCACTCAGTGGTCAACGCTCTTGTCTTCAGCGCCCTCTTCTTTTCTTGTTTTTTGTCTTGTTTTCCTGTTGTTTTGTCCCCTTTTCCTTCTACTACAGCTTGGCTTCTCACCAGTTTACTTGGCCCCAAACTTGGCCCAAACTTGGCTTCTCACTGGCGTGTTTCCAGCTGGCCTTGGCTGCTGGCCTTGGCTGCCATCGTCTTGTTTTTCCCCAACATCCCACAAGGTGAAGAAATCTTATGGTTAATCTTCCGTATGCTACGGTGTCTTTGAATCGAGTCATCTCACTACGACAACTTGGCACAGAAAGGCACACACAAAACGATACACGCAGCATTGGATAGTGCCGTTAGCCCCATCCGGCTAGGAAATAAGAGAATTAGCCCCTAAATTAGTGCACTCTTTTTGCTGCTGAAAATGCCTTCGTTTGTTAGTTCCTGTCAGTCCCTGTCTCCCAAGAAACCAAGAAATCACCAAGAAAAAAGCCACGCAATCGCCAATGTCTTGCCAGTTGTGCCAATCACGCCAATGGTCTAAACTGCGAATTGCTTACAGTTTTGTGCATCGCTAGACATTTTGGTCGACGCCTCGCCTGGCTTATGCTGTCAAAATACCTTTTCTACATTTTGTGGCTTGCGCCTGTCTACGCGAAGCTTGCGTTGATGAAGCTTTTGAGGACGCGGACGACTGGTCGACTTGGCCACACTATCTGCGCTACAAGGCCAGTGTTGAAGACTAAAAGAACACCGATTTGACACCAAAATACACTATTTCGACCGACGGAGAAAAAGGAGCGAGACAGGAGAGACAAACAAGCGAGAAATCAAAGCAAAAAGAACGCATAACAAGATCAAGACAGTCTCAGGTCTTGGGTCGCCTCAAGACGAGCTTAACTTTGTAGTTCATGCGCCCCGTCGGAGAATGCAAAAATAGGAAAACGGTGTTATGAGAGCGTAGCGTCGACAGAGTGTTGACGATGCGTTGCGGCGTTGAAGATATTGCTCCGCAACATACGATCAAAATGCAAGATAACGAAAACAAGAGAGCCCTATCAGGCTGGACCTTCATCATCCAAAGCCACAAATCTAGTCTCTCCTTCGTCACTCCTTCCGTATTTGTCCCCTATCTTGTTTGATTTTGTATCCGATGCCTTCCCGTCACCTCGCTCTTTCGCCTCGGACTTTCACGATCCCAACTCGCGCTTCGACCAACCGGAAGTTGCCCTGATTCCCCTATATCTCTACTAGGACCAGTATCCCTAACAATCCTGCATCGCGTCTAGCATCTCCATGGCTGTTGCTCCAGCCCCTTTCTGTCGTCTCCGTTCCTCACCTTGCTCTTGACCCGGAATGGTTTGAAGGATTCTGCTCGCTTATTTTATTGTTATTTTCGTAACTCTTGTCCGTGTCATTTGATTGTTGTGGTGATGGCTTGTTGATTGTGTTATTCTGTACTCCGTAGTCTCAACCCATCTTGCTGCTTGCTCATCCGAATGTGTACATACTCGTCTGAATATGTAACTGTATTGATCAGAATATGTATTATTGATTGCAATCTGTAAATTTTGATTTCTTGCTGAATTCGTATGTTGTCGTCGTCGTGCATGTTGTCTGTGGCTGGCATGTTCCGTATATTCTATTCTGGGTAGTTTACCCGCGCAATATATTCGTATCTCGCCATGTCGCACTATCTCACGCAGTACCTGCAGAATACCACCTTTGATACGCCTCGCTGCGTGTCGTTATGTCGTGCTGAATGTGGGCACTTCCCTTACTGAGGACCTTTCCTTCTTTTGTCCTCCCATTGCCAAGTCAAATTGCGTCGCAGCCGGTTCGATTAGAGCCTGCCCTTTCGAGTATCTCTGTCGTCGTTGCTGCGCTGGCGTTGCATTGCCCTCTGTTTCTGGTTGTTTTGTCGTCAGGAACACTCAAAACTCAGGAGAGGAGGGTAGCAGTCTCGATTCCATGGTGCACCGTCGGCCATCTCCCGGGAGTAGGTCGTGCACGGCCAGAGACGGCCAAGAGGAGGGGCCAAAAGAAAAAAAAGAACGACGAAACAACCATAACGAGAGAGAACAAGCAACTGACCCAACGTTCCATCCGTGCCTGCGTCACATCGTACCTTTTTTCTTGTCTGCAATTTTCAAATTCTGCAACACTTCGTATTGCCTGTAGTTTCCCATGCTCTGTTTGATTATGCATTTGCACAAGAAACGGACGGATACTTCCAGAGAATAGAATATATGCGCCCCCCTTTTTCTCAACACATATGCATCCCTGGATGGGGATAGTCGTTCATGTCGGATCCGAAACTAGCCCGTCCACAATCAGAGTTTTCATCAGACATCCTCGTCTATCCTCGTCAAAACGGCGAGATTGTGGTGATACTATTGTCAAGGTCAAGATTGACAAGAGTAGAAATAAAAATAAAAGTGCCCCTCTCTCACCAAAAGACCGAGCCCCTCTCGGATGCATGTCCGGATCAGCAGAGTTTGTCCAGGCTCAGGGGTCGCACAAAAGAGAGCATGGTGAGATACGGAGTATTACACCATTGATACTTGTACGCTCGTCTCTTGTACCAGTACATACTCACTTACAGACTTACAGACTTACACAGTCTACAGTTATTACTTACACCACTAACATAGCTAACACCACTTACAAGAACACTGGACGGAATAATCTGTGCACCCGTTTGTCTGTGCATCGACCGTTCCCCTTTTCATCTCTGATGATCTTTTATCTCGACATCGCGTGGGACTTAGGCCAAGATAACTAGCCACCAACTCAATAAATCTCGCGATAGTCGTTCAGACACTCTTGGACAGATCTGCGGAGGATGCCGCTTGGCAATTTGTGTTTTTAACGCACAATGTCTTGGACGTTTCTCTATCCCCGAACCTTGCGATGTCTCACACCTCGTTTTCTTCTCATGTCTCTCTCTTCGGTCCGTGGCTTTTGGTCTTGGAAGTACTTCGTACTGTGTGCTACATTGAAGGAGAAAGCAGGGGTGTCAGACTCGGACTTGGATGTCACTTTGCGTGCTTGGTCCGTGCTTTTCTGCTTTTCTGCTTTTCTGTGGGTTTGGTTCTAGCTGTTTTGGACGCCTGGGAGAAGGGGCGCATGCCATTACCGTATTTGGCTCCCGGCATAATGTGGCTTCATGGCTTGGGTTGGAAGTGGTGTGGATGGGTGGGGAGACACGAAAAGAGAAAAAAAAAAAAGAAAAGAAGGCAAGGAAGAAGAAATCGAAGCTGCAAAAAAGCTTGGAAGGGGAAAAGCGGAAAAAGAAAATAAGGAACAGTGTGACTGTCGTCACCAGTTACTTTGACGTCTTTGTTTTTCTCACACAAACATCTCGCACACCAAAGTCCTTGCGCATCAGCAAGGGACCGCCCGAGAATGAGAGACGGGAGCACATTGTGATCCATGAACTGACCAGGAGACGACCCAGGACAAGATCCAGGCTGTGGTGATTTTTGGCTCTGAGGAAATCAGGATCAGGAACAGGGACCCGGAAACGAACGCCGCCCCCGAACCGAAAGAACGTGCTTTTTTGTTGTGCAGGCTAGCCCAGCAAGTAATCAATGGCTTTCAGTGCGAAAACAGGCAAAGGATCAACACAAAACGTGAGAATTTGAGAACATGGGCCAAACTGTAGTCTGTCAGGAAGAGCCTGTCAGAAGGAACCTCTCAGGAGTTTGGGAAGGATTTCGACAGAGACTGGAGACTCTGGAGAACGGAAAAGGCAGGACAACGACGGCCGAAGCAGGATGCAATGCAAGAAGGGCCAGAAAGTGGCCAGGGCCTGAAATTGCACTAGGGGAACGCGGCCAGGAACGAAACCTGGACCAAAGCAAAAAAAGGACCACGAAGAAAAAGAGATATTACCCCTGAATCGAACGTCAAGGGCAGAGGCTAGTGGAGATGGCGTTTGTTGTCGTTTTTGTTGATTTTCACAAGCTTTCCTCAAGTTTTTCGTATTTTCATGCAGCCAGCTTTTGTGGTTCGTGTCGCTCATTGCTTTTTTCGTTGACCAGACTTTCTGCGTTCCTTTTTTCGTCTTCTTCCCTGCCAACCCAAAATTCAAATGTCGTTCGGAGCCGCTCTGTCGGGCTTTTTTTGGGCGACGTGTCACAAAAGTGTAAAGTGCTGCAAGTGCAAGTGCTGTGAGTGATAAGTCAAGCATGCCATACATCCTCGTCCATGCTGTGCGACTTTTGACGATGCGCAAAGACTGACAATCGTTTTGCGTGGGTCTTTTCGAAATCTTTCTAGAAGGTTATTCTCGCCTCGCACTGACTTGCAGTTGCTTGCATTGTGTAATGCGGCGCACTGTCAGAAGTTTCTCCTTGCATCGCAAAACGCAACCAACGGACATTTTCTTCTTCATCGTCGGCATCACAAAAGCCAAGCGATATGAATGTGGTAGTAGCCGGCAGTAAACTTCCTTGGTAGCCCAGATTGACGAATGTTTCTTGGTTGCTTTTGTGTGTTTTTCTTCGCTTCACCCGCATTGTTATTTGCTTTTTCATGTGGCTGCCACCTTGTCGCCATTTGTCTCCTTCATCGGGCCATTCTCGGCCCCCTTTTTTGGCCGTTTTGTCAGGTTCATTTGGGGGCGGTTGGGGGTTGTTGGCGTGGTTTGTCGTGTTGCAGCCACCGATTCAGACAACCGAGACAATGGGGCACTGAAAAAAAGAACAATGGACAAGCTCCAGGGTCTTTTTGCGAGAAACATGCAAGCGTTGCAACGGTGCAGCAGTGTAACGGCGAATTGGTGAAAAGATACAAGGTACTTTACTTTTGCGTGTGTGACTTGTTTGTGTTCTGACGACATTGGGATAAGAAATACGGGTTCTCAGCGGGTAAGGGTTTGTGCAGTGGAGAGAGGGCCGCAGCCAAGTGCAAGTGCGCGGGAAATATCTACGAGTAGGGCAAGTTGGAAGGCCAAGGCGAGTTGAAATAGAAAAACGGGACACAGAAAAGAAGGGAAAGGGCAGTTTCGAAACAAGGCGGAAAGGCCAAGCAAAAGCCAAGAAGGCACAAGGCGAAAAGAAGGCAGACCAGTGAAGACAAGGCGACGGCAAGTTGAGAAAAGAGGAGAAACGATGAATAAAGTCGAAGAAATGCTACAACAGGAGGTGACTGCAACACAGGAGAAAAGGAACAAAAACGAAGCTTTTAATGAGCATCGGCAGGCCCAGTTTTACCCTGTTTGTACGGGTACAAAAGATGCGAAGTGGGCGAGAAGGAGAAAAAAAAGAGGCGATGGGGCTCGCAAAGCAAAATGGAGACGAAAGATGGAGCGAATAATGGACCTCAAAGAAGGAGCGAAGAGATGGCTCGAGATAGCTGAAAATCACGAATCCACCGTAATACGGACGAGTGGCTAGTCGCGGACATACTTTCGTAGAATGCTTCTCTTTTTCTCGCAATGGAGCCATGCAGACGGAAACGAGATGGAGCACGGAGAAGACCCCAGAGACGGAGGAATCTCCAGCCAGTCGGGCGAGAGAATTAAGGTGAAGGAAACATAGGCCCGGCCTGGCTGTTGTCCCCGACATCCTCGTCGAATCCTCGTTCACATCCTCGCGACAATCGACATCCTGCGACCACTGCCCCGGAGACGCCCCTGGTAACGATGAACGGTCTCGACTCTGTTCTTTGCAAGGAATTGACGGAAGACAAAGGCCGAGGAGACAGGCTGGCTGCTCACTTTCTGTCACGTTTTCCCTGCAGTTGTATTTATTTTCGTAGACGACAAACGCCCTTTTGTGAGACGATCCTTTGATTTTGCAGACCCCTGGTCGCTGTCACAGCCTTTGATGTTGTGGAGGAGGATGCATTGTCTGTTGTCAAAGGAGGCATTGTTCGTATCAGGGGAGTCGGCGCACTTACAGCACTTACAGCACTTACACTGTCTCTTTCGCCTCATCATCTCTCGCAATTCGCAATATGGCTCGCCGTTCTCTCGCTGTTACTTCAAGTCACTTGTTTATCCGAAGTGGTGTGTTTTCAAGCTTTTCTCTTTTCATGTCTCTTCCTTCTCTAGCCTCCTCATCTCTCTCTTCGTCGACCCCTGCCACGACGCTTTTCTCGTTCTGTACATCTGGTCTCCACTTACCTGCTCTCCCCACCTTTGCGCAGAAGTAGCGTCTTTTGTAGCGTCTTTTGCTGTCCAGCAGCCCCCCTTTTCATGTGCCCACTTTCCAATCCCCGGCGGGCTTCACCCTGCAAGCCTGCACAGCAAATGAGACATCTCTGCTGGCTCGTTTCCTTCTTTTTCCTCCCTCCAAAAAGCCAAGTCGCCAGGATCCGGGGAAAAGCGCACCAGCGCCAGCAGCCCACTGGCCCAATGGCGGCGGGTCCGCGCTACGCTGCAAGTAGCGTCCTCCGTAGCGTCGATGGCCATTCTACACAGTATTACTGTCGAGTGGCTCCTGCTGTATGTTATTTGTGTTATTTCTGTTATTGCTCACGACAAATCCTTCTCGTCCGTCCCCTGTCGTCTGGTTTTTTATCAGGCCCATTCCTCCCTGCGTTCACTAACAAATAGGAATAATTCGGGGTCTAGTGTTATGGGTTATTTAGTACTCCTTATGGGCGGATCATATCAGCTCCTACTTCTGGGGAAAGAGCCACTGAGGGTCAATTGAACGTCGCTAAGAGACAGGCGCCACAGGCACTATCAACGCCATTGCCAACCTTGTCCAGGCACAGACAGCCACAAACACCACAAAGCACCCAATTCCAGGCGTTTGCATTTCCTTAGGGCTCCTTGGTGCCTTGGTGTCTTGGTCTTGTCTTGGGTCACCTTTAAAATCTCGGGGTGTTTCCGGGCAGTCCTTGGCCTGTTCTTAGGGGGTCCCACCCCCGGATACTCTATTTGCAAGACCAAAAGGAGCACAAGCCTTGTGGCTTTGGGGTGTTCTTCAGTGTTTTGCTTGGGCCCTTTCAACCTTTCGATTTTGAAGAACTTTTTACGCCTTTTTTCACCATCTGAAGCTTCTTCGCCAACTAGAGGTTGTGGCTTGAGTTCTGTTTTTCCTAGCTTCCCTCACTTCAGCTCAGTAACGGCGAGTCTTTAGTCGCCTTCTTGAAGCGTCTGATTTGTCGAATGCCCTCCCTCCAAGTCATTTGACGTCGTTTTGCCACCGAGCTGAGAAGCTCCCAGCGAGCCCAACAGTAAAATGTAGAAACAGCTGACAACCCGTCACAACAGGCACTGTCCCGAGCATCCGTCCGCTCTCTGTCAAAAAGAAGACCCAAAAGAAAAGAAACGCCGTATGCACAACGCCTATCGTATATTTTGTGCTTTCGGTCCTCTTCGCTCATCTTTCCAGCGATGTGCAGTGGGATGATAGGCATGGATTAAACCATATTTGGCAGGCTCTTTTTGTCACTCTTTTTCGTCTGTTCGCCGTCCCGTCTCACCAACCACTTTCTGTAAGTATCGATACTCCGAGCCTCGCCTCAACAACTGTGTACTAGCAACAGCTCGCCAGCGTCTGTCCATCCGCTGCAGTCAGCATTCGTCCAGTGCATTGGTATGTATTACTCCGTATCTTGCGGCGCGTTGGTACTCTCTTTCCTCTCGTTGACTCTTCTCTCTCTCCTCCGCGCAGGGATAAGACCAGGATGGGAGTTTTGCTCGTCGGAGGACAACGCAGCTAGCAAACGCGCTAGACGATCCCTCCTCTTTTCGCTCGCAGATGGCTGCGTGTCGTCTCTCTTTCCCATTCTCTCTGTCTCAAATCACCACCTACCTGCAAATAGACCACCTCCCCAAGTCGACCCCAGTCAGTGGCGTTGCACTGGACTATGCTGTTTTCTTCAAAGGGGAAATTCTCCTTGTCCTGGGTCGTATGTCTCGAGTTTCCTTCTCGACTCAGTTACCCTGTCGTCTCCTTCTCGTCTCCATCCCCTCCTTTGATGGTCGACAGGATGTATCTGTCCGTCGATGCAAGCCACAAACTTTGACCAACTTGTCACCTTTTCTGTCACCTTGTCAAGATACTTTCTTCTTTCCTCTCTCTTCGCTCCCCTTGTCCATTGTTCCAACATCCTGGTCTTGTTCTCTTTCGTATCCCCCCTGTCACCCCAGTCCCAAGCCCTTTTCCCTGTCCACACCTCTTTTTCTTTTATCTTTATTTTTTCTTTTTCTTTTCTTCTTTTACCCTGGTCCCCATCCCCTTCCCTGGTCCGACGTTAATACCCAAATGGGAGGCTACATGGAACGGGGCGTGTTCCTGGATTTCTGGATGTCCCTGGATCTGTGAGTGGAAGACGGAACAGTCCACCCAAAGCCAAATAGTTAAAACCACTCGCATCCCACTCACCTCGCGATGGTCAGATTTTAAACTTTTGACCTGTGGACGACTTTCATTCTCTAACGGTTCGACATATATCACGCCTTTTCTCCCACCCTCGCTCTCGTCCGACCAATGCTGGCTCTTTGAACGCCGGTAGAGAGCATCGCCTTTGAGTCGACTTCGTCGTCGTCTCTCTCTCTTTCCCTCTCCGACATATCAACTTCCGCCTCATCACAACTGCCACCATGACTGTCGACTATCCCACGCGGAGTGCGACGGTGGTCGTCGCCAATGCGGCGCTGATGGCCATCACGGGCATCTTCTTGCTTGTCCGCTTCTACGCCCGTGTCTTCCTTCTGCACCAGGTCGGCCTCGACGATGTGTTCATCTGGATTGCATCGCTGTTTGGCTTCACCCTGTCCATATCCGAAATCTTGAGTATGTCCATCAACCCTTGTTTTCTTTATCCCATCACATCTCATTGTCGTTTCATCCCACTTACAAAACAGTGACAAAACACGGCCTCGGCATTCATATTGAGGATGTCTCCGACGAAGACTTTGAGTATTTCCTCAAGCTGCAGTTCGTCGCCGCCATCACCTACGTCTGGGCGTTTGTACTCATCAAGATCTCGTTTGCCGTCTTTTACCTGAGGGTCATCCCCACGCAGGGCTTCCGCCGCCTCAACTTTGTGATCATCACCATCCTGGCCATCCAGGGCATCGAGGAAACGTTTGTCGTCTGCTTCGCCTGCCAGCCCATCTACAAGTTCTGGCGCCCGGCCGTCGAGGGCACCTGCCTCAACTTGCTCAACTTTTACTACATCTCGTTTGGCATCAAGCTGCTGACGGACATTGTGCTCTTCTTGGAGCCTATCCCCACGCTGCTGCGCCTGAAGCTGCCGTGGGTCAAGCGCATCGGTCTGGTCATCATGTTCTCGCTGGGTCTCCTCACCTGTGTCATTTCGATTATTCGCGCCACCTATCTCAACGACACCAGCAACGACGTCACCTGGCGTCTTGTTGATCCCATCGACTGGTCCACCGCCGAGGTCTGCTCGCTCATCATCTGCGCCTGCGTCCCCTACGTGCGCAATTTGCTCGCCGAAATTCCGTTTGTCAACGAGGCCCTCGGTCTCTCGTCCAACCACTCCAAGGGCTACCCTTCCAACTACGGCGCCCGCTCCGGCCAGGACAACTCCATCGCCCTCCAGACCCAGCGCACCTACATCCAGTCCCGCAACCTCAAGGGCGGCCACGGCAGCGTCTCTGCGAGTGCTACAGCGGCGGCCAACCCCTACGGCAACGGCGGCAACAACAACGGCTCCGGCCACCCCAACAACCGCATCCGCGCCACCGAGTCCACCGAGGAGATCTTCCCCAACTACATGGACAAGCAGGGCGGCATCGTCGTGTCGACCGACGTCAAGGTCGCCGTGGAGGAAGGCTCGCACCAGAGCCAGGCCCGCTCCAGCTATTCTGCGTCGAGGTAGAGGCTGCCTCGCTGTTGTGTTTTTGCTTCGCTCGTCACCATTGCCAGTCTTTTGGACCTAGCGGTGTATGTATGTTTAGTTTATTCGATGGAAATGTTCTATGGCCTGTTTTATTATCTTTATGTGTCTCCATCACTATTATTCCCCCAAATACGTCCGTCCAATCTTGTGCGCTACTTTCTTTTTTCTTTTTTTTTTTTCTTTTGTTTTTTTTCTCGCCAGCTTCATCTTTACTTTTCCTCTTCAGTTCCAAAGAAAAGCCGAATGTTTTATTATGAGACGATACGAATATGCGCCCCATAGCCTGTTTGAATATGAATATTAACGTTTACTTCAATCAATTGACACTTATCGGACTTCATAGAATCCTCACTTACAATCTATCCGTCGCTTTTTTTGTCCCGACAATCCCCCTCATCTTTCCTGCCTCCCCTCCTTCCTTTTCTCTCCTTTTCAACGTCCATCCCACTGTCGCACTTTGCCCACAGTGATAATCCCGCACTCACCCTTTTTTTTTGCTGTCGATCTTTTGCGCAAACCAACCACCAATTCAGCATTCGCCGTTCAGGCGTTCAACCTCTGTCTCCTTCAGCTCTTCAGGGGACCCTCGCCCCCGGCTCCTGGTCAATTGCGAGCTTTCCGCTGTTTTCGCTATTTTCGCACGCTCTTTTTGCGGAGCACTCGGCCGCCGATCAATCTCGGCCGAGCGTTGGCAAGTAGCGACATGCTTCTTTTAGCAATGATCGGTGCCGGTGGACAGCCATCCGTTGGCCAGCACAAGCCAGACGTCCAGGGCCCTTGTGCGCCAATGTGCATTCTCAAATACTGTTACTTCATCACTGCAAATCTAAATTTTATTACCTTTCTTTTTTCTTGAATGCGTCTCAACCATGCAGCCTCCCGTGTATTTCTATTTCTGCTTTGCCCCTATTTTCCACAATTGTTCGTTGCTTGTATTTGTACATGTGAATGTCAATTGACTTATCGACTTTGAAGTGACGATGAAATGTTGCATTCGCACGTCCATTGCTGTCGCACCTTTCCATCGTCGATGCATCGATTTTTGCTTTCTTTTTATCGTTTCAATCAACGCCGCCAAGATCTGTCCGTCGATACCGTCGTAGTCAATTGACGTGCGCTCGGTGGGGTCCCTGTAAATGTACGACGTACGGAAGCCACACAAACAATGTTCATCGGAGGTTTTCGTCCCCCACGTACATCGTGGGCCCTACATCGTCGCATTTTGTGCGCCGAGACTTGCGCCGAGACTTTCACGTCGTACTCACGTCCGGATGAAGACATTTACAGCATCAGCCCGCCCAAAACAGCGGGTCTGTGCAACGGATATTTTTACGCATTCACGCAGGTGCAACAGGTCACGTTATGAGTACCTCAAATGTCAAATGGCAGAGGTGAGTTTGAGTTGGTGCGTTGTGAATATGCAAGTGACCAAATCACCGTAGGTTTATATGCGACTTATTCTAGTAAAGAGTTTCAGTGTTGAGTTGCAAGAAGATCAAGTGACAATTCTATTTAAAACATACTGTGATTTATTCATTATTCATGATGAAGAGATCATTTTCTTAAAATAAAGTTGAATTTTCCATATTTAAGTTATTAAAAGACAATAAAATTTATGTCAAATATATATCTATATAAACTAAATAGTCCGTGAAAACGACAGGAAAGAAAAGTGTGCATTTACATTACCTCCACGGTTATATGGTAGAGTGTATGAATAAGCAATATATGATAAATTTTACACTGCTGGATAATTTCTAATATATTTTCTCAAAGCTACAGCATCACGCAGACAAGGACACACGGATATGGTAGTAGAAGAGAGCTGTCTACATGACATATCTGAAGCTCCTGATCTCAAAGTCGGTCTTGTCCTCAAAGGTCTGAGGATCGTTCTGGACCTCGCCCTGAGTGGCGGCCTTGTCGCGGCTTGCATTCTCCCACATGTAGAGACCGCGCAGGATAAGAGGAATGACGCACAAGAGACAAATGCAGGACAGCATGGCCTTGATGCCGGTCGGGTATCCTTCGGTCTGTTCCGTCGCCAAGAAGAACTGGGGTGAGGCGATGCTGCCGGCACAGTAGCCGACAAACAGCAAAAATGTGACGGTGATTTTCTTTGCAGTGCCGGCGACGTTGCCACCGATGACAGCAAAGGAGAGGGCCAATGTCACGGAGAAAGTGTAGGTGGCCCAGAGGGCAATCACACGGCCCCATTTGTTGGTGGCCGGGAGGGTGTGCAGGAGGACGGCGCCGACGATGGACGGGACGCACGAGGCAGACATGGAGAGCAGCCGCATATCACGGAACCGCGTCGAAATGTAGCCGCTGGGGGTGTTAACGGGAGCAACTTTGGTCAATTTTAGCCATGCGTAAAGGTGACCTACCTCAATATTAGAGACGTCAGCTGGATGACGTTGGCCGGGATGCCAATCAGCATGGTGTCGACGGCCGAAAAGCCAAGACCTTTGAGGATCAGACTGGAAAAGCCAGAGAGGGCGCCGGCCGGGATGGTGCCGCACATGCCGAGTGCAAAGAACAGGTATGTCTTGGGGTCCACAAAAGCCTCGCGGACCTGGTACCACCGCCACTTTCCTTTTGTGCCGGTGTGCTGATCTGAAGTCATGGTCATGGCAGCTACGCGTTCCTCGGGTGTCAAAAAACGGGCCACCATGGGATCCGACGGGAAGACGAAAAAGAGGACGATGCCCCAGACGAACGTAATGAAGCCAAAGATCAGAAACATGACACGCCAGACAGCAATGGCCGGGTGGCTCATGTGGCCGAATCCGTAACTGATGAGTGACCCAAGGATGGCGAAGAGGGGCGTGCCGCAGAACCAGGCAATCTGGCGGATCGGCTGCTCGTCACGGCGGTACCACCGGGCGACGACAACAACAAAACTCGGTGCAATGGCCGACTCCAGGCCGCCCAGGATAAAACGGGCCACGAGCAGACCGGCATAGCTGCTGGAAAAGTTGGCCATGGCGAGCGTCAGGCCCCAGGCCGAGACCATGAAGCCGAGATAGCGTTCGACGGGGAAGAGTGGCAACAACGAAGCCAAGGGGTACTCGAGACTCATGTAGCCAAAGTAGAAGATGCTGTTGACCCATCTGTAGTCCTGGCCGACGAGGTGCTGGGTGTGTTAGTGACAGGACGGAATAAAAGGTGTGGACTGAACTTACGTTATCCTCCCGCAGAGTGTAGACGTCGGCCAGACCGAGCACAGCCTTGTCGAGGTATTGCAGGCCATACGTGAAGACCATCTGCGGTGTGTTAGTTGTCATCTAATACCATCCGGTCCCGAACGGGCAACTCACCAACGGCATTAGATGGATGTCGATCTTGCGGACAATCTTGCTGCGCGATGCCTCCCAGTCGTGGTCGTCGACAATGACCTCGCCCGGCTTTGCAAGCTGTTCACTGTCGACAGCCATGTCCTCCACCACTGTGGATGGAACGGTGTTTGATTTCTCAGAGTCCATGATGTGTCAGGTGTCTGGTGTCGTGAAGATGTCGTCGTCTAAACTCTGTCCATTCCGTTGATTCTCTGTAATCTGTTGACCCCAGACCACGGGCTCAGACGAAGACGCTCAGCATCTTATGTAGAATGTCAACAGGTCCCTTGTCCAAGCAAAATCAACAACCCCCAAGTGATAGCATCCCCGGCTGCACGACTCTGGGGAAGATTGTTGAGATTCTCCATGGCAGTGATAGCTCTGACACTTTCTCGCCAATCCTTCCATCGCCAATTCGCTCCAAAACGGCTAAGCGGTCGCTGATTTGGCCGAATTCGGAAGGGCAATCGCAAATTCGCTGAAAAGAGACTAGGCCGCGCGAGTCCCCGCGTGGCATCCGACGTCAACTTGCAAGTTGTCGGCATGTCAAGATACAAGTACGATTGTCTGGGGAAGTACGTCGTACGTATGCCGTCCCAGTATTTTCCGTGTGATGCAATGTTATTTTTTACGAGATATTATTTCATGTCGTTTTATTGGCTCTCTTCTGGTAGAAACACCATGTAAAGGAGCCGACTGGATGGAAGATAGCTGAGATGTAAAAGGCCTGGAAAACACCCACCGAGTGCTCGGCTTAGCGCTCTTCTGGGCCCTGACAGCGGGGGAACACCACGCGACCTGCCAAACCCACAGCGAGTGGCACCTCCGTATCCGTGCCGGTAGCGGTCCAGACTTCATCCTGATCAATCGCCGTGAAATTTCGTCCAAGGTTTGCTCCAGACGACGCGCAAAACAAGTCAAAAGTGGTCAATTAGCGACGATTAATGGCAATCAGTCGTCCCATTGATTGCCATGGCCTGCTCGACATGCTCCAAACGCAACAAGTCCTGCGACAAACGGCGTCCACGGTGTGGCCCCTGTAAGGTCTCTCATTTACGCTGTGCCTATCCACGACCGCCGGGCGTCTTCACCTTTGTCACCGAGAACAGTGCACCATCGCCCAAACGTCTGCGAGGTGGTGATTCTGTGCCTCTCTAGCAAGTGGCCGAGCCACAAGCACCAACGCCTACACCAGCGGCATCTCTTCCCGCCGTCTTTGCTACACCGATATCTGATGTTGGGCAGACGCAGCTCACACACAGCGGCCTGCCTGTGATGCTCCCGTCGCCATGGCATGACGACTTTTACTACGACTTCAACACGGAGCCCTTTCATGACATTAACTTTCACGTCGACATTGGCACAACATTCCAGTTGTCTACAGAGGTACCCGGTAGGAACATCTCGTCAACACCCAACAGTACACAGTTGTCAGAGAACAACGCACCTCCCGACAACTTGACACCAAGAATAGAGCAGTCCAACGTGCGAGATGCGCACCCACTTCCAGGGCATATCCTGGCACAGCATTACTCGTCCGAACTGGCCAAAAAGTACTCGTTCAAGTCGTCGGAATGGACGTTCTACACATACTTCTTCCACCGCTTCACACAGAGTCACCCATGGGTGTTGTTTTCAATACAAGCATGGACGTCGACACACTTGTTCTACTCTGGCAAAATACAAAGCCTCACCAGTGCCGAGGCAGACTACTCACGATTCGTTGACCACATGAGAACACAATATGGTGTGAGTCACGAGATCTTTGGCGATGACGACACACAGCAGAGCCTTGCCAGTGCACCATCAGACGACATTGACGCCATCTTTGTCGGCCACTTCTTCTTGGCTTTGGCCGACCTGATGGCAGCCAGGCCCATCCCCTTCCGCGGTATCCTCAACTTTGCTTCACATCTTCTGCGGATACCGAATATCAAAGCACAGATGACTGGTGTTCGATCACGAGTTGCATCTTGGGTAGGTATCGCTTTGTTTCATATTTCTAAAGGCCAGGTCCCTGACATTCACGTAGTTCTGCATCCTCGACGCGAAAGCTTCTGCATTCCAACGCTCAGATGGAACTGTTCTTGAGGCAATCGGCGGCGAGTCTGGTCTGACAAACGCCCTCAATGACTCGTATTTGACCCTCCAACAGGCATACTCCTTAACATACCCAGATGAACAACGAAAAGGCGACGCCGAGCAACTTCCACTCTTACAACGGATGCTGTCCCTGGCAGCTCTACTCCATGATATTACCCAGATAAAACATAGACCTGAGGACGAAGCAAGGTCAGCCAAGATCCATAAGTTGAGGTCAAAGATCGACATACATCGAGACGCCATTGCAATCCTGGCCTCATCTGATTCCCTACACGGCCTGCCGAGAGCCCATTCTACCTTTCTCGTCCTGTCGGCACTCTACCACTCTGTGGAGATATCCTTCTCGAGAAGTCTATGCCCAGAAGCCCCAAGACACGCCGCATCAGACCACGCAAGACACATTGTCAAACTGGCCCAAGAACTCACTAAATTTCATCCATCTCGCAACACCCCACCGCCCACAAAGTTCTGGCCCCTTCCTATTGTGATAGCAGCCATCGAAGTGGACGACATTATCTACCGTGAATGGGCTATTGACCGGCTACGGTCGTACGAAAAAGTCGGCGGTAATCACTATGTTTATGCCACAAAGTTTGTCGAGCTTGTGTGTTCGACAGAGGACAAGGCAGGAGCACGTGTGGACTGGGAGCCCATTATGGCCAGCGTGAAGGAGGGTCTGATAATTTGATTATGGCTGTCCAATATATGTACATATGTGCCATCTACCCTACCCTATCTTACAAATGACCATCTTCTTTCACGGCCTCAAATGTGTCGCCAATAACACCAAGGTGGATGACACGACTGCCCGTCTTGGCCACTGGGTTGCCTTCAACGCCGACGACGACTGTCTCATAGTCTGGCGCCATGATCTGCTCGACAACGTCGCCAAAGATCGTCTGGACTTCAGCGACGTGCTCGCCAGGCTTAACAATATCTGCCACATCTTTGAAGACTGCATGATCGTATTGTTAGTCCCTATGAACATTACATTCACGGAACAGTGAGTGATACGTACCTCGTAGTATGCCACCCGTCTTCGAAAAAATCCAGTACTAAATCTGTGTTAGTCCTTGCGAATTATAACCTTTTTTGTCTCTTTTTTTAGCCTGTCTTACACTTTTTGTGCACAAGACCGTGTCTTGTTTTCTTACAGCACTTATAGACTGGTCTGTGAGGGGAGAAGGGGTGTAAGTAGATGACATGCTTAGTGAGGACAGAATCCTCCGGATGCCAGCGTATGTGGCTCTAATAAAGTCGGTCTGGAAGACACTCGGGTTGCCAATCTACAAACGTCAGTATTGACATGATCCAGATGACAATGGTAATCCAGTAGAACTCACCTCGACAGTCAATGCTCGAATACCACGTGCTTGTGCGCATCCCCTCAACGACCCTCCCGTGGCAACATGGACGATAATTTGTGGTTCAAGCAGTTTTGCCAGCTGTGCAATCTCTGGGTGGCTCATGTCCACACGTGCGTACAGCGAGTTCCGTCGTCCAGGCGAGGCCGTGTGCAAATCGATCAGGTAGTCAAGATGGACAACGACCTTGTTGAAGAAGGCATAAACGTATTGCTGCGGCGCAGAGCCGTCCTTCTTGCCGGGCATCAGCCGGTTCAGGTCCTGCTTCGAGTCTTCGTCGAAACACCGGATCGATGCCAGGAAGCCAGGGACATTGACCACCGGGATGCCGATCAACGTGCCGCGGTCCACCGTGAATGGTTCTATTCCATAATCTTCCCCTTGCACAGCCACGTCCCTGAACAGCTGCTGGATGACGGGAATGCCGTTGACTTCGTTGCCGTGCACGGCGCACGTGATACCGACAGTCGGGCCCGGATTGCTTGACCGGTACGCAAAGATGGGAATGTCCGCCGATCCAAGAGCCGTAGCGGATAGGCTCAGCTGGTAACGGCAAACCGTGTCAAAAGGTATGGCCGAGATGTCGAGGGATGTGATGTTGACAACGTTGGTGTGGCTGCCCTTTTCAGTGATGTGCAGCACTGTAGGCTTCAGCGCTGGTGCTCTAGAGCTCCCATTTTCAGGGCTCTCATGAAGGATAGCGGGGGCCATGGTCGATGTGATAAGAAACGGTAACAAAGAATATTGACTTAGCAGAGATCACACTTCCTCTTCTCTTGTTAATCGACTTTGCCAAGATCAATGACATGCCATACTTTTTATGTCTTGCCTTGATTGTTGTGACGTTTTTTTTTGCGCGAGATACAGCCCATCACACTTACACGGCATTTCCCAATTCGGCGCCACAGCGACGCCCTGTCAAGTCTCTTAATTTCAGTGGACCTTAAATGGGCCGCGACCGACAACAATCGCTCTTTTCGCCCAATCGGGCCACACCAGCGACGACATGCCATCGTCACACATCGGCACACTTGCACGATTCACTTACACGATAAGAATCCCCGAGTGCGAGCGAGAGACAAGAGACGAAATTCACCTGGCGGATATTTGACCAAACATGTTAGCATCAGGAAAAACCGAGATTATGTAACAAACACCTTCTTCGCCGGATTATTTGCTATCCGGATCAATTCTTGTATTTACTAGCATCGACGCTTCCGAGCCTAAGCTCCCGACTCAGCCGGTAACTAATACTGGTTGGCGCCATCTAGACAAGCTTGAAAGTCATAAGCTGTTGTAAAACGGTGAGTAATAGCAACAACCGATTTTGGGCAACGGTTGTAAATTCGTGTCATCCAACTAAGCAAGCCATATCGTCCCAACTGGCAAGTCACGGGTTAAGCTTAACGCTTAATTCGATGTCTATGGTTTGAAATTCAGTTTCTCCAGCTAGAAACAGACTGCAAGGATCTCCACCATCTCCATCACTCCATCACTCCATCATCTCCATCATCTCCATCATCTCCATCATCTCCATCATCTTCATCATCTCCATCATCTCCATCATCTCCATCATCTCCATCCATTAAACCCGGCCAACAATAGCTGCTTTGCGACAGCCTTACGCACGACCAACAACGTCATCGAATAGTTTTATCAGAAACCATGCGCATCTCCCTCGAAATCGACACGGCCAGGTCCTGGGGCGACGATATGGTCAAAATCGAATCCTCCGACAGACAAGTCGCCCCACGACGACCTCCAGGACGACCTCCAAGACAGCCTCCACGGCGTCAAATACAAGCACAAGCACAGCCGCAATCCAACACCACGGCCCGCCGCCGCCACCCGGTGGAGGACCATCTTCATAATGCAGCCATGTATGCCGGATGCGCAGTGCTCTTTGCCGTGTGCGGCCAGTGGCTGGTGGTGTCGCTGCCACTCGTCAGGGCCGCCGTCTCCGCATTAACGGCAGGCGTAGCGGCAGTGCTGTACTCCACGCAGTCAAAGACGTGTGAAACGTGTAAAACGTGTGACGGGTGTGACGTGCGTGGCCAAATTATCCTTCTGGGCTTTGAAGGGATTGCCATAGCCGTCGGCTTCCGTTGGTTCGGATACAGTGACAGCACCGCCTTGTTCATCTTGTTGATGCTGTTGGGATCACCGCTCGCAGGACGGCTGGCTCGGTCTCTGTCGCAGGGATAACAAGTTAAAGTTGCAGTGGAGCTGGGATACATGAAACTTAGGATTCATTAAATTGGAGCGTTCCTAGTCTATTGTTTACGAAGTAACATATTAAGGACTGAGATCCCGAATAGCATATTTCCCTCTTCGGCCCGTTCATGCCTGGTTTGCTGCTACCAGGACAGTGCCATCGTTCTGGGTAATGCTGACTTGCCCGTTTGCAAACACATCTTTCAGACGTCTTGTTTCATGTACGGCATCCGATGCAACGACGTGTGTAGAAAGCCCGGCGTAGTCGATGCGTCTAGTTGCTCGCTTTGACGTAGACCGGAGGGCGCAGAGAGCCTCTGTCCAGGCGTCCGTCGTTTCGTCCCTCAACTTGAACGACTCACCGCGTCCGTCATAATGGATAGGCGCCACCTCGTTCAGCATGGAAAGACGTGTCGTGGTCGCATAGGATGCCGCCGTCATGGCCGCCGAGCAGGCCCGGGCAGCCTTCCATGCGAGGATCGGGTGGGACAGACGCAGAGTCGAGGCGGTCGTACGGGCAATGGATGCAATGGCGTGCGTGACGCGGGCCGTGTTGTGGAGGCGCTGGATGTCGCGTGCATCGAGCACTGCCGAGAAGGTGGACTGGTTCTTGAGGTGCACGGTTGTCGTGCACGTTTTCCGGGCTTCTTGGGCGGCCTTGGTGGCGGCCGTGGTCACCGCCGTTGCGATTTTCGTGGCCTGGATAACTTGTCTGGCCAAGCCACCGATACCGGTCGGGTCGTTTGGGATGTAGGTTAAGATAAATCCAAACTTATCCGGGGTCACGGCCCGCATGATCCAGCCGTACAAGAGCCACGCGGGCGGTACCAGCAGGCAAGACAGCTAGCAAGAGGCGTCCAGAAGCCAAAATAGACCAAACGAAACAAACGCAACGGGACTGCGTCGTACGGCCGCCAGCCCTGCATCGACGGCCTCGACGCCCAGCTGGATGGCACCTGCCGCTTGGTCCACACCATCATCATGAAGCATCCAATGCTTAAGATGACCTGCCGAGTACAGGGCAGCGGCCGTGGCGGATCCTATTTCTGCAGCCGCCTTGGCCAGTAACAGATCCATGGGCCACCACTGCGCGTCGAGCAAATAGGCCCGGGCTTCCAGCAGACGGTCGGCAGCTGATGCCACACCCTTAAGCTTTGAAGATCGCATCACCGAGCTCCGGTGCTCGGTGGGGCTCGTGATCGACAGAGTCGTGTGTGGCACTTGACAATGTATCAGATTGTGAAGATGACTCGTCCCAATCCCCTTTATCCGTTCTTTTGTCCATATTATAGGTTGTATGGAATCATTTGGCTGGTTGTTTGTTCGGTGAGGTTGTTTTGATGTGGTAACTGCTGGTGCATTTTATGGATAATGGATGATGGAGACACTAGGATAATTTGTATATTTTTTTGATTTAGGGATTTAAATGTCGAATTAAGATTTTCCTGAGATTTTCCTACTGTTTCGAGTACTAATACTAAATGTTCACTCAATCTGGTCAGATGATGATGCAAGGTACTGTCCTGAACCTCCCTTGATGATTTCTCAGTATCTTATGTGACGTTGTGATCCAAGAATGACCAGAGATCGCAGTTACTTCAAAGATGACACTCCATGGACTTTGCCGTTAACTGACGTGAATCGAAGAGGCCATCTAGACAAGGCAACAAATACTTGCAACATGTAACGTGGTGAGTAATCGTATGAATAGTCCTTGGGCAATAGTTGCAATTTAGTTGCAAGGTCTTATCATCCACTTAAGCATGCCCTAACGTCCCAATACACTAGTCGTTAGTAGAGAGTAAGGCGTATTTCTATCGTAGTTTAAAAGCTTAATTCCACCACCATGCTTCAATACTAAACATTCTCCCAGTCTACACACTTTTTCAACAATCTCCAATATCTCTCTCCTTCCCTCGTTTATCAAGATGCCATCAAATACCATGCGTGTCACCATCGACGTCAACGTCGACGTCGAGTCGGGCGGGTCCTACGATGACGAAGCCTCGTGGGACGGCTGCGAGAGCTCGCCGTCTACCGTGGACGAAGATTCCAAGCACGAAGAATCTGACAACCACTTCGATAACCATACCGGCAACCACTTCGACAACTGCCCCAATAGCCACCTCGACGAACGCCCTGTCAAACGCTCTGACAACGGATACTTCCGCAATATCTTTTCCCTCAAAGACTGGGCGCCAACCAAAATCTCCGTCATGGAGGCTGCTCTCAGCCAACACCAGCACGCAATCACCTGCTTCTTGTTTGTAGCCATCCTGAACGTGGGCATCCAACTACACTTGATCAGTGTCGACTCGTGGCTCGTGCGGTTGTGGTGGCTGCTAGTCGCCAAATTCGGTGCAACTGAAGGTGCGGCGGTCGTACTGATGGCCACAGGCATAACACACCATCTTTGGACCGGCTACTTGCGTGAGTTACAGGCCCCAGTGTGGCTGCTGCAACTGTTCGTACTGGGCATGGAAGGACTTGCCCTCGTTGCCGGCCTGAGCTGGAGTTTTGCCGTCATCAGACAGCACCAGAACACGACGGTGTTCATCTTGGCGTGGCTGCTGGAATCGGCGACATTGGGGCGGCTGAACTGGCTGACCTGGCTGGACTAGGGAGAACTGCGCTCCAAAGACTACTGATTTGGCTCGATTCTCTATTGCTGTAATAAACAATGAATACAACTTTTCAGTACCCCGATATTCAGACGTGCGCAGACCGACGTAGGATGTGTGATATTCAAGACCTTTGTATATTAAACAACAGACAGGAAACGCTACCATTAATTAATTATATTGTATAGAAAAACAAAAACAAATTCGTGCCAGATAATCTATGCCTCCAACTCGTGGCGCACTTCATAGGCCGGCGCTGCCGTATCATGGCTGTCGTACTTGACCTGATAATACTTCTCAGCCGACGCCCTATTCTTGAACACTTCCGACTCTCGCCTTGTGTAGATCTCGTGCAACACCTGTCGTGGTGGCGGCGTGCGCTTGTCCTGTCCGTCCAGCTCAGACTTGTAGCAGGCGACGGCATTGTCGTGGTCTGAAGCGCTGTAGTCGGACTTTGCAAAATCAAGCATGCGGTGGTCACGCTCCGCTCTGGCCCGTTCTGCGGCAGTTTCAGCCTGTTCTCTCTTGGACCGCCGCCGACGGAGCCACAAGACTAAAAGGCCGACAATGGCGCCGATGAGCACCACTCCGCCGACGGAAACACCCGCAATGACGCCAGTAGAGAGGGCCGGCGCAGGAGCCTCTGTCTCTTTGCCATCGCCAGTACTTGTCGTGTTGGATGTGGCCGAGTTGGGAGAACAAAAATTGGTAATCTCAGCGCCTTTTTCGTCAACTGCGACGAGGTCTTCGTCCGACGTCAAGTTGGCCTCCCAGAGCGTGAACTCTTTGGCGTCCTGGTTGACGTGCAGGTACGCCGACGAGAAAAACTGCCAGCCGATCTGCGCCAGGTTGGACGCTTGCACGTTTTGCAGCGAGTCGATTAGCAGGTCCGGATTCGACGTGCTGACGTTGATCTTGCCCGTGGTCTGGTCGACGGCCGTGTGCGGCTGGACGAGCTGTTCGTTGGCAATACGCACCGACAGGCCAGACTGCAGTTTGATGGTGAGGTCGCCGTCGTACGCTGCATAGGCCAAGTCCTGGTATCGCATGTTCCAGTAGTAGATGCCGACGGACCGACTGATGGCAAAGATGGAGTTGTGGGTCAGGTTCAGAAAGCTGGAAAAGTAGGGGTCGAGCGGCATCCACAGGAGCGTGGGCAGGTTCGGAGTCAGACACGCCGCCATGGTTGCCGAGCTCGATTTGGGAAAGATGCTGGCCTCGCTGCCGTTGACATAGTTGAGCACAATGTCGGCAATGTTGACAATCATTTGAGACGGACAGCCCGGCTCGGTCGTTGTCATGGGCTGTGTGAATTTGTTTCCGGCAACTTTGGCCCGGTCATAGCCGCCAAAGACGACGCTGCCGTCTAGCTGTCGAGACGAGGACGAAACACGGCCGGGGATATTGACGCGGCCCCAGAAAAACGACCAGCTGCGGGAGGCAATCTTGCCCGTCGACACCAAAAAGTTGAGGAGAGTTGAGTTTGTACCGAGACCGACGCCCATCATTGGCGTGTACCCTTGCTCGCCCCAGTCGCTCCGAGCCACGCCCATGGGAAAGCCGTCAATTGTGAGGTTGTCGTTGATATGGAGCGAGTCGGACACGCGTTGGACTTGGGGATAGATCGCGCCGCCGAGAATCGGGTCGGCCGTGCCGTCGTATGGGAATGCATCAACGGATGCTGACTTCTTTGATGACGATGCTAGAGGATCGTATGAACCACCACGAAATGTGATACACCCGGCATCTGTCCATGGCCCGGGACCGGGACTGCCTGTTTGACAGTATCCGTTTGTGCCGTAGAGGAGTGTGCTATTCAGTGGCCTGAACCTGTCAGTATCTTCCGTCTCAGAGTATGATATTCACCTTCTAAAGGTACTCACATCATGGGCATAAAGGCCACTGCCTGTGGTGGTGATCCGATGGACATGTTCATGCCGCGAGCCACCATGTGGTTCGACAATGTGACGTTCCCCAGCCGGACGGCCGGAGGATACGGTGCACAAGCCATGATGATGCTGTGTGACGATTTCAAATGATGTCAAGGTGAAGATGTCGTGGTCATAAACGGGCATGCATTGTAGATGGGAGTCGTGATGGTCGGAGAAGAATACGCAAAATCAAATCAAGGTGTAACGAAGAGAGACATCGAGAGGAAGACATTGTGGCTGATGTGCTGACATGGATCGACTTCATGTAATACAAAAAAGGCAGACTGTTGCCATGATACCGCAGACGTCTGTAAATGAAAATCGCCTGGGTGGACCGGCCATCTTGGGACCTGCGTTAGTGTGGCGCCTAATGGACCACAGAGAGAGGACATCGTTTACCATGTTTGTTTACAAAAGTACAAAAAGGGCAGAAAGTACAAAAATATCGAGGAGGCGTGGAAAAAGCAATACGCGACGTGGCCGAGATGCAGGAGAAATATCCGAAATAATCAAGGGGATGTCTGTTGGTTTTGAGATGGAGCTGAAAGTGACAAGATATGCAGTCGTCTCTTTTTGCTTACGTTCGTCTGGGCCGTCATTGCCATTGTTACACATCACCGACAAGATGCAGCTGTCAGGGAACTTTTGTAGGGCATTCGCCAATGTCCAATGGCATCATACAGAGCTTACAGGGGTCTTGTCAAGCGGAGTCTGATCCCTGTCCCGTCCCTTCCTCCTGGGAGCCAATCCAGACGGTGAGTTTAGTGGGCCCATCCGCCCGGGGTTTAGCGCATAACTCTGCTGAGTTGCCATTGGCCATCGCCCACTGCATCCAATCCGTGTTCAACCACTAACAGTGCCTGAAGACTCCCAACCGCCGGCCCCCCAAGGAAATCTTTGCCAGCGCTCAGCGGGCCACACAAACACGGCGCTTCGCAAAACACCAGCTGTCCGCCTCTTGGCGACCGCTCAACGGGTCGCCGGCACAATTCTTTGGCTGACATCGCTCCTTGATGTTCGGCGCGTATGATCCCATGCCCAAAAACTCGCTGCCCCTGCAGTGCTGCAGAAATGGAAGAAATGCCTCTGCAGTGACAAAAATAAGCATGAAAGTGGGCCTGGAAAGCCTGAACAACAGGCCTGGTTTGGCGCCCTCACAGTCGCCTCATCCGTCAATGTCGGATTTCAAACGGGCTGCATTAACAGGATACCATCATCGAGAGGCAATGTCGAAACGACTTCTATCTTGCGTCTTTTCTTTCGTTTGTTATCTTTGATTTAATCTTGCTTTAAACATCTTGTTGTCTTTCTTTTCTCCATCATTTTGTCCCCATGTTTACTTCCCCTAAACAACCCCTATTACAGCGCACTTAGCGGCATCATCGCCCAAGATGCTCCTAAAAGGCTGCTCCTTACTGGCCCTCCGGCGGCGGGCCGTCTCGATTCCCCTCGCCCTCCTCACGACGCTGGTCGTCTACACATTCTGGGAACAGCAATCAGAAACAATCAACTCCGGTCGCGTCTCATGGCCGTCGATAATATCGGGTCTTCCGTCCAGTTCCCAAAATACCGACCTCACCCTGCCGGAACTCGCCGAGCTTTCAGAAATTCCTCCCGCCCCCAGCGACAGCGAAAATGCCGAGTTCTGCAACAAGCGGTTCTCGGCCGCCTACCTCGAAGAATTACGTGACCACTCGGTGCAGTATTGCGACGCCGTTGATGGCAAAATGCCAAAATCCCGGCTCACGTGTTTCCATGGCCACGTCCGCGAAGACCAACATGTCGACTCGTTTTGTTATGGGACTGGTGCCACATGGGATGCGGCCAACAAAAGGTTTCGGCTCGACTGCCCGGTCGTACGTCCACTTACCAACAACGAGACAGCGGACGGTATGATGCCATTGGGAAGCATCACAATGTCGTGGTTCAACACGGGGCCGAGGACGGTCATTGAGAATTTTGTCAAGTTGGCAGGGGAAGAGACCACAACTACTGTGGAGACATTGTGGCCGCACGCTCAACAAGAAGAGTCGTTTATCATTCTGGTCAAGCGCGAAGGCAACAACAATCTGTGGCACAGCCTTATGGAGATCTGGTCCATGATGAACTCGGTCGACGTTCTTCGCATCTCCCGACAAAAAGAGGAAGGTAACCCCATTTATGAAATGCCAATGGACCTCGACAACACCTACGTCGTCATGCTCGACGACTACGCCGACGAGTCCACCTTTGACCTCTGGCGGTTCTTCTCGCCGAAGAACAAAATCATCAAGCTCCAAGACATGGTCGATGACCCGGTCAACGTTCCTCTTCCCCTCCAGCTGCCCGGCAGCAAAGCCAACATTATCGTCCCAATGTCTGGTGCCAGCAACCCGCTCTGGCAAAACGACTGGACGGTGCGCGACTGCCACAATGCACCACTTCTGAAGCTCTTTGTACGGCGTATCCTTGAGCACTTCCAAATCCCACTCGCCATCCGCCCAAAGCCACATACGACAAAGGGCGAAAAGGATATTACCATTACCTTTATCGACCGCCGTGGATCACGACAGCTTTTAAATCAGGATCCTCTCTTCGACAAGCTACAAGTGAAATACCCAAATGTCATTATTGACAAAGTCGACTTTGCCACTTTATCCCTCCCAGATCAGATCCGTCTCGTTCAGGACACGGATATTTTGGTCGGTATCCACGGCGCAGGACTCACACACACCATGTTTCTGCGTGAAGGTGCCGGTGCCGTCGTCGAAATTCAGCCAGAAAACCTGGGCCATAAGGGCTTCAGAAACCTGGCGACAATGATGGACATTCAGTACTTTAGCGCAGAAGCAGAGATGGTTTTGGCTGGGGAGGAGGAAACAACAGAAAGCATGAAAGAAGAAGACAAACAGGAGGGAGAGCCAGAAAATACGACACGAAATGCACGTCTCAAGCGCAAGGCTCAAAAGGAGGAGAACAAGCCGTGGCAGTCGTCCAATGTACGGCTCAAAGAAGACCAGTTTATGGCGCTCATGGATGCAGCCATTAAATCCCTTTCTGACGACGGAATGCACAATCATGAGATGGCGTAGGAATCCTATATGTAGCAATAATGTAAGATACCAAAATAAATAAACCACGAACTTTATTATGCCATATTCTGCTACTTTTGTCAACTTCTTTGTTAAAAGTTGTCTGAATCACTTACACGGGAGTCACTTACACGGGCGCAGCCGAGCCAAGGGCACTACCGTAACACCAAAAAATGGTGTTCGGAGCCCTGAAGACGCTAAGATTCCGTCTCGTAACGCTGTAACTTCGTCTGGTCTCATTTATGTCTGGTCTTCGGTTTTGAAGAGCCCCCCGTAGAGATGACATTTTTTTGTTTGGGGTTTTTTTTTTGTTTACGTTCATAACAGTTGTTGTTATGATAAAGTACTGTTATTATAATTAAACTTACAATTAAAATATATCGTACTTCTTTTCAACAGAAAAATTGACAATAAAAATTTCATGGAATAAAGAAGAGCAAACAAAAGTTTAAAAACGGTATAAAAAAAAAAGAAGAAAAAGAAAAAGAACAAAATTACTCAAGGCAGCTTCAACTTCAGTAGTCGAAGGAGAAGTGATGCATGTCAAATGACGAGGTCTACATTATAGATGATAATTCACTATTCATGTTCAATCGTAGAGCAGGATGTACAATATGGTACTTTTCACGTTGTGCGGCAAAGTATGTCTTCGTGTATTTAACATACATACAAGGAAACCTTACAAACAACGACCAATTTTGGATTGCATTTGTACAAGATGAAAAAGAAAAAGGTGTGTGCAGACCGGACGAAAAAAACAAATAAACACGCAAACATCGGAATGACAGCCACCTGGGCCCAAAACATGCTCTAACAAGACAAAGGAAATACGCAGTAGCGTAATGGTATCACCACATCACCCTCTCTGTACGACTCCTCTCTGTATCACCACACCTCATTAACCCCCGTCTCTCCTACTCCTCAATTTTAGCCTTCTTCATCCAGAGCTCACCGATCGGGTCGCCCTCCTCGGCAATGCACTCCCACTCGCCCATGCCGTAGTGGGCGGGC
This sequence comes from Sporothrix pallida, assembly GCA_021396235.1. NCBI lineage: Eukaryota > Fungi > Ascomycota > Sordariomycetes > Ophiostomatales > Ophiostomataceae > Sporothrix > Sporothrix pallida. Next base: position 74,728 of record WNYG01000019.1, on the reverse strand, counting down.
GCGACACGACAGCCGCGGCCACCACCGCCGACAATCAGGTTGCCCGGGCGGTAGGTGGGATCTTGCTTCATGCGGCGCAGCACACTGCCATGGACAAAGACGTTGTCAGGGACGTCGCGGACCTCGCCGCAGGGCAGGGGCCAGCGGATGGGCTTCCAGGAGCCGTCGGCCTGGAGGTCCATTCTGCGGAACGGCATGTACTCCATGACCTTCCAGCTCATCACTGTGGCTTTTGAGAGTCCCTTGCCGTACTCGAGGGAGTCGTGGATGGGTGCGTTGTGGGCCTTGTGCATCATGTCGTGGAACTGCGAGCGGGGTGTTGTCAGGCGGATGTTGACGTTTGTGGCGGGGGAGGCCTCTGTCACATTCGCCTTGGCCTGTTTGCCGTTGCCGTTGGCGCTGGCGTTGCCGTCGACAGACGCGGCCTGGCTGCTGCCACTTCCGCCAGCAATGGTCTCGTCCTGGCTGTTGATGCGGACAGTGGGCGGTGGAGGCGGCGCCACGATAATGGCCGGCTCAACGACAACCTCGGGCGGGACGGAGGCAGAGGCAGCACCAGGGACGTGGAGGGCAGCCGACGGGCTCAACAGAGACGAATGGGCAGCAGCCTGCGGCGGCGGCACCAGGGTCTCCTCCTCCTTGAGGTTGGGCGCCCACTGGTTCTCGAGCACGTCCGAACAGCCCATGGCCAGCACTTTCTCGGCGTCAAACGTCAGACCGGCACGCATGGCCTCGCGGACCATCCAGGTCAGCGGCACGTGGCTGGCACTCTTGGTGCCGGGCGTAATCTCCCAGCCGCCGCCAATGTCGGCGTGGTCGCCCGAGAACCAGACTTCTGTGAGATCCTGCGGGGCGTCGTCGCCGTCGTCCTCGTTGTGGATGACGGACATGCCGGCGTTGGAGGACTCGGAGATAGCGTCGTCATCGGCACGCGAGTCGCACGAGACGGACCGGCTGTGGGCACGGTACGGCGCCGGGTTCTCGAGGTCGTCGCTGCCGTCGCCGGACTCGGCCACGTCCGACAGACGGGTTGCACGCCGGCCACGGGTCTTTTCCTCACCGTTTTCGAGAACGCCGTCCTCACCACCGTCTTGACTGACGCGGCCGTCCTTGCTCTCTTTGCGCCGGACCGATATGGCTGCCTGTAGGGAAACACGACGGGCGCGGTACTTTTCGTGGACGTCGTGCAGCACCTGGCGGGTATGGCGGTGCTTCTTTTGGTTGCTGCCAGAGCCCTGGTAGACCAGATCCTGGCGGAACTTGGCACGTCTTTCGTCGATAGAGACGGCGTGCCGGACCACCTTGGCCGAACTGCGCGCCGTGTAGGGAAACTTGCTGCGCTCCATCCACGCCGTCTCGAAGCGGGGGACACTGTTAACCGTATCAAACAGGCCCAGGAACTGGATGCGGCGGACGGGACGGGAGAACGTCTCACGGAAACCCTTCATAAAGGCATACATTTCCTTCTTCTTGTCGGCGCCGTCCTTGCCGCTGCCGTTGCGCCGGCACTGCCACTGGCTGAACGACTTCCACGCAAAGTGCACCATCTCCTCGTTGCCGTGAGACAGGAGACCGACATAGTCCAGCATCTCCGCCAGGAACCGCGCAATGTACGCGCCGCGCGAGAAGCCAAACAAATAGATTTCGTCGCCCGGGTTGTAGAACCGCATCAGGAACCGGTATCCGCCCACCACGTGCTGGTCAAACGACGACCCAAACGCGCTGTCCTTGGCCTTCATGTACCACGACCGGATGCGGGCCTTGGTGGAAGTGTTGCTCAGGCCGCCAGAGACCACGTACGTTCCAATGCCGGCTGTAAAGTCAGTACGTATTCAAATTAGAATGTTAGGGGTAGGGGTGCCTACGCTGATAGTAGTGGTACTGGTCGCCGGCCGTGCGGTCGAGCATGCGGAAGATCTTGAGAATGTTGCTGTCCGAGTCGTCACCGCGGAACTTGTTGCCCGTGCCGTCAAAGCACAGCACCAGCTTGCGCGGCCGCTTGTCGGCGGGAGGCGGCATCTCGTGGTTGTGATGGCGGCGGTTGAAAGATGCAAACGAACGGGCGTCGTCGGGGACGGTAGTCTGGAGGGCGGCGTGTGTGTGGTGGTGGTGGTGGCCGTGAGTATGTTGGTGACTGTGTTGTGCCGGTGATGTTGACTGTTCTGGGTTGAACGGGTTTTGTGTAAAGTTGATATTGTTGTTGGTGTTGCTGGCGTTGATATTGAAATTGTGCTGCTGCAAATTGGCCTGGCTCAAACTCTGCAGGGGAATGGGATACGCATCGCCGTCTTTGCCTTTGCCATCACGGGCGTCCGACTGGAAGGCGTCCATCTCCTCTGAAGTCGAGGGGACCTCGATTCTGAAATAGGGAAAGCGAGCGGGAGCCACTGCAAGGGCCTTTTTGCCGTCGTACAACGGCTGATGCGCAGGGAGGGGGGATGTGCGAGACTCGGGCAAGACAACAGCCAAGACAGTGAGAGTTCAAAAGGTACAAGACCCGCGCACAGGGTACAAAGCGGTACCTGACGAGATGGGCAGTCAAGGAGGACCAAGATGAACGATCCGAGTGGCGGTCACAGTGGCTTCGGCTTGTCTCTGATTCGGTGGTTTGTGTCGTTCTCGACTTGTATCTTCTCAGTGCGGAGTACTCTGTAGTGCACTCAAGAATGTGACGAACGGTCAGGGATGAACAGCGAGGTGCACAGCTTGGGTGCAGCAGCCGATCACAGACCGATTTGGCAGAAGGGTGTGCAGAATGGGAAACGAGAACAGGGAGTTGAGAGCAGGGAGTTTTGTCTCAACGCACGTAAACAGGGAACTTTGGGAGGTCGTGGAGTCGAGATGTCAAGACAAGGCAAGATGTGCGGTGCGTTGGGGCTGCAACCTGCAATCTGCGGTCTGCGGTCTGCGGTCTGCAGGGCGAGCAGGGCGAAGAAGTGGGGAGATGAAGTAGGAGGCGTTCGAAAAAGAAAGAAGATGATCGAGGACGAGAAAAGAATGTCGACAGGACAAAGTAATCTGGTGATGTTGAACAAAGATGAGGACAAAACACAAAAACAGCCACGAACTTGGCTTTAAGAAAAGAGGCAAAGAAAAGAAAAACGAAAGAGGAGAAGAAACGCGGAGGGACGCGGCTGTCCTAAATCTCGTGGGTTCTGTCGTGGCCCTTTGCCTCGTGGGGCAACTGACAAACGGCAGTGGGTAGAGTATCGAAAAGACGATAAAACAAGCAATGCTACTAGAGAAACGGCTAGGAAATCCAGCCAGGGACGGGCAAGGGGCTCTTCCCGGATAAGGCGATGACTACGGCCACTACGACATCAAAAGTTCAATAGTCAATAGTCTCGAACGAGGGGACGGAGCACGGAGGCAAAGCGCCCTTTTCACGTGTCGACAGTCCAGCATCGGGGGAGAGAGAACAAATGCAGGACAAGACATGCACAAAGCTTATTACGAGTACGATAGCAGGTAAGACCGGATATGGTCTAAGACAGGTGAGATGGCTCCGCCTGGTAAGGCCGTTCTTCTCGATAGATCGGTGGACGAGATGGGCGATGTGGCTACGATGGGCTGCGATGGGCTGCGATGGGCTACGATTCGTCGAGATTTGTCCATAGCAAGGCATGTCAAGCATCATGGACATCGACACATGCGGCTCAGCCTGGCCCGTGGATGCATCCAGTCCGTCTGATTCGTCTTGTCAAAAGGCATATCGGGACGTCCGGCCAGAGAATGCCTCATGATGGCTGTCAGCGGTAGAAAAACAAAGGCACAAAAGGGCGAGACGCCTGTCTTAAATGCCAATGTGGCCGGACGAATGTCTCGAAAGGGACGGAGGAGGGGTGAAAGAAGGGGAGGGGAAACAAGAAGAAGGGGAAAATAAGAGGGATGCGTTGACGACAACGACGTGGAAGAATATCAAAAATGCTCTTAAAAATCAATAGACTGCCTGACATAAAACGGGAAAAGAGGAGACGCACATAAACTATTGAAAACGAGTGTTGTGCTTTGCTATTGCAGCTTGTCTGATTCTAGTATCAATATGTGATTTTTGGAGTGAAAACAGCAAAAGCGAGTGCGCAAGTGCATGAATTCGTACCAAGGGCCAATAAAACACCGCACTCGTGCGTCTAGACCCGGCAAGGTGGGACCGGCCAGGTGTGCAATGGGCATGCAAATTACGGCCAGAATGGGCGAGACGAGGGCCCAGAGAAAAAGAAATACAAAAAAAGAGTCCAGATTCGGGTCTAGGCCGCACGGCTAGAAGGCGGTTAGCAGGCAACTAATGGCAGATAGGCACGCTAGGCGATAGCTGGTGAGGCCTAGCCTACAGGGCATATCGAGGAAAGACAGGCCCAAAGGCAAGGGAGAAACAGCGAAAGGCGACCAGAGTAAGCGATATGGAATGGGGCATGCATGACCCTGAGTAACGGTTTTCATAGGGCTGGAGGAACGGAATGAAGATTGCAGTGAAATGATGATGAATATGTCGTAGATGAAACAACAATTGTCAAGGGAACTTTAGAATAATGAGGATGTCTTTTGATTCTCAAAGGGAGGGACTGTCAAAGAAAACAAGAAGAGAAAGTCGGGGTTGCCTGCACAAAGGGATGCTCGTAAAGTCTTTCAGACTGGAAAAAGTATCGACGGCTGGGAATCGAAATAAAAAAGACAATAAAGGCAAAGAGAGTGGACAAGCAGAAATACACACAAACACAGACAATGTGGAGTTGCTAACAAAAAAGTGGCAATAGAATGATTGGCTATTGATATGCCGTCGCAAAATGGTTTATTGATTTTTGATTGATTTTTTTACGTTCTGAGCCCTGACGGAACACCTCAGCTCTGCCCATTGCGCCCGTTTAGGCCTAGTGCGCTGCACGCCTGTGGGCCCGTGTCTAAGGTCGGAAAGCAGCAAAAACAGGGGAAACCGACAAGACGAAAAACACACCAAAACAGTGGACAACGAATGCCAATCACCAAATCCTTCGTAAAGAGACGAACCCGGTCCTGGGGACGGTACGACGTGTTTGGACCGAGTGCAGATGATGGGAAATGCCGTCTTACGGTAGTATTTGATGTGTTTGCCAGTACGACGTCCCTTTTTGCATGTGCATCGAGCCTCATTGGGCATCTTTTGTTTACTTTGTCAGCTGCAAGAGTGGCGCATAAATTTTGTGCTCTGTTCTGCGGGAGCGTTTGGGGCTTCTGAGCATGTCGCGTGCGTTTTTGTACGCTTTTCTGTCCAATACACTGGCTGCATTGCACTGTGACCAGCCAACAAGCTGAAAATACGGATGCATTTCATTCACCAAATGCATCAACGAAAAACGAACTTTATGCTGAAAACTTTTCACAGCGCATCGACATTGCAGATACGAGCGCCATGCTTCCCACCTGCTTCCCGCCAAGGCAAACAAGATCGTCGTTCACACCGCTTGGCCGTTATTTCTTGCGGGTACGGTATGGGGTCTGAAAGGCAATGGGGTCCAAAAAGCAGACTTTTATCTCGACTTCCCCTCTTCTGCATCAGCTACTCCGTTGTTCTTGACAACGTCTCGTCTGGGTTGTGATCTGAGTCTGGATCAGAGCGTGATCTGCCGGATCATCATTTTTCTTCCTTGTCGACCTCTTCGTCACAGGTACGATGTACATTGAGATACTTGGTCTCTTTTGGTTACCTACAAATTACGAAGGATTGAACATCCACGACCCATTCACGGATTCTTCCTTGCTTCATTGGATTTAGATGTTCTTGGTGAAGTTCAATAAAATGAAAAATAAAGTGCAATAAGAATCCCATACGTCGGACTTCTAATTTCTTCTTAATAAGCATCACCACGCCTCCGTCCTATCCACTCGTTCCCTCTCTTCCCTGTTGCATCACCTCCAGCGCAAGTCAGGGATGGCCAAGACACAAAATACCCGGCAAGGAAGCGGGCCGCTGTCTCGGCCTTACCCCAAATGGCCCCTGTCCTCTCGACTGCCGGCGAATGGGACACGCGATAATCACAAAGTAATCCGCGAAGAAATCAAAATAAAAGAGAGGTGTGAAAATGAAGGTGGAGAGAATATGTGTGTTTAGTCGGCTTTTGTTAATCACGATGTACTTCTCAAGTATCAAGTCCACAAATGTCCATCGATGTTGCACATCGGCCCCCAAATGTCTCTCCGTGTGTTCCGTGATCCTCGATCTTGTCATCCATCTGAGTTGTCTGTGAACTCAGTCTTGTCTTTTGAGAAGTATTTGTTGCCCTCGTAATCCCTCTTTTTGCATCTGTCTTTCCTGGACGACGTACTTGTCTTTCCTTCTTTCCTATTCTCCGTCGAGCAACTCCATGTTTGCCTCGCAAAAACTTGCGGCGGGTCTGCCTCTGATCGACCTGAGTCAGTTTCTGTTCCTGTTTCTCTTGCCGTGATGAGGAAAGACATTCGAGAGGAGAGAGTCAACAGTCTGAAAGTCCATGACGAAACGAAAGCACGAGAGGCCGAGAGGGCTGCATTGAGTGACGAATGAGAGAGGGAGGAATAGAAATAAAGAAAGAAATAAGAAAGAAATGAGAAACAACAGAAGAAAAGAAAACACGAATTACGAGAAAGAACGAGTGCGAGGCTAGTTCACAACGCTCGATCCAAGACACAAATGACGGAAGAGCAGTGTCCATCCCTAGCTCGATCAGGCAGTAAGACAGTCGAGCTGAACATTCACATCTCCACTGGAGGTCTGTTCATGCCAGCCAGGATGCAGAGAGGACCCAACTCGAACAATTCCGGCCCCCAAACAGGGTCACTGTGCATCTCTTTTGCATCTCCTCTGCAGTTCAGCCCACCCCTGTGCAGGACCCGCAGTCTTCTTTTCTTCTTTTGGTATTCTCTATTTATTTCACCGTTGTGGAGAGGCCGATCGCTTTTTTGCCAGCAACTTTTGCTCTTCCTTTTTACGACTCGGCTCGATGCCGTATGAAGATAGTCATGCATCGGACTCCAGCCCATCATTGGCATTGTGGGGAGCTGTTCACACAAACCGTCCTATCAAAGACACTCGATTGCAGTCCGTAATATGAACACTTTTACACAATCTTGAAGGTGTTGGACAATAACAATGGACCGCTCCCGTGAAAACGAGAAAAGACAGGGAAATCAAAACGCCACAGGCCAACTTTACAGGCCAGCTTCACAGACCAGCTCCAATACCTCCAATACCTCAATAGCCCCTTGCTTCTTTGGGATACAACAATGTCGATGCGCATCCTCTGGGCCTCCTCCGGACCCAATCTGTAGAAAAACCTCCGATGCCAGGCCTGCCAGACCCTTGGGTTGCTGTTTGTGAGAGTCCACGCATGTCCACTTTGGCGACCTTTGTAGACCCTTTCACAACAGACGGCATATTATTCGACGACGTCTTTTGTCTTATTCGACAATCTCTGCGCCTCTGGGATTATCGTGAGAAGCAGTCCACATTTTGATAAACCTGCGGCCTGTGAGCGGCCTCCCTGCCGACGCCATGTCTCTCTTTGGCCATGACTGGGTAGCTGAACTGTCCAGTATCCCCTTTGATCGTATCGATCTGTGTCTTGGTTGTCACTTGCAGGCCGTCGTTGTAACTCCCACTGTGTGGCACCATTGTTGACTTTTCACTCTCAATCTTGACTTACCTTACCACCTCGACCTACCGTCCCAACTCTAACCTGCTACGCATATAAACCCAGAGTTGTACCCGAAGCTGACCCCCCGTGCCGTCGTCTGTGTCTCTCTCTGGCTGTATTCGTCTCGTCACTTTCTCTTTTCTCTTTTTTTCTTCATCTCTCATCTTTCTCCATCCCTCTTCCCCTTTCTTGTCTGTTTCTTTTGATATCCCTCTCTGAGTTTGATTTTCTGTCGTTCCTTCTCTCCTTCCGTCTCTTCCACATTCTTCCATCCCATCTCTTGATACCCAACCCAATCAGACACCATAACATCAACACGCCTCGTCCCGTTTAATCCATTCCCTACCTTTTACACCCACGCGTATCATATCACAATGTCTGACCGTAACTTGGTCGGCGAGAAGCCGCAGCCCAGTACCAGCATCCATGGCACGGACCTTTCCTCGTCGTCCGGCTCTGGCCCGGAGAAGCTTGTCATCAGCGGCACCATCAAGAACCGCCCGCCGCTGGCCACGGGCACCAAGAAGCCCAAGAGCCCCGGCGCGTTTGCCAAGCTGAGTGGTCTCCGCGCCGCCTCCAAGCGTCCTCTGCCGACGCAGACGGGCAATGGCACGTACATTGTGGCCAAGACGCAGACGGGCCTGCGCGAGGACATTAAGTACCTGACGTGGGCCAACGTCAAGACGGTGCTGGACCTGGCCAAGGCGAAAAAGAAGGGCGGCCCCGCCGACGACCGCACGATGCTGATGGAGCGCGTGATCCAGCTGGTTGCCGGTCTGCCGTCCAAGTCGCGCAAGCGCGAGCTGCTCACCTCGAACTTTATCACGGAGCTGTGGGAGTCGCTGGACCACCCGCCGCAGCTGTTTGTAGGCGACAAGTTCCAGTACCGCATGGCGGACGGCAGCTTCAACAACATTCACAACCCGAGCCTGGGCGCGGCCGGCACGACGTATGCGCGGACGGTGCACTCGACGATCACGGCGCCCAGCGCGCTGCCGGACCCGGGCATGGTGTTCGACTCGGTCATGCGCCGCAGTGAGTACAAGGAGCACCCCAACAACGTGTCGAGTGTGCTGTGGTACTGGGCCACGATCATTATCCACGACCTGTTCTGGACGGACCACCGCGACCACAACAAGAGCAAGACGTCGTCGTACCTGGACCTGTCGCCGCTGTACGGCAGCAACCAGGAGATGCAGGACACGATCCGCACGTTCCGCGATGGCCGTTTGAAGGCTGACGCTTATGCCGACAAGCGGTTGCTGGGAATGCCGCCCGGCGTCAGCGTGATCCTCATCATGTTCAACCGCTTCCACAACCACGTCGCCGACAACCTGGCTGCCATCAACGAGGGCAACCGCTTCCCGCGGCCGGCAGGTTCTCCTGATGATGAGGGTCTTGATGAGCGCGCCAAGGCAGCCTGGGCCAAGTACGACAACGACCTGTTCCAGACGGCGCGCCTTGTCACGTCGGGCCTGTACATCAACATCACGCTCGTCGACTACGTGCGCAACATTGTCAACCTCAACCGCTCGGACACGACGTTCACGCTGGACCCGCGTCTCGACACGGAGATCAACTCGGGCACCAGCCTGCAGTCAGAGCGCGGCACAGGCAACGTGGTGTCGGCCGAGTTCAACCTGTGCTACCGCTGGCACTCGTGCATCTCGGCCAAGGACGAGAAGTGGATCGAGGAGTTTTATGCCGATATGTTTGGCAAGCCGGCTGCCGAGGCCACCATGATGGACCTGATGGGCGGCTTTGTCAAGTTTGAGCGGTCGATCCCCGACGACCCGGGCGCACGCACCTTTGGCGGCTTCAAGCGCGGCCCCGACGGCAAATTCAATGACGACGAGCTGGTCGACTGCATGAACGACGCCGTCGAGGACGTGGCCGGTGCCTTCGGTGCGCGCAACGTGCCGCCGGCCATGCGCTGTGTCGAGGTGCTGGGCATGCTGCAGGCGCGCAAGTGGAACCTGGCCGGTCTCAACGAGTTCCGCAAGCACTTTGGCCTCAAGCCGTACGAGAAGTTTGAGGACATCAACCCCGACCCCGAGGTGGCCGACTCGCTGCGCCACCTGTACCAGCACCCCGACTTTGTCGAGCTGTACCCTGGCATCGTTGCTGAGGCTGCCAAGCAGCCCATGGTGCCCGGTGTCGGTATTGCGCCGACGTACACGATCTCGCGTGTTGTTCTGTCGGATGCTGTGGTTCTCGTCCGTGGCGACCGCCACTACACGGTGGACTATGGCCCGAAGCAGCTCACGAACTGGGGCTACAAGGAGGTCGACTACGACCTCAACGTCAACCACGGCTGCGTGTTCTACAAGCTGTTCATCCGCGCCTTCCCCAACCACTACAAGCAGAACAGCGTGTATGCCCACTACCCGATGGTCGTCCCCGCCGAGAACGTGCGCATCCTGCAGAGCCTGAAGCGCGACCACCTGTTCGACTTCTCGCGCCCGACGGCCATCCCGCAGCGCGTCAACATCACGTCGTACGGCGGCGCCCAGCATGTCCTAGAGAAGCAGGACATTTACAAGGTCACGTGGAACGAGGGCCTGGGCTTCCTGATGGGCGAGCCGGGCAACCGCTTCATGCTGTCGGGCGACACGCCGCTGCACGCCCGCCAGCGCCAGTGCATGGGCGCGCTGCTGTACCACGATACCTGGAAGGCCGAGGTCAAGGCCTTCTACCGGTCGACGGTCAACTCGCTGCTCAAGGAAAAGAGCTATGTGCTCGCCGGCAAGCGCCAGGTCGACATCATCCACGACATTGGCAACATTGCGCACACGCACTTTGCCGCCCGCGTCTTCAACCTGCCCCTCAAGACAACCGCCAACCCCAAGGGCGTCTACTCGGAGCAGGAGCTGTACATGGTGCTGGCGCTCATCTTCGTGACCATCTTCTTCGACATTGACCCGGTCAAGTCATTCCCGCTGCGCCAGGCCACCAAGGAGGTGTGCTCGCAGCTGGGAGCGCTGATCGAGACCAACGTCAAGCTGGCCCTCGGCCTGGGCATGCGCGCCATGTTCTCGGGCTCTGCGCCCAGCAAAAAGGCCAACGACGCGCTCGCAAGCTATGGCCTCAACATGACCAAGGGCTTGAGCAAGGCGGGCCTCGACGCCAAGGAGATCGCCTGGAGCCAGATCCTGCCGACCGCCGGCGCCATGGTGCCCAACCAGGCCGAGGTGTTTGCCCAGGCCGTCGACTTCTTCCTGACGCCCGCTGGCAGTGTCCACATCCCGGACCTGCACCGCATTGCCAACGAGCCTGAGTCGGACGAGAACAACGCGCTGCTGCTCGGCTACGCCATGGAGGGCATCCGTCTTGCCGGCACCTTTGGCTCGTACCGCAAGGCCGCCACCGCCGACACCATTGTCGAGGACGACGGCCGCCGTGTTCCTGTCAACGTCGGCGACCGCGTCTTTGTCAGCTTCGTGTCCGCCGCACGTGACCCCGTCCACTTCCCCGACCCGGACACCGTCAACCCGCGCCGCCCGCTCGACAAGTACATCCACTACGGCGTCGGCCCGCACGCCTGTCTGGGCCGCGACATCAGCCAGGTCGCCATCGTTGAGCTGTTCCGCGCGCTCTTTGCGCACAAGAACGTGCGCCGCGTGCCCGGTCCGCAGGGCGAGCTCAAGAAGGTGCCGCGCCCCGGCGGCTTCTTTGTGTACATGATGGAGGACTGGAGCTCGTACTTCCCCTTCCCGACCACCATGAAGGTGATGTGGGATGAGTAGGTGCGGGGGAGGAGATGTCAATTGTCGTTATCGTGTAATGGAGAAATCGAAGGAGCGAAGAAGGAGGGGTTGTCGGTGTTGTAAATGCCTAATTGTGTACACGCTTGTTAGTTTTGTCAGATATACCAAATTGAATCGTTTTGTTGATACTTGCCGCTCCTCGCAGAGTTGTGTTGTGATTCGTTACCTCGTCTTGTTTTTCTTCCTCGTCGACTTGCTTGTTCACTGGATTTGTTGACTTTCGCTTTGTTGACTTTGACTCCCTCGACTCCCTCTTCCCCTAATGCCGATGTCACCAAGGCTGTGGCTGAGTGGGGCTTGACTGGCTTGTTTCATTACATAATCATATCCACCAATCACGGGCCCCTCCTTCCCCACTCTCCACACGCGACGCGACGCCAATAGCGGGGACCCGCCTGTATCCATCACCAGGCTGTCCTTTCATCAATCAACATCACAGCCGTGCGGCCATCAACGATGTAAGTGATCTCTCGAGTCATCCTGTCTATTTTGCACACCCTAACCTCCCAGGATCGACCCATCAATACGCATCCGGCGTGCCATCCACGCAAACGACCAGTCGCTCGTCCGCCGCATCCTGGCGTCGCATCCCCAGCTCTTGCACAACCCCGACACCTCCGATGCCGGCCTCTCCAACTCGAACCTCCACCTGGCAGCCTCGCTCGGCCACCTCCAGATCTGCCAGCTGCTCATCGACGCCGGCCACGAGCAGGGCGGGCCCGCGCTCAACGAAAACTATGAGACGGCCCTGATGCTAGCGGCGCGGGCCGGTCATATCGAGACGGTCAACTACCTCTGCCTGACGGAGCCGGCCTGGATCCTGTGTGTCGACAAGAACGGCCGTGACGCCATCATGGAGGCCAGCCGCGGGGGACACGACACAGTGGTGCAGATTCTGTTGACGTACATACCGTCTGGGCCAGAAGAAGCCGTCCGACGAGCCGACATGAACGGCAACACAGCCCTCCATTTTGCCAGCAGCAACGGCCACTTGCTGGTGCTGCGCACACTCCTGGCCGCCGGCGCCGACGCCGACCACGAGAACGACTGGCGCTGGACGCCCGTCGCCTACAGTGCCTCGGTCCAGGCCGAGGTCTACCTCAAGAACCTCATCAACCAGACAAAGGCCCAGGCTCAGGCGGCAAACGGCCAGCCACAGCCGCAACCGCAACCGCAGACACAGACCCAGGCCTCACCCCGCAAAGGCCGCCTCGCGACACCAGAAATGTTCAAGCGGGGACAGCTAGGGACCATGGCGTCTGGACTGCGGCTGGTCCGCGAAGACGATCACGAGAAGGGCAGGAGGTAACGTGTTCAAGGGCTGGGTTGCCATCGTCGTCTGCTTCTTCTGGTTCTTTTTTGATGTTCCATCTTGGTTTCTTTCCTTCGTTTATACCGGCAAGCGTGCGTTGGATCTGTTTTCTGTCTTTTGGCGTTATGGGAGTCTACTTCTTGGTCTGTCTTGGTTGGATCTTTTTCTCTTTTCACTCTGTTTAACGACCCCTTACGTACATTCCTTTTGTTTCTGTTGCACAGGCAGTCAATTCTACTCCGTCTCAGTGCACTTTGCCTCGTCATCACCACTGCCGTTCGTGGCCTTCCTGGCAGCTTCTCTTACGCCTCCTGCCTACTGCCAGCGTCACGCCTTCCGTCTGATGCCATCTTTCTGCTCTTGCCGCGTCAGCTGCTTCCTCCTTCTGGGAGCTCCTGCTCTCTCGGGGGCGGTATAAAATGGCCTCGATTCCCCCTCTGCTAACTTCTAGAATCGCACACAACTTGCCGTTAACAACTCTCCCGACAGCCAGCATCATTATCACCATCCACCTGACTCACAAGCTCGACGACTCCTCCCACATCCATCCTCGACACCTGCAAACTGGATTCCTACAGACGGCCAGCGGCCGCACCACGCGCTCCAGGACTCCAGATCGGCCCTCTTCCATACCCAGCGACAAAGGTCATCATCGGCCAGTATCTCTCGTCAGGCCAGCAAGACAACGTCGACTTCTGGGGCTGGCTTATCGAGGCTGCCTTCTACAACGACAACGACGAGAAACTGTGGGCGACGCGCATCTTTCTCGCACAAAAAGCGTACTAGAACACTCAATACTCCCCTCAAAATGGCATTCAGTGGATTCGGCGGCGGCGGCAACCCACGCTACGGCCGTGACCTCAACGGTGCCCTCCCGCCCGCGACGGGCTTTTCCGGCGTCAACGCGCGGCCTGGCCAATACTACACGGCCGGTGTTCCTGGTGTGCCTGGTGTTCCCAGTGGGTGGCCCTACAACCAGCCGCAGTATTTCGTCGGTCAGGGACAGGCCACCAACCCAATGCACTTGACCGCTGCTGCTGCTGGCCGGCAGATCAACACAATCAACCACCCACCCGCCATCGCCCAGGGCCAGGGCCCGTCACCGACTCATGACCGCAATTTCAGGACCTGCAGCATGCGCAACACCACCGGCGGCTTTGGCTGCGAGCCCGGCTACAACTACTTCTTCCCGGCCGAGCACACAAAGATCCACGTCCTCAAGACAAACCCGACACCCCCATGGCAGCTGCCCAACAATTTCCTTGTTTCTTTCCACGCCGCCCACGTGCCCGTCAACACCACCGTCGCCGAGCTGATGAAGGGTTTCGGCGCCAAGAACCCCTTGCCAAAAAAGAACATAATCACCGAAGTGTGCCCTGGCGGCGGCGGCAAGTGGTACAAGGGCATCGAAGTCAGCGGCGACAACATGGACATGATGAAGAAGCCCATCAAGGAGCTCGGCTGGGACGGCACGCGCACCGGCCTTAGGGGGCAGAAGAAGGTCGTCTACATTTACGTGCAAAACGGCAAGGACAAATAAAAGGAGGCAGTTGGGGCGGTCGGTTGCTTTGTTGGGGGAGTTTGTTGTTTTGAAACTTTTGCCTTTTGCAGTCTGTTGTTTGTTAAGCCTGCATTGTTATCGAGTAGGCTTATGATAGATGTACTAGCTCTACGATGTGTGTTGTTGGTTGAGTGTTTCGTTACCATGACAAAGCGTTGGTTTTCTCTCGTTCCAATAAAAAGCATTTCATATCCAAAAATCCAGCGCCTAGTTTACTTAGAGATCCTCAGTATTCCTAGTTCTCGTTGTATTTGTTATATGTGTTGTAAATCCTGTAAGTCCTGTAAGTCTTGTAAGTGCCTTTACATGCTGCAAGTGCTCATATGTAAATGAAAGCATAAAGCACATTGGCTGAATTTGATTGGATTTTGCTTGATTTTATCAAATTTTAATTTTGTCTTATTTTCATTTACGCAAGCCCTCCAAAAAAAAAAAAAAAAAAAAAAAAAAAAAAAAAATTAAAAGTTACCAATTTTTTTTTTTACGAAAAAGACGACAACCCATTATTTGCGTCTGTCACAACCATTCACAGATTCATGGAAGGGAACGTAGATAAAACAAAGAAAATAAATTGTGTAGTAAATGTACATGATTAGTGTTTTGCGCGACGCAATGTAGACGCCGCAGAACCAGCCCCCAAAATCCACCGATAGTTTTCATATATTGATATACATTGTGAGTCATTCAAGACTCAACCCAGAGACCTCCTCCTCCTAATTCATTACCTAGCGCTCGAAGTCTAGTAGCCATAGTAGCGCGGCTCGTCAAAGACGTGGTAGCGGTGGCCACGGACACCCTCGCCGCGGAAGAGGGCCGGGAAGCGCCAGCCGACGGGCACCTCGGACTCGTCGACGCGGTTGTTGCGGTTCTCTTCAGGGACGTCAAAGAGGTACTGGGCGCGCTCCTTGTTGTCGGGAACGACAAACTTGGCGACCTGCAGCTCGGTGTCGGTAATGGTGCTGCGGCTGATGCGGGCATAGCCAACACGCTGCAGGCCCTTGAACAGGATGTACTCGCACCAGCGGTCCCAGTCGGTGGGGTCGACGTCGTGCATGCCCGAGGTCTGGGAGACGTAGGTGTTGTAGTTGCCCTCGAGCGGTTTGGTGACGAGGTAGCTCAGCAAGAAGCTAGGACGGTCGGTGCTGCCCATCAGCTTGGCGAGGTACTCGGATTGCAGGCGACGGTCCTCGGGGTCCTCCTCCTGGCCCGAGTGGAAGACGAAGCAGTCAACGAGCGTGCCGTGCACATCGAGGGTGGCGTGGATGGCCGGGGCCAGCTCGCCGACAGGGCTGGGCAGCAGGTGGTGGGTCGAGTTGACAATGGGGAACTTGGAGAGCAGGGCCGCGCCCCAGGTGTGCTTGTTGGGGCCCGGGCCGTAGTCGACGTACATGCCCAGGTCCTCGGCCAGGAACTGCGTGGTGTCGCGGTTGCCCATGATGATGCGCTGCAGGTCGCTCTCGAGCAGACCGACGACGTCAAGCTCGGCCTCCTTGATCAGATCGCGCATGCGGCGCTCGGAGCTCCACATGTCGTTGTCCAGGCTGAAGTGGATGGTCCAGATACCAGCCGTAATAACACGGTCGTCCTGGTGGTAGCCCTTGTAGTCGTTGGTGGGGAAGCGCATGAACGCGGCGCACAGGAACAGAATGTTGAGCACACCAGTGACACCGAAGAAGTGCTTGCGGTGGCGGGCGGGCAGGGCGTTGCTGATAACACGCTTGGTGTACTTGGCAGGGCGCTGAGCCGCACGGGTGGTGTTAAGGTTGAAGACACCGCAGCCGATCAGAAGCATCATGACAGTCATGATCCAGTCGGTGTGCTCACGGACAAGAGGGCCACCCGGAACGAAAGCATAGGCGACGACCCAGACGTGGAAGAGGACCATCAGGTTGTAGATGAAGAAGCCGAGACCGAATGTCAGGGCAGGGCTCTTCTTGGACGAGGCCGAGATCAGAGGAATGGACAGGGCGATGAGGTAGGTGGCCAGGACGGTGGCGCCGTAGAAGCCGAACCAGTTGCTGTAAAGGGTAAGGACGGCAGCACCGACAGAGGCGACACCGAAAGCCGACCAGGAGGACACAAGGCCAGGGGCAGACACGCCGAGGACGACACCACCAGTCATGGCGAAGATAGTGTAGTAGGCATGGATGTTGGACAGAGGACCGCGGACCGGGTAGCCCTCCCAGACCCAGAGGATCATGGTGCTGGTGTCGGACAGCAGCGAGTGGAGAGCGAACATGAGACCGCCAAAGCTCAGAGCGTACAGGCCAGATGACGGGCCCTTGACACTGGAGCGGTCAACGTCGCCACCAGCGGCAGCCGGGCGTCTGCGGGTGAAGCGAAGCGCAGCCAGGATGGCCAGGACGAGACCAGTGCCGTTCCAGCCGCCATTCTCGGCGTGCATGATGGGCCAGATGGGGTTGTTGGTGTGCCAGGCGAATTTGGCAATGCTGGACATGAGCAGGCCAATGACAAAGGCGAGGACGCGCGACTCGACGCGCGACTCCTGGGCGGCGTCGGCGTAGAAGGTGGCAGCCCAGGCCAGGCACTGCATGGCGACACCAAAGGAAATGGTAAACAGACGGTAGACGGGGTCGTGGATCGTGTAGGCGACAAGTCCGGCGAGCGAGAGCAGGTGGACGAGACGCAGGTTGCGGATGACGAGCGAGCGAAGAGGGCGGATGCCGAGCAGGAGGGGGGAGATGGTCGACATGACAAAGGCCTCGTAGCCGGAGATGCCCATGTGCCAGAGCGGGAAGTACCAGATGGTGACGCCCAGGCTGGTCAGGACGGACCAGAAGGCGAAGCCGTGGTAGACATCGGCGGCGGCGTCGAGGGCCTCGCCGACGGTGAAGGTGGTGGAGAAGATGCCGGCGGTGGCCTTGTCCTTTTCGTGTTCGAGCGACTGGGAGCGGAGGGCACTGCGGGAGAAGAGGTTTAGAATGTGTCTGAGGGTGGAAGGCGAAACGGGGCGTGGATGGAGATCGTGGAGGACGGGTGTCAAAGACAAGAGACTGGGGGACATGGAGAGGGAGGAAAGCATGGAAAGGCAACATGGACGGACATGGGACAAGGACTGGGCAGAATGGTGATAATTGTTGTATTGTTGTTGATTTTGTTGACTTTGTTGAAGTTTTGTCGTAATTCGTAGTGTCCCAATCCCACGCCATATTTCCATGTACCATCCCCGCTTCCCCGGATTTTATGTCACTCCCGTGTATACCCCCAGTGTCTGATGTCTTGTCTTGTCTTTGTTGCCCGTCTCCCTCTATTTGGGAAGCCATTGCACGTACCCCTTGCTGATGCCCTTGGTATCCTTGACGACAAGCTCAAAGGTCTCAAAGTCGAGAGCGGTGACGGCATCGAAAGCGACGTCGAAGAGCACAAGCGCCCACTCGAAGAAAGCGTAGATCGTGTAGGCTAAACTGTTAGTGGGAGTTGATGAAGACGAATAGAGCGGAGAAGGACCTACCCCCCGGGACGCGGTGCACTTTGTGCTGGATGAAAAAGTAAACGAGCGGGATGATGGTGCCGAAAAAGGCGCCGGCAATGTACTTGCGGTACTTGATGGCGGTGGCGTTGTTGGGGCTCAGGGCGAGGCAGCCAAACATCCAGGGGATGGTGGCCACGAGATACGAGATCATGAAGATGTCGTGCCAGTCGTGGTTGTCGGTGGACGTGACATAGGTCCAGCCACCGCAGGTAAACGTGCGGAAGACGCCAAAGTAGCCGACGATCTTGGGCAGGCTGCGGCCGGGCTTGGCCGTCAGCAGGTACCAGAGGCCGACGAGCGCAAAACGGGGACCCGATGTCAAGGCAATGAAGAGCATAAAGAACGAGCGCTCAGGGAAGCGATCGCCAATGGTGGCCGAGACGGACGGGAACCATTCTTGCGGGTAGCCGAACCACTCATTCTGGACGATCTTGGTGTAGTGGAGGGAGACGCCGACGAAGAGGGCACTGAGGAAGGCGGCTGAAAAGTTAGCGAGGATACGAGATGCGATCGTGGAAGACCAAAGTCGAAATCACGAAACTCACCATATGCAGCACCGGTGTGCAGCCAACTCACCCAGGCGCCATTGAAGGAGAGAAGCACGCCCGCGTCCTTGTCCTTGTATCTGGACGCCATGGTGGGTGGTGGGGGCGGATGTGTCAAGAGAGGTCGATCTGGTGATGATTCGATGATGCGATGCGATTGAATGCGATTCGCGATGAATGCGCTTCGGAAGGCTCGGAAAAGAGCAAAACGCGGCTGGAGAACGTCAATGAACGAGGGACAAGAAAAGAAGAAGCGACAAGGCCAAGTGCCAACAACAGACACGAGATGGAAAAAGAACGACGATCGATGCTGCGCGGGCACCGGGCATGCAGTTGACAGGAGAGAGAAGCAAAAGAGAGGAAGAGAGGAAGAATTTCGAATTGACACGAGCACAAGCTCAAGCTCTGGATGCTAGCGTTTGTCAGATTGTCATTTGTTGGCAGGCACGCGCTGGAAGCCTCGGCGCCCCTGAAAAAGGGAGGGCAACCCCCTCATGTCAGACGGATCTGGCCAATCAGAGGCCGGCTGTCGTATTAAGACCGCGGTGGAGCTACGCGACAGAACGTGCTTTGGTGCCTTCCCAAGTTTCTAGCACTGCGGTTAGCGTGCTTTCCCCTGTATTTGCATCTCTTTGTTGAAGGTGATTCAAGAGCGCGTCGACGAGAGCTCAGTTGGCATTGAGTGTGCTGTTGTTTGCTATATCATGCATATTGCCAGCACAAACTGTTTCTTGTCCAAGAAAACAAGAAAGACACACCTTTTCATCTCATACTGAAGCATACGGCGCATCTCGTTGTCGTCTGGTTCCTGCTTGCATTTTTGGCGTGATTTTAGTGGGTCTGCTATTGCTAGTCCCGCTGCCACCACACTTTATTTCGGGATCACTTTGCGAGCTCCTTCCCGGCTCCCGGCTTCTCCTCATTGTCCACATTGGGAAGCTGGACAACAACGACGACAGCCGAACTTCCAGACCATCCTACACCACGACGTTCTTCCCGACCGCTGCCCTTCCAAGTTACACGACCCTCGACTTCCATCTCGAACTCCCTCCAGAATGACCGATGGGAGGCACCGTGTCTGGTTCGACCGGGACTGACAGCTCCTTCAAATACCTTTGCTCTCGTGGCTCAAGACCTGTGTCTTTGACAGACAGCCAGACTGGCACAATGCCTCAACGGGCAATAGAAACATGGCTCAAGACACGGCCGGCAACCATGGACGCGTCGACGATAGCATCGGTGCCTGGGCCCTGAGCCTTTGGATGCGAGCCCGTGGTGTCCGCCAAATGGGAATGCTCGAACACCAAAAGAAGTCACGGGCTGGGATGGCGATGACTGCCTCCTCTTGGACGAGTCTGCCTACAAAGAAGTGAAGGCCGTCTGCAACGAGCAACCAATGCCGCAGCTGACGAGCACAAGAAACCCGACGACCAACACAATGTGTGCCTACCGATCAGGTGTCGACACCAGCCCAGTTCTGCTTCGAGTTCGATCTGCTGGCGACCGTCCCGAAGGCGGACATACCACACAAGTCTCAATGGATGCGCGCCGTTGTTGTGTTTTAGCACCTTCAACAGCGGCGTCTGCGACCTCTCTCTACAGAGCCAGTATGCCAGTACGCTTGTCTGCTGAAGAGCAGTCAGTTTCCTGCATATTCCAACTACTTGCGTCCGAGCCACCCAGAACGGTCTACACTGTCAGATTCCCTGTGAGGACAGGGGATGGAGAGACGAAGAGATGGGGCGAGAAGAAACGAGGAGAATGGGAGGAAGGAGCTCGATACTGCGGCCCTGTGTTCAACGATTCCAAGCCGATTGCCATATCAACCCTTGTTGATCTCACTGCCCCCAAACTTTAAATACAGGGCGGTCTTTGAAATGGCGCCGGGTACACTTTGGTAAGTTTGTTCTCGTTTACTGATTTCAGTTGGTTGTAATCAAGTTTCGCCAGAGACTTGTGGTGGCCAAAGGAGAACTGGGAATAAGACATGAAAAGAGTAAGGGAGAAGAGATAACGCAATCCACGAAGCAGACATCGGGTTGTGAGGGATATGAGCGTAGTCACGTAGACAAGGTCATTGTATCGTAGGATTATGTTGTGCTTACTGTCTTGGCTCTTGCCTGTAATGGCGATAGCCTGTGGCTTCACTTTTCGGACACAAAAGCAGGGGAATCAAAATCAGAACAACAAGGCCAGAATTGGACGGAAAGGAAGATGGCGTTTCAACCGAGACTAGACGTACTTCACCCATGTTCTGTATAAACTCACATCTCTCATCTGCACTTCCAGAAAGATGATTATGCTACCCATGCGAATACACATTGATGAGCTGGGCGAAAAGAGAGAAAAAAAAAGGGACAAAAATATCCCGACAGCAGTTTCAATCTGTTGTAGTTACTGATTAAATGTTCACAAACACTGCTCTGTTGCTCCATATGGCCCAGACCATGATCACAATTACCGACAGGCAGAGAATTTTACGTTCTGTCTGCCAGAGACTGGGGTAACTGGAAAGACGCAAAGGATGGTGTGCAGCCTCCACGAATGGTAATTATCCCACGGGGAAGACAAGATGAAAGATAGTTGGATCTTAAAGTACCACTGAGCAGGCTGCTGTGCGGAAAAGAGGCTCGACAGGTTCCTCAAGTAGAATGGCAGTTCTTATCGTCTGCTCCGCCTTATCGTTCTAGCATGATGTCTAACGCTGTCCACGAGCGATGTCCACGAGTGATGTGGAGCCCCATCGATCGTGAACGCCTCTCACTACGTTGGACTCGCTTCTCGCCCTCTCGCTGTACCTCTCGCTGTATCACTCGGTGAGATTTTGTCGACCGGAGATCGCCGGGTGTGCTTGGAAAAAGTTGATTAAGGCGATCTGTGCTAGTGTATTTGCGTGTTAGTGGGCGGACCCCGCAACCTGTGCACTTTCCATTGGCAGAACTTGCAAGAGACAGGCTCAGAAAGCTTCCACTTTGCCACCAGACCTTGTTTTGTAGGTAACGAAGTACCTTGCAAGCGAAACAAAGTCATACAAGTACATTGTTAATTGACCCTCTTCGTGGGAGAATGAAGCAAAAAGACCAGGTCAATGATGCCCATATGTTCTCGTGATGTTTGGCTTTGTTTCATTTATTTCCAACCCATTTTCATCTGTGAAGCACAAAGGACGAAAGGGAGGAAAACGCATCGTCTTATTCACTTTAGGTCCGATCTGCAAGATGTGTTTCACAAGAGAGTGTCACAGAATAGTTTACCTGCTTGAATGAGACATGATGTCACGATCAAGTTACGAGATTTCACTCCATTGTCTGTACTTGTCCCTGTTCGTATGTTCCACGCGAGGAGCCGTCGAAAAAGCTTCTAGAAGGCTGGGCATTCCTTGTTTTTGCTCTTTTTGCCCTAAAAACTCGTCCCCTGAAACTATTTCGGGCAGTTTGTTTAAGGCGGAATAGGGCGTTTTGGTTTAGTGGCGGCATTTGTCTGCCGCCCGTCTTACGATGTGCGATTAGCGCCTTGGACACTGGGCACGGCAGGGGTAATAGTTTAACCACTGTCGTCAGATGACGAGGAGGTGGTGGTTAAGATGCATTGTCTCTTCCTTTCTTTTTCTACTACCGAAGTCCACCCACACACTTATACACACACTTGCACTCTGATCTCGGTCCTTTTCACATAAAAACTGGGGTACTTTTGTCCAGCGACGACGGCATCTCCAGAGTCGACATTCTGGCAGAGAAAAAGCCTCAATCTACACAGGACGATGTTTTTGCTCCGGGCCTACTCAAGCACCCCTGCTCGGAAATTCCTTCCTTTTTCGACGCAGGGCAAGGAAATGGGCAGCGTGACGGGGTTCCCGCAAAGCAGGAAAGTGTGCAGGAAAGCGTGCTCAGGCGTGCTCTTGGGGTAGCTTTCCCCATTGATCTCCGCTGATCCACATCTCGTCTGCCCTTCTAGGAAACGATTGGTTTTGAGGTTGGAGTGATATAGACTGCGGAGAGAAGGGAGACATTTTTACAGACAGAGTACGGAGTACGTGTGGCATATGACATGCAAAATGTTGCAAGTTGAGATGGGGGAAATGTGGAAGTGTGGGGAGCTGTCTGTACGCCAGCAGATGAAGAATTATTTAAGGTGACGCCCTCCCCATGTTGATCTGCAGTCCCTTGATTATCTTCAACTCAGATTTCTTTTTCATTAACTCCCTCGACAGTACCACAAAGTCACGCGTCACTCACACAATGGAACACGAAAAGACTAGAGCCGAGGCTCTCGAAGTTGTCCGCGGCGGCGGCCAGCAGGTCGACGAGATGATCGAGGACATGGAGCGTCTTCTCGAGGAGTCCGGCGGTCTCGAGACGGGCTTCTTCCACGTCCAGTTCAAGGACCCGCGCAAGTTTACCTGGCTGCTGGTCGCCTTTGCCAGCATGGGCGGTCTGCTGTCGGGCCTCGACCAGAGTCTGATTTCTGGTGCCAACCTGTATCTTCCCAAAGACCTGGGCATCGACACGCGCCAAAACAGTCTGGTCAACTCTGGCATGCCGCTCGGTGCCGTCGGTGGTGCCCTGCTTCTGTCTCCTGCCAACGAGTACCTCGGCCGCAAAAACGCCATTATCCTGTCCATCCTCCTGTACACTGTCGGCGCCGCCCTCGAGGCCGGGTCCATGAACTTTGGTATGCTTTTTCTCTCCTCGCTACGCTCGTTTTCTCCTCGCTGCGCTCGTTACACCCGTAACAATAATAATCACTAACCCACCTCCCACCTCCAGGCATGATTGTTGCTGCTCGTGTTATTTTGGGTGTTGGTGTCGGTCTCGAAGGCGGCACTGTGCCCATCTACGTGGCCGAAACCGTCGAACGCCGTCTTCGCGGCAATCTCGTCTCGCTCTACCAGTTCAACATTGCCCTCGGCGAAGTATTGGGATACGCTGTTGCTGCGATCTTCCTCCGTGTTCCCGGCAACTGGCGGTACATTCTCGGCTCGTCCCTCGTCTTTTCGACCATTATGTTCTTTGGGTAGGTCGCTCCTTCCTGCATCGTCGCTCCTTCCTGCATCGTCGCTCCTTCCCGCGTCGTCGCCCTTTCCCGAATGGGTTCTCCTTCCTGTTTGGTGATGATTATGTAATACTGACAACGACAGAATGCTCTTCCTCCCCGAAAGCCCACGATACCTCATCCACAAGGGCAAGATGCTTGATGCATATAAGGTCTGGAAACGCATCCGTGGCATTGAATCGGCCGAGTCGCGCGAGGAGTTCTTTGTCATGACGGCCGGTGTTCGTCAGGAGCAAAATGCCGTCAACGAAGGCGCGAAAAACAAACGGTTCCCCTGGATGGATTTCTTCACGGAACCACGCGCCCGCCGCGCCCTCATCTACGCCAACATCATGATCCTTCTCGGACAGCTCACTGGCGTTAACGCGATTTTATATTACTTAAGCGTTTTGTTGAACCAGATTGGCTTCGATGCGGAAAAAGCAAACTACATGTCGCTCGTCGGCGGCGGCGCTCTGCTGATCGGCACGATCCCGGCCATATTCTTGATGGAGAGGTTTGGCCGCCGTTTCTGGGCCATCACCATGCTGCCGGGGTTCTTTATTGGCCTCGTTCTGATCGGTGTGAGCTACCTGTTCTCCCTCGAGACGGACCTGGTCAAGGTCGAGGGTCTATATTTCAGCGGCCTCGTTCTGTACATGATGTTTTTCGGTTCCTACGCCTGCCTGACGTGGGTCGTCCCCTCCGAAGTCTACCCGACCTACTTGCGCAGCTACGGCATGACCACGTCCGACGCCATGCTCTTCGCAATGTCTTTCGTTGTCACCTACAACTTTTCCGCCATGCAAAAGGCCATGGGAAAGACCGGCCTGACGCTCGGATTCTACGGTGGTATTGCCGTCGTCGGCGAGATCTACCAGCTCTTCTTCATGCCCGAGACCAAGGACAAGACGCTCGAAGAGATTGACGAGGTCTTTGAGCGGCCCACCATGAGCATTGTCCGCGAGAACTGGGCTGGTATCAAGGAGAACGTCTCCAACATTTGTCATGGCCGCATTGGCGAGGTCTTCAGCCAGCAGACCAAGAGACGGCCCAACCTCCACAACGAGGACATTACCATGAAGGCGTAGTTGGTGCCGGGCTATACTTAATTTATGCAGACCGTGTGGAGGCTTCAACATACTCGGTCGTTGTAGCCTTCAGAAATGGTGAAACTAAATATATGATTACAAATATTCAAAAATACATCTACACCAGAAACTAAACAAATGCCGAACTGTGCAAGGTCGCAAAGTCAATCTCCTCGGCCAGCTTGATGTGTCCAGTCAGAATATCAAAGTCGCCCTCGTCGTCAGCCTTCGTGGTGCCTCTGCCCCAGTGTGAGAAGCGGTTGTTTTTGTAGCGCTCATCACGAAACTGGCCCGCCTCGAACACAAAATCCTCCCATCTTGGCTCGGCCAGCGTCTCAATCCGGTGGCGCGTCGTGCCCGGCCAGCCAATCACCACGCGCGAGTCCGGCCCGTCTAGCTTGAACCAGCTGTTGCAGCTGCTGGCCACCACTGTGTTCTCGAAATACTGCGCGATCCAGTCGTTGAAGTCGGTGGCGGCCTTCTGCGTCGGGCTGCACGACGCGTACCCGTCCCTCCTCAACTTCCTGAGAACACGCGCAATGTAGGCGGCCGAGGCCTCGCAGTGCAACGGCACGGACCCGCCAAAGGCGTTGCCTTGCGCCTGCAGGACCTGAAAGTAGTTGGGCGTGTTGGCCGCCATGACGCCCAGGTAGGTTTCGGGAAAGCCAGGGGAACCGCCGGGCCTCCATGTCTGGGCCAGATCTTCACCTGTCGAGCCAATCACAGGGAACCGCGGATAGAAGCCGTCCTGGAACCCCGTGGCAAAGACAATAATGTCGACATTGCGAATATCGGACGAGCCTGCCGATTGGATGCCGTTTTGAGTGACTCGTGTGATTCCCTGGTCAAAGTAGTCGACATTAGGGCGCAAGAATGCCTCCAAGTAACCCGGCGCCGGCGTCAGTCGCTTGCATCCCGGTGCATAATCGGGCGTCACCCGGTCCAGCCAGTCCTGCCGTCCATCCAGTCGACGCAACATCCCGTCGAGCAGTTGTTGCCGGAAAGCGCCGACGGCGTCCTCGTCGACCGTCCAGTCATAGTACTTGTTGGTCATCCCGCGCTCTAGGTCGCGGCGGTAGTCTTTGTAGGCGCCGCCGTCCTTTTCAAACGTGGCCTTCTCGTCATCCGTGTACTCGTGTGCCCCAGGGTTCTCGTGCGAAGCAGACACAAGCCCGTCACGGAAACGCGCTGTCACATACACTTTGGACCGCACATAGTGGTCAATGTGTGCTGCCCCGTTTCTCACCAGATTCGGCAAAATCTGCTGACCAGACGCACCATTTCCAACGACGGCAATCCTTTTCCCTTGAACATCGAGATCGGACGGCCATTGCGCAGTGTGGACAACACGCCCGGCAAATGAGTCGAGGCCGTCAATCGCCGGGATCTTGGGCTTGTTGATGCGTCCCTGCGCAGAGATGAGAATGTCGACTTTGCTGGTGGTCGACGTGCCACTCGCAAGATCTTTGACCGTCACCTGCCACTTTTGCTCGTCGGCCAGCCAGCGAGCGCCCGTGACTTGGTGCTGAAGTTTGAGGTACTCGGTGACGCCAAAGTCCCTGCACACCTTGTCGTAGTATGCCTGGATCTCGGCCCCGCGCGAATAGTACTCCGTCCACTGCTTGTTCGGAGCAAATGTGAGCTCTGGAGGAGAGTTAGATATAAATATGCAAGGGCCCATATTCAAACACAAATGGACAGATGACTTACGGTATACATGCGACGGCACATCACAACGGACACCGGGATACGTGTTCTCTGCCCATGTTCCACCCTACAAAGGTTAGACAATGCTCTTGGTTGCCGTTGATGGAGCCGTCGTACTCACCACTTTCTTGTTTTTGTCGTAGACGGTTATCGATACGTTCTTCAGCTTTTTTGACAGAATAATGGCCGTCGCTATGCCGCCAATGCCAGCGCCAACAATGGCAATCTAAAGAAACTCAGTCAGCAAGGGTCGCCAGCGGGACAAATTTCAACAACTTACCGAGAGCGGCCGTTCGTATCCATATCGTGAGCCGTCTCCAGCATCCGCTGTTGGACTACTACCGTTTGTTTTTCTTGGTTCTATCCAAAGTGTTAGAAAGTTAGATGTATGATGAGTTAATTGACTATTGGTGATTAAGCATCTTACCAGGGATCGCCATGATGGACAGTCTCAATGAATATTTCGAAAAGAAAGCCTGAATCCGAAAGCACTGTACGGCCTCATAAATGTCACCAAGACCATGAAGAAATAGCAAACTATGGAGACAGATGAACTCTTTCATCCAATGTTCTGTGATTCATTGGCGGCCGCGGAGAACGTACACTGAATTTCTTTTCATATGCGATACCGGATATGGCAATGCAGCCACATTTTCTTGGTCTGCTGGCAAGTACTTGGCGAGAAAATCACAGTGGCCGAAGATATCTCGTCCCACGATTTTACCCTCCTACAATTACTAGCCACATGGCAAGCCAGGCTTTTGAACAATGGGATGGCGCCAAATCTTCAGAGTTCTTCGACTGGATTTGCATTTGATTTCCCGGAAATAGCATCGCCGCTGTCGAAATCAAGTCAAGATCAAGTAGCCAGAACGAAAAAGGAAATACGTTCGTGCGCCAGATCCACTGTTGCAGCCCGCCACTTTAGAGATAATGTCATCATTTTTGAGGAGACGCAGGAACGGGCCGGGGTCGGGGCTGACGTATGCACGCTTTACCGTGATTTATTGCAGTTGTTGGAAGGTTGTCGGCCTGGTAGTCCGACAGGTTGTAGTGGGAAAATGGTGTTTTGATTGGTGCAATGGTGCCATTTCTTGGCGCATTAGTGCATCCGCACGGTGGAGTTCTCCAGCCCTGTATCACTGTTTTCGAGGATCCAACGACAAGACAATGATTCAACGTATCACAACACTCGCTCCGGCATTCGCAGATGTTGCCGAAGAAGATATGTACGGCAGACACTGATTCAGAGATATTGACGAAACCCCCTCAGAGTTCGGTTTTTTTATACGTTTTTTTTCTTACAGAAAATACTGGTGCTGGAAAAAGCCAATTTTTTAAATGGCGAACTAGAAAAATGAATCAAATCATTTCTCAATTTGAGTCTGCAGATTCTTTCTTCGCACGTGAAGTGCTCTGAGTTTGAGTGAATGAAAATGGGTTTGAAACCACGGAACGTCTCCTGCCCTTGTTTTCAGCCCTACCATTCCGTGTAGCTCACGCTCCATTCCTCTCATCTACATCCCCCTACATTGCATCCCATCACTGACAACAACGCGGCAAGGATGGAACCAACAGAGACGTCACCGCTTCTGAGCACTTTTCCTCGCATAGATGAAAATGGCACGCCCCAGACAAAAGCACCGACCATAAGCCGGCCCAGATTCGCGGCACTGGTTGTGTGCATCTGGATGACATGGTTTATCGCGTCGTTTGACTCTACATTGATGGCATCGTCGCATCCTGTCATCTCGACATACTTTTTGGCATCAAAGGCGGCATCGTGGTTCTCGACAGCCTTCCTGTTGACATCATGCACGGCAAGTCCCATCTTTGCACGGCTGTCGGATACATTTGGCCGCCGGGTTCCCCTGATTGCATCCCTCTCCATTTTCACAGCCGGGACGGTGTGGTGTGCCGTGGCACCGACCGTCATCCACTTCATCGTTGCTCGAGCAGTCTGCGGTGTCGGTGCCGGGGCATCACTTTCTCAGACAATGACACTGATCTCGGACCTGGTGCCCCTACAACAACGGGGGACGTTTATTTCATGGGTGAACCTTGCCTATGGCTGTGGCAGCAGTCTCGGTGCAGCTATGGGTGGCTACCTGGCCGAAGCCGTGGGCTGGCGGTGGGAGTTTGGCATACAAGTGCCGTTCCTGCTGGCTATGACGGCCATTGTGGCGGCATCGGTTCCTCCCCGTCTCGGGCCGGAGCTGTCTCGGAACAGCATCGCCGAGGGAACATCGCGGTGGGCCATACTACGGACGTTTGACTTATCCGGGTCGGCACTGTTGGCATCGAGCATTGCTTTTCTGATCCTGTTTCTCAACATGGGAGGCAATATTGTCCCTTGGACGCACCCCGTCGTGGCACTGTTTGCCGTTCTCTTCATAATTTCGACAGTCGTCCTCTTTCGTGTCCAAAAGAACCAGAAGAAGCCTGTTGTCCCCATCTCATTGTTGACGCACAAACCGGGAGGTCTCATTGTGTTCTCCAACTTTCTGAACTGCATGAGCGTCAACACGGTCTTCTTCAACAGCCCCCTCTTCTTCCAGGCCGTTCTGTTGGACTCGCCCACAGTGTCTGGTGGCCGCCTGATGCCGCCCTTTCTTATTGGGATGATATCGGCCTTTTCAGCAGGCTATATCATTGCGTGGCGTGGCCAATTGCGGCCACTGGTGGTCGGTGGCTTTATCCTGATCTTTGCTGGCCTTGCCCTACAAACATGGGCTGACGGAGGTCTCCCTGGAGTGGCCTACACGGCGATGATCAGTCTGCCACTGCTTGGCCAAGGGTTTGCCTTCCCGACACTGATTGTGGCCCAGCTGGCCGTGCATACACAAGAAGACGTCGCCGTCGCCACATCGACACTTTTGTTGTTCAAGAACTTGGGCAACATCCTAGGCGTTGCAGTTAGTGGACTCGTGACACAAAACGCGCTCGTCTATTTTTTGGAGCGGCTTGTCCAAGGGCCAGAAAAAGAGCACGTCATCGAGCTCGTACGCACGGCTGTCGAGAGCATACATTCTCTCGCGCAGCCATACCAACAACAGGGTGAGTAAAGAAAGTTCGTGGTACTTCACTAGCAATGCGTTACTAACAACTCCAGTCATCGACGCCTATCTACAGACTATGCACCTCACGTTTGCACAAGGAGCCTTGACAGCGGCCATTGCACTGGCACTTGCACTCTGGATGAAGTTGCCCGCAATTGACAATGGAAAGTCGCCGCGGCCTTAGAAGACGTGTGAGACTCCACAGGTGAGAGACTCATTACACCGAGGAGATCTGTTTTCGATTGAGACTGGGTTCGTCTTGGCAGATGAGGCAATTCAATTAATGAAATATTTTCACGTGGCGTGCATTAAATCGTACAGCAAAGCATACTACATTATTCAAACTATTGACTTTTGTCACTGGTCCAAATATCCGTTGATGAAAATCAAAAGAATGGGTCAAAATGGCAAGATGAGGGAGGTTTGCGCTACAGTGCCTGCAGCCCCTGAAATGCCGGGTAGGTCCTTCCCTACAGGTCTGCCCTACACGGCAATTACGGGTCTTCCCACCCACGCTAGCGGCTCGCTTAGGCCCGGTATTGGCGTCCGACTGCACACCACCACAACAGGAAGGAACAATTCGTGATTGTATCCAAAATGAGAACATCAAAATTGTGCACGTCGTGCATGCCAGTGGCACGCTGCGGCGATGCAAGACAGACCGGGATCGGCGAGCGTGGCGTCGTCGGTGATGCACCGAAATATTAGCCTAAGCGGTGATTTTGTTATCTCCTTCTCCCTGCCATGTGCATTTCTCATGTTTTTCCCATACACTATCTTGTCGCAACATGCACTCAATGACTCGTGCTTTTAGTTGTAATCACGACACGGTAGCTGGGATAGAACGTGGAATGCGATGCAAGTATCTGTCAATATCAGTATGCTGTCGTGCTGGTATCCTCGCTACACATGTCTCGAACGAGTGAAGGCTCGTAGAGAAATACGTCTAACGACGAAATTATTGCCCTTGGCCATGTCGTCTTGTTTTATGTTTTGAAGAATTTGTTCGCTTGTCATTACACCATTTTTGACAAGAAACAGTTCAAGCAACATATTAGTGTCCGGTACCAGACGACTGGGTTGACTGCCGTGTTTGCATGCAATTTCCTTCGATGCTGAAAGATAAAACACGCGAATACCGCCGATCTGTTTTTCTCAAAATCCAGTCCTCCATCAAGTGTCCAACACACTCACCAAACCTCTACATCATTCATCAAATCAAATAACAATGTCCAAAACTGAAGCAGCGAGCCCTCCGGCCACTGCCGACGTCGTTGTCACAGACACAGAGGGCAAAGAGGCCGCTTTTGTCAATGTCAAGCCTGAATCTCCCGACGCCGATGGCAGCAGTGGCAATGACGAAGACTACGAGGCCTGCCGCCAGCGTGTTCTGTCGCGGTTCACGGCCGAGGATGACCATCGGCTGATGCGCAAGGTCGACTGGCATTTTCTGCCGCTGATGGCCATCATGTACATTGTCAAACAGGTCGACTACATCAATGCATCGACGGTCAAGGTGCTGCAGGTCGGCCAGCCGACAAACATTATGACGCAGTTGCATCTGAGTGCCGACAACTACAACTGGCTGCAGACCCTCTATTTTGTAGGTCATCCCCGCGCAATTTCATTTTGTTGCCATCACTAACAGACCAGCTCGGCATGGTCCTGTTTGAAATCCCCAGCAACCTCGTCCTTCGCAAGTTCACGCCGCGCAAGTGGATGGCGCGTATCTTCTTCTCGTGGGGCATCGTCGTGGCCTGCCATGCCGCCGTCACCAACCGCGCCGGCATCTACACGGTCCGCTTCCTACTGGGTGTTCTCGAAGCCGGCTTTTTCCCCGGCCTCACGACGCAAATGTGCAGCTGGTACCGCAGCGACGAGTACGGCAGACCCATCATGGTGATGTTTGTCTCGCAGAGCGTGTCCAATATTATCGGCGCGCTCCTTGTCTATGGCATCTCGTACATGGACGGCATCAAGGGGCTCAGTGCCTGGCAGTGGGTGTTCTTGCTGGAAGGCATCATTACCATTCTGTTTTCGGGTGTGATTTACGCCCTTCTTCCTGACTGGCCTCGCTCAGACCGGTCCAAGAGCTGGCTCACGCCCGAGGAGCAGGAGTACCTCGAAGTCCGTCTTTCTGAAAACGCACCGCGCACAAAGGAGGCCGCGTTCCGCCCTATCGAGATCTGGGAGACAATAAAAGACCCCCGTATTGTCGCCTTTACCAGTTGCCAGTTCCTTCTGAATGTCGCCGGCTATGGCCTGAGCTGGCAGCTGCCCACCATTATCACTTCGCTCGGTTTCGCCAAACTGCCGGCCAACCAGCTGCTCAACATCCCACCGGCCGTCGCCATGATCATTGGCCAGCTCACCGTGGCCTGGATTATGCGTCGCGGCTGGTTTGTGCGCCCAATAATCAACGTTGTCGTCTGTGGCAGCATGCTCGTCTTTTACATTGTGCTGTGCTTCCCCGTCAGCAAAGGCGCAGTCTACGCAGCCTGCGTTTTGGGGCAGGGCCTTTACTATACCTATTTTGTGTCGTTTTGGGCCTGGCGATCGGCTAGTTTGCAGGGTGCCACCGGCACGGCGTTTGCTCTTGCCGCGCAGACGGCCTTTGCACAGATTGGCGCCACCATCGCGCCTTCCGTCTTTCCGGGAAAATGGGCTACTGGCGGTTACAAGAAGAGTTTTTATGTAACGACGACTTGTGTCGGCGTTGCTTTTTTGACGACGCTTCTGACGTGGTACTTAACGAAAGATCTCGAGCGGGAAGTACTCAAGGTCCGCCAAGAGCGCATCCGCTCCGAAAAGCAGAACAAGGTCTTTGACGGTGAGGACGTCCACGTTTTTGACAACCGCGTCAAGTACACCAAGAATTAGATGGGGGTTTGTGTCTTGGGGAACTTTATGGCCTTTGTCTATGTGCCTTCAGAAATAGTCACATCATGAGATGGTCATTTATTCCACTTTGGATAGTTCCAAACTCTAGCACTTTGAAACCTTATTCCACTGACATGATTAATAATACGCATGCTTAATGTGAAAGCACGGAAAATAAATAATAACGTAAGAAAAACTGACGCAGTATATACAGCAATAGTTTTGACTCTATGTCCAACAATGAACTCTCACTATCCTCTCTCTACCGACATATGTACTCCCATTTCTCGCCAGCATGTCGTAGTCTCTCCTCGATCTGCTCTCGTGGCGTTGGCAGGTTGATCTCGGGGAAACGGGGGTCTTTTGTCCATGGCAGCACATCACTGGTCTCCATCAGCCAGCGGAAGACGTCCCTCTCCATCTCCGCAACACGTGTAGCATGCTCAGGCAAGCCGGCCAAGTTGTGGATCTCGTGTGGATCGTTGGCCCTGTTGTACAGTTCAGATGGCTCGTACAGACGGTATACGAATGTCCACTCGTGGTTGCGCATGGAGATGGCCTTGCCAACCAGAGTGGTGTCCTCGTGCTGCAGACCGGCCTTGATATCGTAGGGGTAGGGTGCCTGCTCGAGAAGTGGCTCTTCCGAAGTCAAGAAGCCGCCCTCGGAGAAGGCATACTTTTTTGTGTATGTCCTCTCCTCATCGCCGTCAACAGCTTCAGACTTGTCTTGTAACAGAGGGATCCACGACTGGCCATTGTGTGGAAAGTGCTCTCCGATGCCGGCAAGCTCCAAAAGCGTCGGCACCAGATCCACCATCTCGGCCATGGCCGTGACAGTATGGCCCTGTGGCAGACCGGCACCACCAATTAGCAGAGGCTCACGAACAAGCGTCTCTGACAGGCCAGACGGCCACTTTTCGATGAGGCCATGGTCGCCCAAGTACTCGCCGTGGTCTGTGAAGAAGAGTGTGACAGTGTCCTTCCAGATATTGAGCTCATCCAGGGCACTGATGAGACGGCCAAACTGGTCATCTAAGCGGGCAATCATGCCGTAGTATGTGGCCTTGATCTCCCTCCACATGGCATCCGTGGCCCGTGACGTGCCATAACGCTCGCGGATCGTCTGCATGTATCGTGGCTCGTATCCCGTCTTGGCCTCGGGCGTCGACACGACGCTGCCGACAGACTCGCGGTCGTACATGGAGAAATACGGCTCCTCGACCTGGAAGGGACAGTGCGGAAACAGCAGTGGCAGAAAGAGGACCCATGGTTTATCGCTCGGCGGGCACTTGAGCCAAGCCAGAGCTGACCGAATGACAGCGTCGTCGTAGTCGGACGCCTGGTCGGGTGTGCGCAGTCCCTTGTAGAACAGGCGGCCCCAGACATCATTGTCGTCGATGGTCTGCTTCTTGGCCGGGTCTTTGGCAAAGCTGGGAAGACAGTCTGGCGTCTCAAGGAATCCATATTCGTTGACGCTCATCTCTGTGACTGTCGGGGCAAATGTATCGCCGCGGGGTGCGAGACAGGCCACGTAGTATCCGCTCTCCTTGAGACTCCTTAAAACATTGGGCTCCCACGGTTTTATGAGGTTGTTGAGGCTACGGTGGCCACTGACATGGGGGTATGTGCCTGTGAACATGCTGCAGCGTGACTGGGCGCAGACTGATGCCTGGACATAGCACTCGGTGAACAGAGCGCCGCGGGCCCGGAAAGCGTCAATGTTGGGCGTGCGGATGGGCGACGGCTTGGGGCCCGTGCCGGCACTCTCTTGTGTGCAGCCGAGCGCGTCGTACCGCAGCTGGTCCGGCATGAACATGATAAAGTTGGGCCGCTTGCCGCCATTTTTCGAGTCGACCGCAACGGGAATCGGCCGTGGCGGCTTGGAAAATGTGTCTTTGCTCTGTGTGAGGGTCATGTTGATGATTGTGAGGGGCCAGGGCCGTATGTTGAAGTGTGAATGGAATAAAAAATGCAGGGCCAAAAAGAGTGAAAGTGCAATGTGGACGAGATGTTGTCTGGCCCGTGTAGTATGGTCAGACGTACGTAGCTCGGGCTGAATTTCCACGTATACGCCTCTGAGAGCCTTGCAGAAGAGACAGCTCGGGAGCTTTTATTGGAGCTTCTAATTGCCGTGGTCATAGCTTCACTTACACAAAACAGGCGATAATTGCGTGCTCGGCCCGGTAATTTCCTCATGAGGCAATATCTGTCCGGTTGCCGATATCACCCTCGTTCTCCTCACACGACGCACCATAAGGAGAGCTCACATGGCCTCGTGGTAGCAGGGCCCCGGCTCTTAAGTCGTGGGGAAACAAGGACAAGAGTGTAGTGAGGCTGGGCGATCGTGTATTGGAAGAAGTTCAGTCTCGTCTTCTTATTGTACAAGTCGGGGTGCTGTGTTCAGCTTGTATTGGCTATGTGAATCAGGTACTTTTAGGTGGATGTGTTTGTATCGGGTACATGTTGGAATTATCTGAGCAATGGAACACGGTCACGGCTCTGGTTGTGGTTTATTGGTCTGCTTCTTTGACTTTTTGGCGTACCGATGGATTATTTCGTGATAAGTTCTGTAACGTCAAATTTTTTCCCCAGTAAACGCGTTTTTTTTTCTTTGTTTATTCGCTGATGAAAATTCAGAAAAAAATGAAATAATATCAGATTAGAAGTCGAAAATAAAACAGTGCATTTAGAAAATACAATACAGACCCGTTTTCAGAATACTACTTGTACTTGACCAGAAGCAATTGCCTTGAGTTCATCTTTCGATGCATGCTTGTTTGAAATCAAAATTAACAAACCACTGAGCCACTGTTAACGCTAGCGTTTAGGTCACCCAGCTCCCTGTGCCTGGAGCCCTGATGATGGCGTGCTCGGCCTCGCCTTGCCTAATTTGGCAAATTTTAAGCCGAACCGGTGCCCGGATCTCGCGCTACGACAACGCGAAGAATGGCAGGTGCCAATTGCCAGAATGGAGAAAGGGAGCTTGCAAAAATACCCAAAATAGCTTCGTTTGACGACGCGTTCTCACCACAGACCATGTCGTCTATTGCAGGCCCCGTCGGATGCCTTGTCGACTGCGATGGCGACATGCAGGTCGTATGTTCCCGCCTTCTTCATCCAATGACACTGCCACTGATATAAAGATGCAGTTGCTGCCGATCATCCCAGCATTTACCAGCCCGTGCCATTCAATTCTAGAGCATCTTCTTTGACGTTGTTCACATTCACTACAGACATGGCCTCCATCCTCGCCGCGGTGCGTGACCGCACGCAATATTTCAATCTCCGGCTCTTCTTCTCGGTCACTCTCGTGGCCCTGTCGTCGTTCAATTATGGCTTCGACAACCAAGCCTTTGCAACCACGCAGTCGATGACGCCGTTCCAAAAGACATTCGGTGTATACAATGAGAAGACACGCTCGTACTCGCTGCCCAGTGTGTGGCTGTCCCTGTTCAACAGTCTCAACTACATCACCTTTGGTATTGGTAGGTCTGAGTGCCCGTGTCGTGTCAAGAATTGAATAATCCCCATTGGATACACTCCTCTAACAGTGTAGGCGTCCTGTTTGGCAGTTTCATCTCGGGCCGGTATGGCCGCCGCTGGTGCATGTTTGGCATGAGCTGCTATGCCCTGGTGTCGGCCGCGGTCTGCGTCACGACCCAGAGCAAGTCGCAGATCATGGCGGCGCGCATCCTCAACTACTTTTACATTGGCATGGAGCTGTCCGTCGTGCCCATGTTCCAGTCTGAGATTGTACCGGCGCCCATCCGCGGTCTGGCCGTGGCCACATACCAGCTCAGCATCATGCTTGGCGGTCTGGTCATCAACGGCACCTGCTTCGCCACGAACAACCACTACAAGGACAACCGAGCGTGGCGCATCCCGCTTGGCCTCTTCTTCATTATCCCCACAATCATTGCCTCTGGGATCTGGTTCGTGCCCGAGTCGCCGCGTTGGCTGCTGCAAAAGGGCCGTGTCGAAGAGGCCCGCAAGAGCCTTGGGCTTTTGCGCCAGGGATCGGCTCGCTACGCGTCCGAAGCGGACATTGACGACGAGTTTGCCGAGCTTCAAAAGCAGCTGGAGCGCGAGTCGGAAAAGGGGTCGTTTATGGAGATGTTCCGCGGCCGCACAAACCTGAAGCGCACGCTGATTGTCGTCATCATCAACTTCTTCCAGCAGGCATCGGGCCAGGGATTCGTGTCGCAGTACGGCGCCGTCTACGTGAAGTCTCTGAACACGTTTAATCCAACTTTATTCAGTCTGCTCAACTCGGGCATTGCTGTGGCTGTTATCATCCTTGTGCTCATCACGTCGGACAAAGTCGGCCGTCGTGCCAGTCTTTTTGCCTCAGGCGCCGTCATGATTGCGGCGCTCTTCACAATGGCGGGCATCGGCACTCAGCCTGCTCCCCTGTCGACGGCTAGCAAACGCGGCATCATGTCCATGATCACCATCTTTGGCGTCGGCTTCGCCATCGGATGGGCCCCGCTCACCTATGTTGTCGCCACGGAGATGCCCGCTCTCCGCCTGCGTGAACACACTCTGCGTCTTGGCTTCCTGGTGAATGTCATTTTCAAGTAGGTCCCATCACAAACCCCTGTTTAACAACAACACCCTGCTAACAAACAGCTTCGCCGTCAACTTCTCCATCCCGTATCTGGTCAACGCTGACTACGCCAACCTCGGCAGCAAGGTCGGCTTCATCTTTGGCAGCATCATGGTCCTGTCGATGGTCTTTGTGTTTTTCTGCGTGCCTGAGTGCAAGGACAAGTCGCTCGAGCAGATCGACTACCTGTTCCACAACGGCACACGCCTGCGCGACTTTGGCAAGATTCCGCCCGCGTCGGTTGGCCAGGATGCCGTCTTTGAGAAGCCCGTTGCCCGTTCAGATGTTGAAGACGCAGTAGTCACCGTTGAGTCAAAGTCGTCGTAGATGTGGCATTCGTATATTTTTAATTGCTAGTATTATCCAATTTATTATCAATAAAGGGGACTAGGATATTTTCTGACATAAATACTACGATTTAGACTAACGTAAGTATGTAATTCTGTAATGATTGTGAAGTGAATGTTGCAAGTGTACTCCCTATTTCAGTCTCGACTACTAAAGTGCTGAAGTGCCGCGGAGACGACCCGCTGCCGATGTGCTGTAGGAATGACCCGCTCGCTACCGTCATAGGGATTAGTGGACGGCCTAGCGCTGTTTAGCGGTGCTAGCGCACCTGTTTACCCCGCAAAGCGCCCTGGCGTGATCACAGTGCAGTTTGCATCATTTTAGCCCGAGGTCTGGGGAGATTTCAAAGGCACATATGCAGCCTTAAAGCCTGGTTTTTGAAGACAATTTGACATTTCTGTGTTTTATTCGGAACACATCCCACACATGCACGTTAATATGCCCTCTTGCAGGCAGTGCCGTGCGCGCAAGGTCCGCTGCGATCGCCGGCCCGGGCAGTGCAGCGGCTGCTCCCGCCTAGCGGTGGCCTGCGTGTACCCTGAAGCCAGGGCAAGTCCAGCGCATGCAGCGTCCGCCAGCGCAGCATCAGCATCGTCGGCCGTCTCCGCGTCTTCACCAACCGCCTTCTACTCGCGATTCAGACTGAACCAAACTGACCCTGGCCATGACCGACTCAACCGCGACACATACACCGAGGCTGGGCTCAAACGGCGACGGACACTCAAGGCCTGTCTGGCCTGTCGTCGCGACAAAATCAAATGTTCTGGAACCCATCCCTGCACACGATGCAAGACACGCAATACAAACTGCGACTGGAAAGGGCGCAGAGGCCATGCTGCAAGCCAGTCCCCTGGGAGTCAACAGCCACCAGGACTTTCGGTGTCACAGCCACGGACAGAAGCGCAGACTGGACTGTCGCCCGTGTCCATTGGCGCCGCAGTTGAAAACACGCCCGGCGACGAACCCTTCTCAGAGTCCTCTTACAGCGAGGCACCGACAAGAGAGGCCGGCGACGTCTACGACCAGCTGGACAACACGACGGTACGGCGATACATTGACGCATACTTTCTGTACGGCCACACGTCCGGGTTCTTGTTCCCTATCCTGCTCAAGTCGCTGGTTCTGGCCGACTGGAAGAACGGCAAAATCAACCCCCTCTTGCTCAAGGCCATGATCGCTTTTGGCGTTTGTCTGTCTCACGACGAGCGCAGAGGATCGACTAGAGATGATCAGAGTGTGAGTGTTCAGGCAGACGAACCCCACGCTGTCTCGGCTGACCACGGCAAAGCTTGGATTTCCGATGTCCGTCGAGATATCCTGCTGGGGCATCTGGGAGATCGCCCGTCCATTGCTCTGATTCAGACACTGGTCATTCTCATGCGTTATTACTTGCTGGCAGGCCACGACCGCATTACCACGTGGAACCTGCTTGCCCTGGCTGCACGCTTCATGTTCTCTCTGGCCCTAAACTATGAAGACACGTCCAGCTCTATCGACGCAACAACACGCGAGACCAGACGACGGGCAGTCTGGGCCGTCTATGCCATTGACCAGCTCCTCTGCGGCGGCATCGATGATTTGTCTGTCTGTCAACAGTCTCGCATCCACATCCGATTCCCTTGCAGCGAGCAGAGCTTCCAACGGGGCATCCAATCTGCGGCACCGTTCCCAAACGACATGGGCACGGCTCCCAGACATCCAAGCACCGATCACGAAGACATGGACATGCTTGCCTTTTACCTGCAGCTACTCGGTCATCGGCACAAAATTTTACAGTACACCAAACGGCTGCGTATCTCTAACACAAATCCGGAGGCGTCAAAGGACGAGCTCGGCTCGCTGCAGCAGGGATTGACTGCATTTGCCCAGACACTGCCGGCCCATCTCCGCAATACGACTCAGAACATGGTCCTCATGGCCCACGCCACCGATGCAGACGCCGACTGGTATCTGAATCTGCACACTCTTTTCTTGCAGTGCCACTGCGATCTGTATCGGCACACAGTCCCACGTCTGCGAGAAGCCCTGCCGCCAGACGTTATGCGCATGTGTTCGCCGGGCTACATTACTGCCTGTCAAGATGCCTGTCTCGATGCTGCCGTGGCCCTCTGTCGTCTCTGGACCGATGCCCGCCAGCTGGACTTTTCACGCAACGGCAGCCGGGCCTTGTTTCTGGCCGCATGCATGTACCAGGTCGCACAGATCCTGATCCACCTACGGCACCGGCTCGAACGTGGCGACAGGCAAGACACTACTCGGGGAGTATCAAGTGCGGCCTTGCGTCTTGCAGAGAGTTTAAACGACGCTCTCATGCTACTGGGTGACCCACGGCACCACGCCGCCCTGACGGAGCGTCCATATGTGCAAGAGCTACGAAAGATGATATCCATTCTGGGATCCTGCGAGTCTGAGGTGTCTCACGGCGACAAGGATGTCGATAAACCACGAAACGGACAGATGTACTTGTCGATATCGTCCCGCCATTCCCTGATCGAAACGCTGTCAGGCGACCCTCCACAGGCCGGCGGGGATGTGCCGTCCGGCATAGACAACGTCGTTGGCGATAATGAGGCAAGCATAAGCTCGTCATCCTCTGCTCATATACCCCATAGCTTTAGTCAAGAACACCGTGATGATGCAGTCGTGGTACACACGGACAACCTGGGATATGGCGCCGATGACGGGCTGCTCCAGGAAGTAATCCCTTGGGGCATGGACTACTACGATCCCATGCTCGGCCTCGTAGCAGATGGTTTGGGCGACAGTTTGATGCCGCAATATGAATATGGTGTTGCAGGATATCAGAACTAAAATGGTGTCCGATATTTGACTTTTAAAAAAAAATAAAAAAAATACACACAAATATATTTGTATTGACCATCATAGGTCATTTTTAAAGCATTGGAGCGCTTTCGCCTCTTTGTGTATTATCCCCGACTAGGAAAAAACTGTGCCATTAATCGTACGTTTCCCCACAAATGTCACTGCAATGCTGCACCAATCCGGCCTAGTTTCCGACAAACTCGCTACAAGTCGTTACAGGCCGCCAGAATACAACGTCGCGCCTCCCTGCCCGTGAATACCCGGCCGATAATCGCAACTGGTCTGCACGTCATCCCTTTTCTTTTCGCAGCGACCGAGGAATGAATTTTGATTCTTCAATAAAACATCACAAAACCACAAAAACCGTCACTGTATGTTGTTTCGACGCCTGTTTGTATTGCGGGGGATGCGAATGTTTGTTTTCTCTTCACAGCCTGATTGAGACAACATTACCACACTGAATTACCAAACCTCGCCCTGTTACAATTTTTTTCACTGCGTACTGCCGCTTTCACATGCAAATAAAGGTGCGTGCCGTCTGTACGAAATACATCACCCATCATACAACTGACGCATCTACAGGCATAGATTTCAGGCAACGACAACGCCGACGACGACGACAACCCTCCATCAAAATGAGAACCACACGCATCATCTCCCTGACCAACTTTTGCGTCGCCTCCTCCGCCCTGGGTTTCCAGGTCTTTGTGCTCTACCCGTGGCATCACCAGCTGCAGCATGACTTTGAGGATCTGAAGAACGAGCACATTCGCGTGCTGCGCACAATCAGCGCCAACTCGATTGCC
The DNA here is from genome assembly GCA_021396235.1 of Sporothrix pallida. Classification (NCBI taxonomy): domain Eukaryota; kingdom Fungi; phylum Ascomycota; class Sordariomycetes; order Ophiostomatales; family Ophiostomataceae; genus Sporothrix; species Sporothrix pallida. Next base: position 34,053 of record WNYG01000019.1, on the reverse strand, counting down.
AATAAAGCGCAGCAGGCATCGACGCAGCCTTGATTTGTCTCGTCGTGGAGTGATGCCGAGCATGGAAAAGAGAAATAACGGGGAGGAATGCGAAGGAGAACAGATGGTGGCTCACGGCCTTTGCTGTACATACACGGAATAGACTTTTCACGCAATGCGATAGAATAGCGCTGAAGCGTTTATTATTTTCACAATCTCGACGACGAAGCAACGAGCGCAACTGCCAGTAATGTACTGAGATTTGTCGTGTCTTGTTCTCGTCGCAATGTCATGCACATCTCAAGTTCTCTCGTCATATCTTTACAGCGAACGTGCGCAGAGATGTTCTGTCGATTTGAGATCGGCAACGCCAACGAGTCTGGCTTACCAGGGCCATCTTCCTTATGAGCGGAGAGATGGGGCTCCTTCGGGGAATTTCCAAGTTCAAAATCGTGGAGATGCAGGCGCCAGACGCGAATCGGGCATGGCGGGCACTAGGTGCAGTTTAGGCGTTTAGGCTTCCAGGTCCTTGGCGGAACGTCGGCGACGACCATTCCACATCGTGACAGCCTGCTAAAATCCACGGCGTGCCTCATGCGGCAATTTCCAACAGCCCGTTTTATCTCTCCGCGAAATTATGTAGTCTTGGACGGGACGTGCCGTACAGGCTGATGTCGTCCCGCGATAGTTTGGGCCGAGACGATTCCTGTCCCCATATTCCCCAGATTTCCCCGCAAGCTATCGGCCATGTTTGTTGACATGCTGTCAGTATGTGAGAGGTCGTATGTGAGGGCAATACAGCGAGGAGAAATGAAAAAGAAAGAACAATATCACGGACTGTTCCGTGTACAGCAATTTTACACCGTGGCTATATATAATTGTCAAGTGCCCAACGTAGATAGAGGGGGACAAAAGAGTATCAGACACAAAATTATTCAAAAGGAGAAACTTGGTCCACTTCCGTTCGATGCATCATCTCAAATATTTGGTGGCATTGCTGCCGGTTGCGCTACTGGCACATGCTGCTCCAGCACAACAGCATCGCGATACATCTGACCCGCTGGTCGTCGACCTTGGATATGCGTCGTACCGCGGCACGCCATTGATAGAGTCTGGCGTGAACCAGTATCTTGGTATCCGTTTTGCCCATCCACCCGTCGGTGACATGCGATGGAGAGCCCCTGGGGATCCTGTCGATGAAAGCGGTCTTGGTGTGCAAGACGCGACAGAGGTGGGTAGGAAAACTCCCAGTTGATGGTTAAATCATTGAAATTGGCCACTAACGACACAGCCCGGTGCCATGTGCATTGGCATCAACCAGGGAATCAGTCCTGGATACATTGACGAGGATTGCCTCTTCCTCAGTGTCTATACGCCGACCAACTCGACACCCAGCTCCAACCTTCCGGTCTGGGTCTTTATCCAGGGCGGCGGCTATGCTGTCGACGCCAACTACAATCTGAATGGCACTGAAGTGGTCGCCCGTGGCCACGATATTGTCTTTGTGCAGCTCAACTACCGTGTTGGCGCTTTTGGATTTCTGGCCAGCGAGAAGATTAGAGCGAACGGCGACCTGAACGTCGGTCTTCTCGATCAGCGCAAGGCGCTCCACTGGGTCAAAGACTACATTCATTTGGTTGGTGCTATCTGTCGTAAGCGTAGCATTTTCTTTATTGCCAAGACTAACTTTGCTAGTTCGGCGGAAATCCTGAACATGTTGTGATCCACGGTGCATCGGCTGGTGGCGGTTCCGTGGCACACCACATGACGGCATACGGCGGCCGTGACGACGGGCTTTTTGTTGGCACGATGCCTGAGTCGCCCTTCTTCCCGACCTGCCGTTCGGTGGCAGACATGGAGTTCCAGTTTGACAACATTGCCGCTGCCACCGGCTGTTCTGCTCAGACCGACCCGTTGGCCTGTCTCCGTGGCCTCGATCTCGCCGCTGTCCAGGCATATGACTTTAACATGGCATTCCCCAATGCGTCTGGGTTGCCAGACTACTACTTTTTGCCAGTCATCGACGGTGTCTTTGTGCAGGAGCAGATGACCGTTCAGTTCAACAATGGTGAATTCGTGCGCGTCCCAACGATGGTGGGCGGCGACACAAACGAGGGCGACTCGTTTGTGCCCGATGCAACGTCGCAGGCCCAGGCGGACGCTGCGATTGCAAACAACTTTCCCAAGTTGACGGCCGCAGACATCGCAGAGATTGATGCTGCGTATCCGCCGATCCCACGTGAAAATCACGCCGACTACTTTGGTCAGGTTTCTGCCACGTACGGCAACGCCACATTTGCATGCCCCGGCCTCTTACTCTCAAAGGCCGTGTCCAAGTACGTGGGCGAGGAGAAGAGCTGGAGCTACCTTTACAACGTCGTCGATCCAGGGACTCCCGCTGGCACAGGTGTCACGCATACCGTTGAGTGGCAGTACATCTTTGGCCTCACCCAAGACATTGTCACACCGGTCATGATGGACTACTATCTCTCCTTTGTGCGAACGCTTGACCCCAACCCGTACAGATATGCCGGTACCCCCGAGTTTGAAAACTTCAACAGCGAGGAGCAGAACCGGCTTGTGATTAGTGCTCCGTTGAGTGCTTCAGGCATGGAGCCGGTGTCTAGTGGGCAGTTGGCTGGCTGTGAAGTTTGGTACAGCCTGGCTGGGACTACAGAGCAGTGATCGTCGGCGGGCAATGCATCATACTGAGGAAGATTTGAACTGGGGGATATAAGAGATAGATGAGAGGCATATTGTATATATATGAGGGTGATGGTGGCACGGAGCAACTGCCATACTGTAAATAAATATTACACTAGAGCTGATGGACGGAAGGGGTTCGAACTATCTCTAAGGATTAAGGAAAGAGAGGGAGAGGGGACCAAAAGGCCACAGGAGCCGAAGGCCAAGCTGTATATATACGTGGGCAGGCTGACTAAGACTAAAGTGGGTCCAAGGGCTGCCCAACAAAATCATACCACAACATGCCAGGCACTGCATTTCATCTTGCTTTTGATATTATGTGCCACATCCAGACCAACAAAGACTAGATGGCGGCACGCTCGGCACTGCCGTGGATGCCCTTCTCGTTCTCCATGGTGACAGCACGCTGCTTTGTCTTGCGGTCGGCCGGAACGGACCGGGTCGTCAAAGCACAAGCAATAGAGACAGCACCAAAGGCAAGCGCCGACCAGTACACGTACTTGAACGCGTGGATGTAGGCGACCTTGACGGCAGTTTCAGCGGCAGCAATGACCGCGTCGGTGATACCAGGGACCTTGGCGTAGGCTGCAGCCGTGTTCGTTGCACTGGCCTTGAGAAGATCAGGGAAAGAGCCGTTAAAGTGGGCCGAGTCGGCATACTCCTTGAGGACGACGGGGATGCCCGAGTTGTACTTGTTCGTGTAGATGGACGTGTAGATGGCGCCGGCAATGGCACCGCCAATGAGGCGAGATGTGCTCGTAAGCCCCACAGCGACGCCGCTGGAAGTAGTGGTCAGTGATAAGGCTCTTAAATAACCATTAACACAAAACGCGCAAATAAAGAGGTGCACTTACATATCGGCCTGATCCTCCAAGAAGAGACTAATGGTGCCAAAGGTGAGCATCGACGTGCAGGTCGACGCAGATCCGGCAAGAAGAGTAAAGACGATCGTGCGGGCCTTGGAGTCGAGGCTGAGGCCGGACATGGCGCCGATAAACGTCGTCTGGAGGACAGTCAACGTCGTCAACTGCCAGCGCTCGTGACCCAGCCACGGCATGGCAAAGAGACCGTAAAAGGCCGACAGTGTCGTGCTGAAGCTGGTGATCTCGGCGTAGATACCCCGAATAATCGTATCATTGGCGGGAATGAACAGCAGACTCGAGACGCGGGGCCAGAGAGCTAAATTTGAATAATAGAGCATTCCGGCCACAAAGATAACGACCAGGACCGTCGTGAATTCGCGGGTATTGCGGAAGAGGCGAGGGGGCAGAATCGGGTGCTTGAGTGGCGCATAGGCCTCCCAGAATCCGAGGAAAATGAAGAGGACGCCCGAGACCACAATGGGGGCGATCACAATGGCGCTCTTCCACGGATGCAAAACACCGCCCCAGCTGATGGCAATGAGGAGAAGCACACAGCCAGCCGTGAAGGCAACAAGACCGACATAGTCCAGCTCCGCGAGCAGATGCAGCCACGTTTCCTGGTCACCCTTGTGCTTTGTCTGGAAAGTCGGTGGGTGATAGAAAAAGTAGATGGCAAACACGGCGGCACCTTCCCAGGCAATACACCAGTAGTAGCACGTCCGCCAGCCCGTGCCGACGTAGGCAATCCAAGCATAGGCGATGATGGGGCCGAACATGGCCGGGAGATTGCCAAACTCGTAGACACCGAGGGCCAGGAAGCGCTTGTCGTTGGGCACCATCTCTTGCAGACACGAGAAGACCATCTCCTGGACGCCGCCGCCGAGGCCAAACAGGACACCGCTGGCAATCATGCCGTTGATCGTGTGCGACGTGGCGCCGACAATGGCGCCAATGGTCGAGATGAGGGCGCCGCTGATCATGAACCAGCGGCGGCCAAAGATGTCCGCCAGACGGCCACTGACCGTGACCACGACGGCCGCCGCCAGGTTCCAGCTGATGGTGATCCAGATGTAGCTGGGGTTGGGCCCGAGATCTGCGTTGATGTAGGCAAGCACGGCCGGCGGCATGAGTTGCGTGTAGAGGTAGGCGTTGTACGTGAAGAGGAGCGCAGCAATGCCAATGTAGCTCTGGGCGGTCATGTGTCCCGCGGCATTGTCCGAGTCGGTGCCCGAGTCATTTTCGATGTCGGCGACGACTCTGTCCTCCTGGTGCGAGGGCGTCTCGGAGGGCACCTTTTCCGTGCCGGCAATGACGACTGCCTGCATGGTGATTTCCCGTGAGCTTGCACGTGGATGATGAAGAAACAAAAGAGAAATGTGACGGAAATATGTTGCAACAGACGTGCGTCTGTGAATTGGTTGGTCGTGTTGTCAGAAGCAAGTGATATGCATGGGAATGAAATACACGCGGGACCTGTCGATCTGCACAATGACCTTTTAAAATCTGCCAGAAAAATGGGAGAAAATCAATATTGGCAGGACTGTGGCAGCCCAAGAATTGTGCCTCCCGGCCTTCCGGACTCCTATCATCCCAGGTATCTGCATGGCGAGTCATGAGGAAGCGATATGACCAAGCGATGCTGTTCAACGGCCGATCGCGCGACGCCCGGTTTCTGATATCCGGACAGTCACACTCGGGACACTGTATTTTTGTGGACTTGTCATCGAGGTGTGCCAAGACGTGTTCGAAAACGGCAACCAACACGCCACAGCGGGAGCCAATGTGCACAAGACATGCACAAGATGGCACAGGACGTGCACAGGACCACGGCAAAACATGGAGAAGCTGGGGTAGCGCGTTGCTTCTCCGCACTTTGGCGTTCAATGGCGTTGATGGCGTCCGGCTGTCGGCGCCAAGCAAGGATGTGCCCGCACTGGCTGACACTGGCTGGCGTTGGCTGGCAGCGCCTGTTCCTATTGGTTACAGGGGACTGGGTGCTGTGGGCCACTGAGTCAGTGGCGCTTTCGTGAGTTAGGATGGCAAGAGGATGGCAGTTGAGTGGCATTTAGGTGGCATTTAGGTGGCATTTGGCAGTCTTAATTCCGGGACAAGAACAAACGCGACTTGGACAAAGCTTAGTTGGTGTTCTTTACATCTGAGTCCGGCACAATTAGTCCCGGATGCATAACTAATTTCAGTTGTTTGTGCAGATTGTTTATGTCCATACAACGCCATATGACATTCTCATCCAACGCCACGAAGCCACTGAATGGCAAATGACTTCCATCCCTCTACGCCTACTCAATCTCCTGTACATTCTCGCCGGCCGGGCCAGCACGCAGCTCGGACGTGACGGCGGCACGCATCTTGGCGTCCTCGTCGGCAACACGATCCTTGAAGATAACGTCCATCGTCTCGAGAAGGACACCCTTGGTCTCGGGCACAACAAAGATGACGAAGAACAGCGACAAAAAGGTGAAGCCGCCAAAGAACACAAACGTTCCCCAGGCAGACTTTTCTAGGAGGGGAGGCGAAATGAGGCCGACAGTAAAGTTGGCGAGCTAGGCGGTCGGTCAGCAATATGTCAAAATGTTTTGCGCGCAAGGGGGACTCACCCATTCGTTGGCAATGCCAAAGGCGACACCACGGGCACGGTGCCGGTAGGGAAAGATTTCGTTACACACAACGGCGGGCGTACTGTTAATCTGCGTTAGTCAAGTGACAAAGAACAAAGTCGTCGAGGCACGACACTTACGGTCCAAAGGTGGCTCCCTGGAAGAACATGAAAATGACGAGCATGGCCACGCCAGCTTCGGCGGCATTTTGATGAGCATTCCAGTTTGACGAGTAAGCGCCAATAATACCTGCCAGGACGGCGTGGCAGCCGGTGATGATAATGGCACCGGCGATGAGAAGCTTCTTGCGTCCAAATCGATCCGTGGTGAAGATGGTCGTCGTTCCGCCAGCAAGGTTCATACAGTTGATAATTCCTGGGAGGTTAGCGTGATTTCACAGTGAGTACTGGGCATGTCTCCGCTCAAAACTTACCAGACCAGTTCAGTTGCTCGGTCTCGCCGTAGTTGAGACTCTTGAAGAAGGACGGGCCGTAGTACAAGAGCGCGTCGATTCCACCCAGCTGCTGGAACCAGAAGAGACCGCATGCGACAACAAAACGGCGCAGCATGGCACGAGTCGAGAAGAGGTCCTTCCAGCGCAGAAGCTCCCACTTGAACGAGCCCGGGGTGACATCGCCATGCTTGTCGGCAAGGGCACAACGATCAAGTTGGACTGGAAATGACGTCAGTGTGTAATCATTCCATGCTTGCAGGGAGCTGGGCACATACCGGCAATAAGAATTTCGGTCCACTCGGCCATGGTGGCGGCATCCGGCTGGTCACGAGGGCATCCACGGAGACGACATAGAACAGAGAGGCCCTCGTCGTGGCGGTCTTGGGCGGCGAGCCAGCGGGGAGAGTACGGGAGCAAGAAGGTGCCAGCTGCAAGACCAATGGCCGGCACAAGCTGGATGGCGAACGGCAGTCTGAAGCACCACGACGAGTTGATGAACCGAGTTCCGTAGGAAATCCAGAACGAGATGGACTAATCAACGTCAGTATCATTATGCTAGTCGAGAGTCGGTGTTGTACATACCGTTCCGACAAGAATACTCCATCCGGCCATGGCAAGCAGAGCACCACGCCAGCGAGTAGGGGCAAGTTCTGAGACGTAGAGCGGAGCGACCATGGAGAACACACCGATACCCCAGCCAGAAAGGAAACGGCCGACCTATCGACGTCTGTTAGTGACCGAATACTTGGATGTGTTAGATTTCATGGAGGGTAGAGACTCACCACCAGCATGGCATAGTCTTGCGATGCAATCTGGAGCACAAGACCAACCATAAAGCCAATACTTCCGAAGAAGATGGTCCGCTTCCGCGAGTATCTGTCTGCAAGATAACCACACGAGAGGGATCCAAACATGGCGCCGAACTCGACAATGGCCGTCATGAGGCCCTTGAGGAAGCTCGCTCGGGACGATTTGTCGGCGTCGATTTCGGGGAATTGCTCTAAAAATGCGGGCATGTCGAGGATGACCGCCATGACTCCTTGGTTGTAACTGCAATTGTTAGTGCTGGCCGCAGTCAGAGTGTTTGCGTGGTTGGTTCACCCTTCAACTCACCCATAGAGAACGTTTCCAAGAGCAGCGAATGCGGCCAATGCAAAAACAAACGAGTTCAGCCGGCCACCAGCCTCGGTGACAGGGGCCGTGTCGACATCTTGGGCCGTGGCAGGTCGGTCAACCTGCGATTGTTCGGGTTTCGTTTCCATTGTGACAAGTGTGAATACCGTATGAATGCTATGTCAACAGAATGAGGGACAAAGAGAATGTCACCGTGGCAAACACAGACACAGACGTGAAGGGACGACTTTATATACCCTCCCCACGGGGAATTGCGTCGCGCTTTTATTTCTATTTTATTTTTTGCATTTCACATGGCGTTTGACGTCTGTCTCCGGACTGCGTCTTGCGGAGTAGAAGTAGTCGATGTGGGAACAAGCTTTGGTAGCCCTGTCGTTTTCATACTAGTTGCTCCACATGGCCTTCAAAAGCCTACGCGGTTCTTGCGAGCTCGCCGAAACACCCAATCAACGGACAGGATTCACCGGGAATATCGCGACCGTACGAATATTTCCCTTCGTGGGACGGGTCGGAAAAGAATAGATCCAGTTGTTGCCAGAAAACCGGGTGATCGTTTTGGCATGCGATGGCCGACTGTCGGGTACACGCAGCAAAATCGTGCGTTCGTGCATTCCTCGGGTCTCTCCCACAAGGCTGGCCTTCTTGGGCGAGAGCACGCGATCGGCGGACCGTGGAGGATCGGCGCGGATGACCCCCGGTGCACTGCCTGTTGAAACAGTCCTCCACGGCAGGAAAAGAAAATACCCAAAATCACGAACTAGTTCACAACAGATGAGTGGACGAGAAATGAAGCAGCATCACAGCCTCGCGGCGCACCAATCATATCCCCTACAATTCATCTCTTCATGGGTGTAGCATGTGTTCTCCATACCATCTGTATGCAGTTTGTAAGCGGGTGATGTCGGTAACGCTCGTTCGGTAGATGTCATTCGACCAAATAAGACGCGTGGATGTGGAAGACTGGTATGATTTTCCAGACTACACACATCGGTCTTGTCAGAACGATGCCGGTTGATGGGACATTTCAATAATGATGATAATGCATCCGCTACTATGGCCGTTCTCGATAATTTCATTCGGACGTATCACCGTATTCCAATTGAGTTTCTTTTATCCGGTAGTTGGCTCGTACAAAACAATGGTTTGAATCCTACGCTAGACCATATCGCCATCTCGGCCACGGCGCCGCTTTGCACAGAACACGGCGTCCTGACTCCATTCTAATTCCTGTTAGATGCAAACCACGTTAGTCCAGATTTGTCTGTGTGTTTCGATTGCTATTTCAAGGTTTCTATTGTTTTGAGTTGGTTTCCTGTGTTGCATCTAAAATTTCATTTCCATGCTTGTTCAATTTTCCGTTGCATTTTGTTTCGTTTTATTTGAATGTTTATTTGCACGTATTTTTTATGTTTTTATGTTTTTATGTTTTTATGTTTTTATGTTTTTATGGTTTTATGGTTTTATGGTTTTTTTAGGGGGGGGTTTTTTTTTCTGCTTTATTTTTTTAATAGTTTTTTTTTAAAAATATATATATATTATTTTTTGGTTGGTTTACGGTTGGAGATAAAGTGCGGATTTTTTTTTTCTAAACTTTTTTAACATTGCAAAATAACACAGAAGAAAAAACACAAAACACCCCTCTTCTCAAATTGTACGTTCAAAATATCCGCCATCTGGAACAACAGCATGCTATCGAAAACCACCACGTACTTGATGCAATTCTACCAGCCAATTGGCTTCACAAGCTCCCAGACCCGGAACACAGCGACACTGGCATCACCAAAGACGGCCTTGGAACGAGCATTGCCAAATGCGTCCTGAACACTGGGTTCATTCCCGAGGACAGCATGCAGACTGCTGAACTCGTGGATAGAAAAATGCTTACCAACAGAAGCCAGGTCGTGGTCTGCTGCGTCTTTGCCGTCGGTGATTGGCGGACCCACAACATAGCGCTGTGACCTGAGATGGCCTGGGATCTGGTGGATCAGCGGCAGGTGTTCCTCTTCCACCCACTTTGTGTACTCTGCCTCGCCCTTTGGGCCAATCTCGACTGTTATGATGAACGGCGGGGGCTCTACTCGTTTGTTAGTGAACATTTTAACATTTCAACACTTTTACTTTTCTGTCGTTGGGGGGGGGGGGGGGGGGGGGGGGGGGGGGGGGGGGGGGGGGGGGGGGGGGGGGGGGGGGGGGGGGGGGGGGGTTT